>JAJJMB010014087.1:1782323-1929670 GCA_023531105.1 Papaver atlanticum
CAATATACACAATAGAGATGAAAATAGACACATAAATGCGTCTATCAGTATGCAAAATCTGTTTAAGAAGAAATCTGTAAAACCATCACAAATATGGGTTCGAAAGGATACCTGTATACCTTCAAAAAGGGTGGAAACTTTTGAAACATCTCAACAAACTAATCTGAATTTGATCATTACAAGATACAAGGATCTTATCAACAAACTGTCCGTTTCAAGACAAAGAACTTCAGGTAAGAACTCTAATCATGTCTCTTATTTTGATGACATTAATTTTTATGATCATTTTTCACGTTTTATAAGAAAGAGTAAAAGAAAACAGCAACATTATTCAAGTGGTGAGTGTACAACTCACCCTTGTGCGAACTAGGCACAATCTTGGAACCTTATCCATGAAAAATCCTGCTGGATAAGGATTAATGCATGACAAGTGTACTATTTGCTTCAAGTAGTACTTGTTTATGATATGCAACAATCCCTTCATATTGCAATCCCTTGTTCAATCAGATTTAAAAGTTATGAAATCTCGAGGTGACATACTCTGATTAAAAACTTCTTAAATATTAATTCTCTTGTGCTCTAAACTCACGTTTGTTGAGCTAAAAATACTAATATTCAAGGAAGAGTATTTGCAGTATTGATAAATTGTTGTGTGCTCTCTAAAATAAAAATTGTTTTATACTTTCTATTTTTGTGTTCCAAAACCCGTTAGAATCAACCGGTCCCGAACTATCAAAAGGTACACGTACTTTTTGGTCTTGACCATGAGAAACCCTAATATCCAAATTGGGTCACGAATCGTCGTACATTCCAGAGAATATTTTCCTTTATATACCATAACTTGTGATCGAGAAATTCTCATCCAAGGTTTCGCAACCAAGCATGTCTCAAATTCTTGAAAGCATGGAGAAAGCTCTTAATTGCAATGGTATTGAATCAAGAGGAAAGAAGAGAACGCTGGTCGATGACGAAGTTATTGATTCATCCAAGATTTCGTCTGATGTGAATTTCTACTTTGCTTATGATCATCAAGATGTTGAACGAGAAGAGATGATTTCTGTTGATGTTATTTATGATTTCCTTAAATAATTTGAAAAAGCAAAACTAGAACTTGTTGAAACGCAGAAAAGTTTAGACATGGTGAAGACCGAGTTGAAAAAGGATTCTGCTGACCTTGTTCTCATGAAATCTCATGTTCGTGAACAACTCAATGAGGATATTTTCTCTGAAGAGCTCGTGGATACAGTTGATGACAAATTCAAGGGTATCAATACCGATGAAGAGTCTGGAAAAATCTAGTTTATTTTTGTTTTCTTCTATTTAGTTATCTAGGAAACTTCTTTTGAGGATTTTATTCTTGAGAAGGATAACTAGGGTTTGGTATAGTAAAGATTGTGATTACACAAAGCTATTTCCAATGTTTTTCATCTTGCATGTTTTTATATTTATTTGTTTAAATTCTAAAGTTGTTGGAAGATGGACTTGCAGTATGTGATCATTATTGGTTTAATTATTGCAAAATTCTTATGAAATATTATGTTTTTATAAAACGAAAAATAGAACAAACTCTTTGAGATTTTTCTCGCTGTATTGATCTTCTTGTAACCGCGCTTTTGTGTTTTGCTGCTTAACACACTCTGTAAGATTCTCTTATGTTGAGTAAAATCGAGTAAAATTGTCTCTTTGTTCGTAACTAGCCTTGAGATTAATTTATGTCGATATTATGGATACAAATCCTTGTGATTTTGTAATGTCCGCCAAAATCCTTCTTTTTCACAAAAGCAAGGTCACTCATGTTGTTCTCATGGGAATGACATTTTATGGGGGGGGGAGGTTTTAAATGAACTTGTGCTTAATTGTTATATCTTTGTGGGGAGTGTGGTGGTGGAATTATAAAAGGGATGCTTGTATCTTTTTAATCTCCTAGGATGAGCGCTAAGTATTTGTTACTATGTGAAATCATCTAAATAAGTTGATATGAGGAGTTATAGTAGAAACTCTTTTAATTAATACTCGATTATTTAATAAACTCTTTTAAATAATATTTTTGGCCGGTCCCGAGTCGGGGACAACGTGCCAAATTAATAATTCGCTAAATTATAAGATAATACATTTTTTATCACCTATGTAGACCCCATATGAAATATAAATTAATAATGCATATATATTCAATACATTAATGATTTACGAAGACTTTTTGAAAAATGACTTAATTGTCTTCTGTTTTTTTCTAAAATCAATATCGCATTGAATTTCATCTCTAATTTTTCTTATCATTGTAAGAATTTTTGGTGTTATTTTCTCATAGCTCAACAAGAAATTATTCAATGTGATTGCCGCTTTAAAAGCCTCGTTTCGTGAAGGGGGCTCTATTGTAGAACTTTCATTATCTTCTTCCGCATCTTTATCAGTTCCCATAATACTCTCGATTATTTATTCATCAGTCAACAAATGTGTAACTTCATTTTCTTTCGGATAATTTAGGACATCTTCGACATTCATTGAATTGTGATAGCCCAACTTCTCGATCAAATTTTGCAAGTCTTGAGTGATTTCACTGTCTGTATGTTCATCCAAATTGTCTAAACTTGTGTTATCTGTTGATCGAAGTTTACAATGACGAAAGCATCAATTTTGTCTAAACTTATGATATGAAATTTATCTATAAGTTAATAAAATATTAATTAATATATAAATTAATAATTATTAATTTATCGGTTAATTAATATCTCGCTTAATTAATAAATTTTGATGGTCCCGACAACATTAATTTATAGAGTTTCT
The DNA here is from genome assembly GCA_023531105.1 of Papaver atlanticum. Lineage (NCBI taxonomy): Eukaryota > Viridiplantae > Streptophyta > Magnoliopsida > Ranunculales > Papaveraceae > Papaver > Papaver atlanticum. Next base: position 1,785,108 of record JAJJMB010014087.1, read on the forward strand.
ACTGTACATTTTAACTATGTTATTATGTAGTATCTCCATCTTCCTTAAAACTTGAAGATATCTTTTGATTGTATTCATTATGATCCCACCATTTTCGTACCTTTGTTAATTTTATTGACAAAAAGGGGGAGAATCATTTAGTAGTTCATACTACATACATATGGTTTACGGATCATTATGTAAGGGGGAGTGAATCATTATAGCTATGGGTTTTACCTATTATACAAAAGATGTAAGTATTGATTAAGGGGGAAAACATATCACTGTAGTATTACTTCAGAGTTGAGATACAATTGAACTTTGGAGAGAATATAATAATAATATATTTCTGTATAACGACGATTGAGAATATTTATTTTCAAAAGTTGTTATCGCTATGGAATCGGTTCTTCAACAACAACGATGCTGAGTTGATCACGTTCAGAATCATTGCGACTTGAAATAATGAATTGTTCAAGGGGTGTTGAAGAAACCAAGGAAATCAAGGCATGATGGATCGAGAAGTTTTCGAGCTTTATTTTTGTTATCCATATGTATTAATAGTTTTGTCACTAAAATTGACAAAGGGGGAGATTGTTAGAGCATTGCTCGGTCGAACTCACAAGTGTTTCTATATCAAGCTTGTTGTCAAATTTAGTTGTCAAAACTATATCTTGATTTCTAGTCTACAATTAGTTAAGTCTCGGTCTAGGATAGAAGTAGTTGATAAACGAATCAGTCATCATTTGCGTTCTACCGTTTAAAGGCGAAGATCAACCGAAGCTTTTGGAGAACTTCATCAACAAAAGGTAAGTGAAGACTGAACCACCTATTTCTCAAGTTATATTCACCTTTCTATCCTTGAGACGATTGTCGCATAACTAATTAGACTAGCTTGTATAGACAAGAATTTCGAGTGAGAACTAATTATTTAGTTTACGAATTTCTCGAAATATAATGACTAAGCTTAATGAGCATTTGTTCATACTTGATCAAATTCGGTGGGGAACATTTTATTGTTCGGAACTATTTCTTGATTCAAGTTTATAATTCGAAAATAGCCTGGAAAAGTGATATGTGTCATTGATGTTATTCAGGAATGTCTCGAAATAATTTAGAGAAATATATAACTACTATATTCGGAATACAAGACAGTGTTATCAGTCTTACAAACTGGGAAAACTGATATATGTCTGAAGCTGTATTACATGTACTCGTACACGCAGCGGAGTAGTTATATATCGACTTTCAGATTTGTGTGATACGCATATTCGTATGCACATCATGGAAAAGTCTATTTGTTTCATGATCTGGATAGGTATGTTTTTTCATATACAACCATTTTGGAACTGTGGTAAGGGAACCGGGTTAAAGTATTCAAACCGGTATGCGATCCAATACAGTTATATGTTCTAGAACCAGTTTAGTACCCAAACCGGTACGCAAACTAAAAAGGTTTTGTGAACTCCGAAACCTGTGAGGTCTTAAGTTTGCAAACCGGTACGTGAACTGAAAAAGTTCTGTTAACTCCGGAACTTAGTGTTGCACCTAAGTTTGCAAATCGGCACGTGAACTGAAAAAGTTCTGTCAACTCCGAAACTCGTTTTGCTTGTAAGTTTGCAAACAGGTCCGCGTACCTTGACTCAGCCGATTTACGAACTACTCAAGTATTTGTATTTTGTGCATTTACCAACTATGTCGATTATGATTCAATTGCGATTAAATTATTTCTATGAGATAATTTGCATTTGATCAATTCTCTAATTAACACTAGACTCATTTGATCACATGATTATGACTCAAGATCAATGTCTTTGTGTTCATGGAAATGAGTGTTAAGCTTTTAAGTTCAAACAGGTTAGTTTCGGCTAACCATGCTGGACATAACCTTTTACACAGTTTGGTTACGATCTACATAACCAGAGTGTATATCTTGTTTATGTTAATAAGATTCAAAGCTTTCATCTAACGGTGGATATTGATTGCTTGGTTCAAAAGATATCTTAGCTTAAACCTAAATCAACCTAGGCTTTCAAGTCTATATAAGGGGAACTCTTGGAAACTGGGATCTTTGAATCCTGACACTACTTTGTGGTGTGTCCTAGTTGTATCTAGAGTCGTCCTCTCCATAATACCTTTTAGGGTTTGGCGACTATCAAAGACTTCATTGGGATTCGTGAAGACATGACTAGTTATATTTTATCTTGATAACTTGAGTATCCTGATCTTGTTCGATTATTGATTTATCACTTGAACAAGATAGATAAAAATTACAAAGTTCTTTTTGTCTCAATCTTTGTGATTCCACAAGTTTTATACTTGTGAGGTGAATAATAATCTAGGATGCACTTCGGGTTGCAGAAGTTCGGATTTTGAGGATAGCCAGACTTTTGTCAAGTTGTTATCGATTTCCATCACCTGGATCTTACGTTTGATCTGATCATCCGTTCGATCATAAATCAGGAAATCATTTATATAGGCTTAATCTGTAGAGGCAAATTTGGTTTAAAGTCTTCAGTTGAGTTGAAGAAACTCTTAGTTGGTGTGAGATCATCTAAGGGAATAAATTGCGCAGAGTCATGCTGGGATCCAAGAGGTGTAAGGAGCGCGACTGTACTTGAATCAGTGGGAGACTGAGTTCGGGCTCAACTAGATTCCAGACCGAAGTTAGTTGGTAGTAGGCTAGTGTCTGTAGTGGCTTAATACAGTTTGGTGTTCAATCTGGACAAGGTCCCGGGGTTTTTATGCATTTGCGGTTTCTTCGTTAACAAAATTTCTGGTGTATGTGTTATTTCTTTTTCCGCATTATATTGTTTATCGTTATAATTGAAATATCACAGGTTGTGCGTTGATCAATCACAGTAGATAGGTCCGACCTTGTTTGTTGGATAAGACTTGATTGATCCTTGGATATTGGTCTTTGGTACCGTCCAAGAACTCTCTTTGAGATTAGGTTCACGGATTCAATATTTGTAAATGTTCTAATCACAAGAGAGATTGAGATATAACTCTAGACGCTTTCCTTGATTGAGTTTTAACTCTCGGAGTTGTGTTGAGTTTGTCCATACATATTTCCTACGAAAAAGTTGGTGGTGTATTTTGGTACCCCCAGTGTTTTCAATAGCAAAACTTGTGGGTTCAAACAACAAATGCTCTAACAAAACTATTCAATAATATGGTACAATAAATAAACTTTTCAGCTCAATCCACTATGCTTAATTTTCTTGGTTCTTCAACGCACATCTTGAATTCTTCGTACTTCAAGTTCTTCTAATGTTTTGCATGTGTTCGTTCAGCACTTTGTTGTTGAAGATCCATAACGATAACAACTTATGAGAATACTCGTTTAAATATTTTATAGAATGAGGTAACCCCACTCTACTCATTAGTCGTTATACAGAAACATAGTATTGTCACCTTCCTCAAAATTCAATTGCACCACAAGTTTGAAGAAATACTACGGTGATATGTTCTCCCCTTTAGTCAATATATACTACTTTTGCAAAATAGGTAAAACCTATAAATAATAATTCACCCCCCCCCCCCCTACATGATGCTCTGTAAATCCATATGTATGTAGTAAGATACTACTTAATAATTCTCCCCCTTTTGTCAACAAAATTGGTAAATGTGAAAAATCGGGATAATCATTGTTGATGGGGGAAAACGATTTACTGATTTTTTTTAGGAAAGTGAAGAGACGACCGTGCGGACAAGACTCCTCAACCGAGTAAATTGCTTAGCCTCAAACATATGCACTGCACGGGAGTGCTTTGAGTTTGAGAGATAAATCTGTAGGACTCCGGCCTAAACCAAGACAATGGCCGCTCTAGAGTCAATTCGGTCATAAAGAGGGAAGGGGGTCGATCTGTAGGAGGGAAGCTGAGAATTGTGTGAAATCAATGGTGATCAAGGATTGTGAATGTGTTGTAGGTTTATGCAAATGAACTGCTGGGTTCGAATAAGTTTGAATTCTGCTCAGTTGAGAGTGATTGTTCAGATGAGAATTCTTGCGGTAATTCTCGTATATCTGAGATTGTTAGGTTGTTCTTAATCGTGAATTCAGAGACTTATTTATATTTCCGGATGTAGACACGTTGATCTCCAGTAAGTGTGACGGTTGCTCGAGTGAAAGAGTGAAAAAGTGGAAATCGTGGTTAAACCAGTTCCAGGTCGTGCGGAGACTTGGTTGATTGTCCACCCACTACTTTGAAGGTAGCATGACCAAATAAAATATTAATTAAAATATTGGTAGCTGGATCAAATATTATAGAATTAATCAAGATGTTGATTGTTGGATCAACATAAAATTATTAGTGTTTAAACTTTCTCAGAATTAGGGTTTGCAGAGTATTTGGTTCAAAACCCTGATTTTGATCGATTACTGACCAATTGATGATTTACTGAAAATCGATCACTGAGTGATGGAGGGACCGGCTACATGGGATGATAGGTCGACCATATAGCGCCCAGATGCTCGACTGAGTATGCACCAAAGTCCTTTGTAGACCAGTTGGTGAAAAGATGATTAAATGCTGGTTTAATCATTTATTAAAAATAGTGCTCGTATGAGCATTAGGCAATAAAACCTAATTATAAAGAGATGAAGGACCGACCAAGGGGTATTAGACCGGCCCTTGGTGGTCGTGGGACCATATGGTGATCGATTGAAGAAGTTCCAAGTTGGTTGGAAAGAGTTTTAACCCAATATGAACTGTAGAAAGCTAATTAGGTCAAAATTATGAAGATGTATGGGATCGACTCCTTGCAAGTCTAAGACCGACCTTGGTCGGTCAAGGTGGCATGCTCGTGTCACCATAGTGTCCGTGTCTCATTTCTAAGAATTTTGGTATTTTCTGGTGCGCGTTTGAGCAACATTTTGGATTTTCAGAAGAGTTTAATCTTGACTGAAACTCTCTCGATTTTGCTCGAATGAGCAAGTAGAACTTTGCTCGAACGATCAATATTTTGAAAACATTAAAATAATAATATTTTAATATTTGTCGTGAATAGTCTGGTCGGTCATGTGACCATTTGGCTTTCGACCGTTTGAGCAATATTTGAGAAAATATGGAAAAGCCAGGGTTTTTGCTCAAAGGGAGGAGTTTCATAAGATGAAGGAAATAATAATAATGATAAAATAAGGGATCATAAGGTGTGGGACCGGCCAGGGCATGGCCGGCTGACTAGTAGGCCCGGTCCCATGACACCTTTCCCTACTTTTAATTATTTTTTCATCGTCTGAAGGAAAATATGGAGAAACTGAGAGTTTTGCTCAAATGAGGGAGTTTGCTCAAATGAAGGAGTTTTCATGAGATTAGGAAAAATAATAAAATAAGGTAAAATAAAATAAAGAGGCATCGGACCGGCCACGACGGCATGACCGGCCGGCCCGTGGGCCCGTTCCCCCTGGGCGCCTCTTTATTATTTTATTAATATTATTTTTCTTCCCTATTTTGCATAGGTTTCCTCGTTTGTCCATATTTTTGAGTGCTCGTTCGTTCTCTCGGTGCTCGTTGGAGCATTATTTCTAAGTACACTCACACCATTTTCTCGGGGCTTACTCGGTGGTGGCCTAGATGCCCGATCAGTGAATATTTATTACTAATTCATGAAATTCAGCTAAGAATCAATCATGAAACAGAGTAATAAAACAAATTGAGTATCTATTACTAATCCATGGAATTCAGCTGAGAATCAGCCATGGAACAGAGTAATGGGATAAATAGATTATTTTCTAGGAATTCAGTTGATGAATGACATGCTAGAATCAATCTATGAATTGCTCTAGCATGCAATATGTCTAGGGACGGGTTTATTCAAGAATCGAGGTATGAGATAACTGAAGCATCATACTCGTTCTGAATATTGGGGGTGTATAGTCAGGGAACAACGAATAACATGACGTCCTGAAGGCATTAGGCTCTATACTAGCATGCAATATTTCTAGGATCCGCCCAATCGTTAGGAGATTCTATACACGTTCTCTCTTCATAGTCAGGGAACAACGAATAGCGTGACGTCCTGAAGGAATTAGGCTCTACACTAGCATGCAATATGTCTAGGAGCCTCACAATCATTTTGATTCTATGTAGAGGTGATGATGAAATGTGTAGAGCATCGAAAGCTCTTCTAAGAGGCTTTTCGAGAAACATATCCACCATAGCTCTGAGAGGATATTCGTTTAATCAGAGATCGTGAAATAGTTCACGGATCATAAAATATGAATTGTCACATACATTTCTGAAGCCAGGTCAGAAACATGCAGTATCATGATTTTACGATTTTAGCCTTTGTTGAAAATCCACCATCAACATTAAGTCCCTTGCTTAGTGAGGAATGGTCACGTTTCGTAGTAAGCACTAGATGGTGATTTTTAATTAGACGAAATAAGTAATCAAACTTAGTCGTAGAAGGCATTTCCAGAATCCTCAATTTGCTCCAATGATATCATGTACAAGCAAATGCCTGGATAAGGACTTCGGTGGTATGATAGAGCGTCATCCCGTGAGCACGAAAAGATGAAGCACCACTGGTTCGGACGATCGGACGCCCAGTTTTGGTCGGTTTAGTGTTTACGTTCCCGGACCCAAAAAGGAAATCCTTGTTTGATTAGGTTTTTGGAAATAAAAAAATTATTATAAAAGGGAAGAAGACCTAAAAAAAATTATTTCTCTACTAACTGACCACCCCCTCCCCTGTTGATATCTTCTCATGTCCGAGCAAGGAAGGAAGAGGAAAAAAAAATCCGCCGGAGTTAGTCGCCGCCGACCGTCACCGACCACCGGCCGGCGCCGATCAGGTAAGTCCGTAATTATTATTATTTTTGAATTCGTAAAATTGTTTGTTAAAACAAAATCTTATAAGTGTACATGCATGCATAACTTTTTAATGAAAATTTGTTTTAGGAAACGAACGCCCATCCGTCCGTCGGATTAAGAAACGAACAATAATCCCTAATATGGAAGAGATGTATATATTATTGAATAGGCATGATCTAATTGCAGTGAAGAAAATTTTGTCTATGGGTTCTCATGAAAACAAAATTTTTATTTGGAATATACGGACTTTTACAAAAATAGAAAAGACCCTCGTTTGACAGACGAACGCTCGTTTGAGCAGGAAAAAAAATTGAACACATTTACGTGAGTTAAATAAGAATGCGCAATTTCGGGATATCAAAACTAATTGGGGGATAGAGGAAAAAGAAAAAAACTGGATCCAAATATCAAATCAGGGTCACCCCTTATCTAAGTATTTTACCTAATACCAAATCTACCCCTCACTAATAAGGATTAATGCTTAATTATAATTAGTAAATTCATAAGATTATTTGATAAATGATTAGTGTGTTTTTATTTGTATTTCAGTGAGTGAGGTGAGAGTAGAAGGAGGGGAAAAAATTTGAGAGGGAACTTTTTTTGGTAAAAATGGAGGATGATTGTACAAGCACTCTCAATACTCAGGTAAAGGTGCCAATGTGTTGAAAATTTGATTTTTTTTCTTTGAATCCACCATTGTTGCAGCTGAAATAACTCGGTGCCGGCATGGACGTAGTATGAATACAATGCCGGTAGCAGCATTCCCGGCATTGTATTCATACTACGTCCATGCCGGCCAACAATATCCCCCATTTTCACTTGACTATCGGCATTGATAGATTTATATCGAGCATGCCGGAATTTAGTGACGGCATGGTCTTCATCAATTCCGGCATGGTCTTCATCACTTCCGGCGATGTAAAAAATAATAATTTCGGAGATGGTCTTCATCACATCCAGCATGGTCTTCATCACTACAGGCATGGTCTTCATCACTATCGGCATGGTCTTCATCTATACCGGCATGGTCTTCATCACTTCCGAATGTTAAAAAAAAAATCGTTTTCAAAGTGAGGAGCCGGCAGAGAAGGAAAAGAGAATTTGAAAGGGAATGGAGAATATTTAGGTTTCAAAGCCCTAACCCTAAAAGTGATTAATAAGAAGTGAAGATGGAAATGAGGGATATGATTTTGTTTTTTGATTTTAAGTTTTTTGATTTTTATTTTGAGGGAGGGTATTTTAGTTTTTTTTTCCCCCAAAAACACCCCTTAGCAGACACTATTGGTTGGGGGACGTAATTTATATCCCCTAATTGCGCGTTCTTAAATAACTCACGTAAAAAAAAAATATTTTTTTTTTTTGCATTCTTACGTGAGTTATTTAACTCGCGTAAAAGGAAAAGTTTTTTTTTTTTTTAAAGAATACGTGAATTATTCTTGGTGATTAATTTTTTTTGTGTAAAATCAAATTTCAATTTTGAGCAATTGTTTAAAGTAAACAATTATTTGTGATGAAATAATATTTTCATGAGTTTTGTGATTTAATAGTGTATGCTCACACAGTAGAAAATCAGTGAACGTTCACACGGTGAGATTATGTAAATTGCTCACGGTGAAAATTATGTGACTTCCTCACAATTTTATGAAAAATAAAGTTATGATTTTAAATAATGAATTTTGCTCGTCTCTGCGGGTTTGAAGAAACGAGCGAGTTTTCGAAGTTTTACGTTATTGTCACTACAGTTAGTGAAACCGTAAACAGGTAAGAGTTTGAGACTTACCATTTTTGTAGACGCTAATGTGAGCATCCTAATTATTTTGTTGTGCTTTAATTCCACTGCTTTGATGAAATTTGCATCTACGAATGATATACTGAAGTAGAAATGTTGTACGGATGTCACAACAACTTTGCAAGGATGACTGATTCTCATGATGGCACTTCCAAAGATGATACTTCCAGAGATGATACTTCCACAGATACAACTTCAAGAAATGGTACCTCTGTAGATGGAACTTCCATTGACGAAGAAGAAGCACCTGGAACAAATAATATTCCAAACACCGATGACGATTTCTTTGTGGTTCACTATAGACCTGAAAAACGTCTCCCAGGTTCCTCGTTTCGCCTTCTTATAGATCCCATGGATATTACTCAGAGAAAATTGGTATCTCCCCGAGCGATAATTCGGTTTTGTCTGCAAGGAGGGCACTACTCTGCTTCGCATATAGAATTCAAGCTTTCTCGAAAACCTTTAATAGACTTTTCTAGATGGGCGAGACATATGTTGGGTTACGATCGTGTACGAACCATGTTAGATCGTGCACAGGTGACACGAGCTATTCAAGCAGCTGGAGAATTGTTTATCTATCATGATATACGAGGTATGGTAGCTTTGCTCGCTCGCTGGTGTATTCCTACTCACACTTTCATATGCATATGGGGAGAATTTACCATCACTTTGGAGGATGTAGTTGCTTTATTGCATCTTCCTGTTACGGGTAATTTTCCTGAAGAGCTTTTAGCAGAGGAGATTGCAATGTCTGATGTCTTGATAGCTACGATGCATGACACTAACAAATTATCCAGCAAATTTTTTTATGCCCAGTGGTTGAAGTATTGGTGGCCGAGAGATAGAATTCCTGACTGGCCTGTCGATGGCACGTTAGCCATTGCTGCTTTCTTGTGCTTGTGGTTGTCCCGAGATGTACTCGAAGATAGTGGAAACTTGTTGAAGCTATTTGTGATTCCCTTTTCCATTAAGATGGATCAAGGTGAGAAACTTCCCATCGGTAGCTTGTTCTTGGGTTCACTATTCTCCAATTTAGACTCCTTGGTTATAGATTCTAGTGTTTCCAATGGCTTTATGAAAATTGAAACATACGTTAATACAATGTTTCTCCAAGCCTTACTGTGGGAGCGCTTCAAGAATTATGCACCGATTCCTCGTAGAGTCTTGCAAGGAACAAATGTTGATACTCGTCAAGTTTTTACTGAGAAAGATAATGCCAGGATTATGCGTTGGTCTACAAAACAGCCTCGACTCAAGACACGCCTCACCGGTGTTTTAGACAATGAGTTTGAGTTTAATTTTCATCCATGGGTGTCGGTTCCTTCTCAGGTATCACAATTGATCACTTTCAAAGCTGCTGAAGAAAATGACACTTTGGAGTCTGGTATAGACCTGAATGATGGTGAAAGATCCTTCATACTGAGTTGCACTCCTGGTTATATAGTATCAGTGATACAAGGAAAGTTTCTGGTGGAGGAATATAATATTGACAGAGCGGCTCGACAAATGGGTCTTTATCAGTGTGTTCCATATGTTCGGAAGAGAAAGCCATCAGTCGACCAACTTAAAATTTCCTTGGATTGTACACATTTGAATGGACGCAAATATCCGTTCCCATATTCTGACCGAGTCTCCTACGCCACTCCAGGTTATATAACTTTTTGGAATCAGCAACTTGATCGTTTACATGATTTTATAATGGATGCTCAAACTCTGGTACAAGAACCTCCTTCTGTTGAGATGGTTTCTGATCGACCAAGATTGAAGTATCCTTCCAGTGGTGATAAATGAAAAGTACTCCCAGGATGTTCACAAGTAAGTATTTTTCTTATAATTTTTATAAAGACATGATAATTGCATCTTAATTACTTCATTAATTTTACCACAGGATGGTCGTCACGCTATTCGTCTTAATTACTTCATTAATAGTGTACAGTCCCCAATTGTTTCTTTGGTGAGTTGTCAATGCTTCTTCCATCATGACTTTTTATTATCCGTTTAATTAGGATCACAAAACAAATATTTGTTAAACTTGCTTCAGAATTTTGCTCCGTCGAGCATTGATGGTCTTCAACTTGCTCCTGGGCAAGCAATTCGTGAACCTAGTGCCGATGAATAAGAAGTCGATGTAAGTATTTCTTTACATAACCAATTATGATATTCCTTGAATGAAGTAATAATGATTGTTGTTGACATATCCAGGAGGAGATTGTCATGGATAAAGAAGGCGCTGATGATGTTCATTCGTCTTCAAAAGATGGTGATGAGGAGAATTCCCCGGAACCGAATGAAGATAACAATGCTTCTAATGGTGACACCAGCAATATCAATCCCTCGAACGGTCTAGAGACCACTCAAGTAAGTGTCCATCTTGTATTTTATTCATAGAAGTATAAAATTTCTGATTTGTAAATGATTGAATAAAGATCCATGTGAATAAATGAGAAGTTTTGCCGAAATACGTCACCAGAAAATTCAGAATTCAGTCTTTTAGTATTAACGATGTAGAATCTTCATCCGACATCAGATTTTCGCGATCTACCCAAGTTTTCTTATGCCCATGGAATATCCTAGTTTTTTGAAATGAGTTTTTTGGGTTTTGAGCATGTTTAGGGGTCTAAATCAGTGAAACAGTAAACTTCCAGGAGACTTCCAGAAATTTTTCAGTTGTAATGTAGTTCAATGTTTCGGCCACATCTTCTTTCTATTTTATCCAATTGCTATGAATTTTTTATATGTTGTAGAGGACATCTATACGAAGAGAATGGTATATTACTCAACCTTATATTCCTTACCAGTTTCTCCCAGATCATTGCTTTGTGCGGGGAAGTGTAAAACTGTCTCAGACGGACTTGCTGTAAAATGTCTTTCTTGTATCTTTACACTATTTTCTTGTGTCTTGGATGCATAATAAAGAACTTAGATAGTGTTAGTTCACTTACATGATGGATTTTATGATTTCCTTTTGATTTCCATGCTCGAATTATTCTAATCCCATGTAATCATCGTATTATGCGCCAAATAATGAAGTTGAGGGTAATGGAGCCAATAATGATGATTCGAACAATATGGTGAATGATATTACCATATCTGCATCTCAGGGTCGTGAGAATTTTTCTACTAAAGTTGTTAAAGAGAATGAGGCTCAAGTCGCCATTACTTCAGAGATAGAAGAAACCGGGAGAGGAATATAAAAAACTATGATAGAAGAAACTGTTCCAGATCCATCGATAGAAGAAATTGCTCCAGAGATAGAAGAAGTTTCCCCAATGATAGTGTTGGAGCATAGCTCGGTTGAACCCACCAAGCGTTGGTATGTCAAGTTTGATTGTCATATTTTAGTGAATCAAAACTCATCTAAGAGTCACTTGATTATGTATTAGAGACAACTTCGTATAGGTTAGACTAGAAAGTCTACAAGTATTACTCGAAGACCCGAAGAATGTGAAGAAGTAACAAGCTACAACGATGACATCATCCTTCCTCTCGAGGTTAGTAATATTGACTTGAACTGTTTCACTCTTAACGTATCTTTCAAGTCGTGCTATATTGAAAACATAACTGCGAAGCTGTGAATGATTATTATACTCTAGTAGTGAGACATGATCACATGATCATAGTATTAAGGAATTAAAATACGAAGTATAACACTTATCTTTTGAACTTCGTATATATGACATCGACATAATCGTATGAATGCTAGTGTGATTATGTGTATGGGTAAAGGTAAAGATTTCATCCTAGGAAACAATGTTTACATTTGTTTAAAGGAAGTACATTCATGAACTTGTTTTATGAATCGAAAGGGGAATCACTAGGCTTATTGGTATTGTTATTCATTGCATATCTTTGGACTACCAATATGTGTGAGTTAGTAGAATCGATCATAACTTGTTATGTATCTTGGTATAACTAATCACAGTGACTGACTTATGATTTGGTATGACTCGTTTTTATTAATTAGTGTAACTGATCCTAAGTAATCACCTGAGATGGTATGATCGATATTTGTAGTTGGTGTGACCGATCCTAGTAATTGGTGTGACCGATCACAAAAGAATTGTGTAATCGATCCTTGTAATTGGTGTAACCGGTCCTAGTAATTGGTGTAACCGATCCTAGTAATTGGTGTAACCGATCCTAGTGACTTGTGTAACCGATCACAAGCAATACCATGAGTATATGGTAACCGGTCCTGGTAATTGACGTAACCGATCCTGGTAACTGATGTAACCAGTCCTGGTAACTTGTGTGTTCGATCACAAGTAATCCATATTAAGGTAGAACTGATCCTTGTGATTGGTAGAACCGATTAAACCCATGATTGTGATTTGATATTTGATCAATCACATAGTTGTCTTGGAATACAGATGAACCAATTCTAAACTTGTGTGGAAGTGTGGTATAATCGATTCCAAGATTGTAAATATGAAATAGGATTTACAAAGAAAATATGTCAAGATACTTTGAACACGAACAGTAACTCTTATCTTTTATTGTTCAAAGATATTCCTTAATTACTCAAGGAGATCCTGGTCCGAAATAAATTAAGAATCTTTTAATTAAGGTTGTTAGTTTTATATGCTTTAATTACCAGCAATTAAATACATATCTCTAGAGAATAAAAAATAGTAATGTGCATTTACTAATTGGAGATTTTTTATTGAGCGATGCGGAAAATATTGGACGAAGCATTTCCAGGAATTATGAAAACCGATTTGGGCATTTATTGCATATCTTAAGAATATTCGGTTTTGGAAATTCCTTGGTGTCCAAACATCCTTGTTCTATAAATACCTAAGTTTGCATTTTGAGCAAACCATCCTAAGAGTCAGGCGAACTTCATGTTTTTGTTGTTTCTGGTGGAGTCGTCTATCCGGAGAGGAAAGTACCCTAATTAGGCGAAATCTCTTACGACCGCTCATTTAAATACTTCTGTGGAATCAAGAAGCTCTACGAGTACCGTTGGTGGGAAACTAGATAATTGCAGTTTATTAGTTTTCGATTGATTTGATTGACTAACGGTCGTTGAACTTTAATTGCACCTAATTTGTTTATTCTTGAGAATCTTCTCTTCTGATATAAGATTCACTCAAACCAAATCGAAGTATCGACGGGATCTTTAGAACTGTTTGTAGATCTAAAGACATCTTGTGATAACCCATTGTTAACAGACTCCGTTTTGTGCGTGATTGATCACAAGAGATTCAAGTAGTGTTGTGCAGGTTTAATTGAAGATTAAAGAAGATTTTAAGACGAAGAAGATTTCTTATTGGTTTCTCATATCTTTGTGTAGCACAAACCTTGATTGGCTGGGATCCAACTAGAATCAAATTTATTCGATTGATTAGTTGCGTGAGATTGGCATCGCTTTATAGTTTCTTGTTAGATTCTATATATATATTGATTGCAAATCTAAACTATGCTACTTCAGTAGTTGTTGGATAGATTGATCTAACCAGGAAAAGGAGTTTATTAGTTTAAACGGAAGAGCCTTTGCATATGACTTGAGATATCTTTATCTGGAAAGAATCAATAGAGTTGTTACCAAACAGATTTATTGTTCCTTTACTGTTTGGAATACGATCCAAAGGAATTGTCCAGTGCGTGCACTTATTGAATGTCGGAAGCGCAGGGATACTGAAGAAACTAAGTGAACTAGGTTTAGTTGTTTGGTCTCAACTATACGAAGTTGGTTTAAATTTTGTATAGCGGCTTAATTCTGAGAGTATTCAATTCTGGACTTGGTCCCGGGGTTTCTGCATTTGCAGTTTCCTCGTTAACAAAATCTTGTTGTATCTTTTGCTTTTATATTTCCTCAATTATAATTGTTTATTATAGTTAAAAGTAAAATACACAAACGTTAACTCCGTATTACTTGATAGTGATCCTATAGAGTTTGGTTAAGTCCGAACCTATTATCAAGTAATCACACTTTGATTGTTATATTGTCTCGATCGCGTATCCATAGACGATCACACAAAGTGTGAATACCGATTTATCGTATTGTCTCGACCTTGTCCATAGACAATCACTTTCGGTAGGAGGACTTATTGTAATACCCAATATTTTTAGTTACCTTTTCGGGTCGGGTTTTAATCGAGTTATCTTAGGTTATTGTTTATTTTTCATTAGCTAGCCTAGGTGGGTTGCTTGGACTAGAAAGTCAGGTGGAAATAAAGTCATTAATTTAAATTTAATTAAGAAAATATAATTAAGGGAAATTTAAAAGATAAATAAAATAGTTAATAAAAGTAATAAATATGTTATGTGTAGTTATGTTAGTATTAATTCATAGGATTTGTGTATTAATGTACAAAAATATATAATTAAATGTATTGCATGTGTGTGGAAGTGTTTATTATTTAATTGGATTGCATGTGAATTGCATGTGAATGTAGAAAAGTCGATTAAGGTTAATTTTCTTAGTGGAAGTAAATTATGCATATCTTATTAATTAACATAAGTTTCATTTGTGTAAGAAAGTGGATGGTTAATTTGGTGTATTTTTGGGTTAAGGGTGTTAAATAAAATATACATGGCTTTAAGAAAAACAAACTCATTTAAATGTGATTACAAGAATTTATGAAAATTATTTAGATGCATGAAAAGTAAATTTATTAGCATTAAGTTGTGCATGTTATAGAGAGCATTAAAGTTGTAAGATTTAATATTGGAATAGAAAACGTAAGTAAAATTGTGAGAGAAGAAAATGTCATTTCAATATGAAATTAAATAACATTAATATGAAATTAATAAGAAAATTGAATAATATTAATTGAATGATAGTATTAAATATAGATTTAAGTATTGTTTGTATATATATATATATATATTTGGTTAGTTAGAGAGAATAAGTAAAGAGCCAACATTTCTTCATCCTGTTTTCTTTCCTTTCTCTTCTTTGTTTCCATATACATCTTAAAGCATTAAAATCCTTCATATATACTTTCCTATTATATCTTCTTATGTGAACAATTTGGATACAAATAATCAACATGATTTATGGAGTGGAAGAAATATATTGCTGTATGACATGATTTATGGGTTTGTTGGTGTTTTAGCTATGTGATGATATATCAAATTAAGGTAGGTTTACTAACTCATCTTCTACTAATACCCGTTTGTGATTTCTTGTTGAAAATGATCTATTCTTCTTTTGTTGTATTTGAATTGTATAATTGTTGTTTTGATATGCATGACCTTAAAATTGGAATGAAAAGACTTCTAATGAAATTGTAAAAATGAATTACACAAAAATGAGTTCATGTTTTTCCGTTAGATATGCTAACGGCGGGTAATGATCCCTGAGATTTAAATGGGTAATGATCCCCAGTAGGAACTTGTGTTTCCTGACCATCAATAGCGGTTGTTCGTGCCGGATAACGAAATAAAACGGGTGATGATCCCCGAGAGCAATGGGTATGATCCCCATAGGAACTTTTGTTCCTGACCATTGATGGCGGCTGTCCGTGCCGAGAAATGATAGGTGGGTGTACGAACCAAGGACATTCGTACCGTGAACTCATAAACTAAAATGAAAATGAATAATAATTCAGAATTAATTCGGGTGTCGTGAAATTATAAACAAATGGTTGGATGTATTTTTGTTTAATTCATTGTGATGTTTGTAAATTTTTAGAGGATGGGAAAGTATGCCTATTGAGCCGTCAACTCACACCAATTGATATTTTTTTGCAGATATGGAATGTGGAAGTGGAAATTAAGAAGTTAGCTATCTTGTTGATTGAGTTGTATTTATTTTACTTGTTTGAAGTGTAATTTGAATTTAAGATTTTGTTGAAAATGTTGTTAGTAGATTTGTATAATTAATTAAATTCATGTATAAGAATAACTTATTTATGCTTAGTGAAATAATTATAGAAAATAAAAAAAAATAGTCTCTTTCCGACCCGTAACGCTTCGAGTTCGGATCTCCATATGGGTTTGACCATGGTCCGGAACTCGGGGTGTTACACTTATAGGTGGATATTTTAAAGCTTATGGTGTATTTGGGTACCCTCGTCTTTTCAATTGGTATCACAGCAGGCAAACACGAAAAAGATCTAACAATCTGTGTTTGGTGCGATCCAACCTATAAGATATGAGTCAAAATAAGAAAAGCAAAGCTAAACTTATGAAGGACTCAGTTAACGTACATCAAGATGTTGAGAATAAGGTCTCAGAAAAGGTTAATGGAAATTGGTCTCGTAAGTCTTTTCGAAAATCAAGAAGAAAGTCTTAGACTGATAATTTGATTGAGAATCATGATCATGATCAGAAAAGAATGTATCCAAAAACTAAAAGAACATGTTTTGGATCCGAATCCAATCACTGGTGAAAAATCTTCTGTTTCTAAAAGAGAAAAGAAATTTGATTCACTGTCCTGCCAAAATTCTGAATTTCGTAAAGTGTTAGAGAGATTTTTCAAACATGTTGAAAATTATTCAGAAGCAGGAAAAACCATCGATAGCCTGGATAATGTCCTAGAGCTTATTGTTCGATTAAATGTAAGAATCTGTGAAGGAAAGCGGGAAACACTCAGTCTTCTAAATAATCTAGCAGATTATTTGGAACAAAAATTGGCTTTGTGCAACGAAGTACATCAGCAAACTTCAGAGTGTGAATACCTTACTCAATCGCTGGAACATTCACAAATAAGGAATAAAATCCTTATAGAAGATCTTCTTACAGAGACATGTCGAAAGGTATACCTTGATAAGTGTTTAGAAAAACATTTTCAAAAGGGGATGGATACCTTAAGGGGACTGTTAATGGTGGTTTTTAGTTCAGGGCTAAAATTGTAAAACCCTGTATTTAATGTGCCATCATTCTGCAAAGAAGTTGAGCCATTTAAAAGTAATGAGTGCTCATGCCTCTTTACTTACATGCGTATTGAGCAATTCAGTATATTTATACGAAATTTATCCAGAATGGTGCGTGTAGCAACAATCCCAAATATTCTGTAAATTTCTGAGTATTTGTTCCATACCATGTTCCCAGTTGAACTCTTAATACTGACATGACATGACGACAAATGTTCGCTCTCAGCCGAGTAGCATGAATCTCCCGAAGTGTAAGGATTGAGATGCGTGTAGAAGTACTCAATCAGAGGCACGCAAAGTTATGCTGCCCTTTAACATTAAATTAGTGATTTTGTATCAGTATGCAAAATTCACAAAAATTTGATTGGTTTTGCGGCAACCCAGCAAAATTCAGTCCTTTAACCTAATTTTATCAATTTGTAAAAATTAGGTTTTTGGCGCCCTGCACAATATCTCGAACCCTATTGGTCGAGACCAAACCTAGGTAAGCTAGGCAATTAATCTGCCATGGACTAGTAGGAGCAAAGTCCTACCAAAAATCAGAAAACAAGAAATAAAAGAGGAGTTGCGGCAAATAGGAGCAGCAACAAGAGGAGGCATGTTCGCGCCACATGGCCGGCCAGTTCGCCCTAGCGGTCACCACCTGATGCCGGATGGCCACACTCTATGTTTCCCTTGCCGGCCCCTTTTTCCATCGACCAATCAGGTCGCTCTAAATGTGTCACACACACTTGGAATGCGTGCCCATGTCACTTGCCGCCCCCCTTTCCCATCGACCAATTAGGTTGCTCCAAATGCGTCACACGCACTTGGAATGTGGCCAGGCCCATGCCGGCCCCCTTTCCAATTGACCAATCAGGTCGCTTTAAACCCGCCACGCGCATTAAATAAAGCCAAACTGCGCCAATACCTAGTGGCCATCGCGTCAACATGGCCGCCATGCCAATTAGCTAATCAACCTGCCAAATCGCGCCGGCATGATAATTGGCAGGCCATGCTATTCCATGGCAGTAATATGCCAAAGTGCCATAACAGCGCAGCCGTGTGCTATCTCACTTTTCGTTCGTGGCCAACGCTATAACAAACTCTAACCAGGGTATTCTGATCAGAATATAACTCTTGTTTTAATGGCATTGGTCGAATCAAGAGGAAACCCTAATTCCTAGTCATGGCCTAAATTATGCCACTTTGGACCCACAACATGCCACAAGCCATGTGGGATTCAGAAGACCCTAACAGTGGCGTCCGCGCCATATTATAGCTACCCATGGCTATCCCCGCGTCCATGGTCGTTCCCACATTATGGCCTTGCCATGATTTCTTTATTTAACGTGGCCACGGCAGTGTTTGTCAAAATGCCACCATATCGCGGCCATATAGCTGCACACGCTAATTAGGTTTTTGACATGCCAAACCCTAATTTGGAAGGCCGCTATGCCGACTCATGCCAAATGATGCCACCTAAGGCATTAAGTTTGATACGGCTACTAGAGCCAATATTGTTGAGTCATACTTGGACCTAGCGCCAATATGCCAAGATATAGTGGTCGCGGCTACCCAGGCAGACGCCAACGAGATGTGGCAATAATCAACGGCCACCCTCTTCCATAAATTACAATCTCGGTCATCCAACTTCGCCAGACGAATTGACCGGCCTAGATTAAATCTTAGGTGACCAACCAAAGACTAACTTAATAGCGTCACATTCTATTTCTTGCAGCAAGTCTCATGACTTAGCTCACCACACATGATCACCAGCCGCCTAGTTTGCGCGTAATTGGTCAGAATAACTAGGTCTTGCACACAAGACCCACTCAGCAATCTGCTGCATATATTCCACGAAAATACTCGAGACATCAAACATGTCACAAACTGGGGGATGCTCACTTGGGTATTGGTCTGGCGGTTTACAATGTACGACGTGCAACACGCCCATAACGAGAAAGTGTCAGGAAAGGGCGAACGGTTAATGAGCAGTAAGTGAGTAGTGGGTGTAAGGCTGACCAATCTTCCCTCGTGATGGAAACATGATGGTCACCACTTTTTACACGACTCCACTTCTCCACTACTTAACTGTCTCCACTTCCTACGAGATCAGGGGCTCAATGATGACTTGTATAAATAGATTTTCGAACTATTTTGACAAAAAACAAGTGTTATCAACACAAGTATCCAGAAAAACACCAAGAACTGATAGCTTACATTTTGCAAGCCAGTTCCATATTCAGATACAAGTCATAAAATAGCCACACCTTCAGAGTTGACCATTCTGATCTCAACACCTTCTTCGCTCCCTCCCTAAGATCAACCCTTCTCCTTCACTTTGTGACCAAAGCAAGAGTGGAACGGCCATTTCTTAGTTTAGGCTAGGATTGTACAGATTGATCTCTCGAATCTAAAGTACTCCCGTGCAGTGCATTTGTTTAGGGTTTAGATTCGTTTTTCGGCGGCACACCCAAATTTACCAAAATCAGCAGAATCAGTTTTTACCCCAAAACAACTGGCGACCACAGTAGGAGATTAATCTCTCGGTTGCAATCCCAAGAATTTTCACAAAGATGGTTGGTCTTAGGACTAATTCAATAACTCCAAACGCCGGTCGAAATCTTACAAATGGTGATATTTCTCCTCCCAACGCCATATCTGATCACGCAACAAATGAAGGAATCCCAACCTTGATTGAGTTGGCGCGAGTACAAGAAATCCACACAAGGAACATGGATCTGATGAAGGAGACGATAAACAATATACTCAATTTCCTTGTCAGGTTGACATCAGATTTGGGAGGCTCCTCTGTTCCAAAAATCTCAGCACTGGGGACTAACTCCTCAAATGATGATCGTCCTCAAATAAACAGTTTCACCACCAACCGGAGGCCAGTGAATTTCTCTAGTGGATAGTTTATGTGAGCTTATACATCTCTCGAAGGATCAACGAGCAGAGACGTTTGCTGCGATCAATCAGATAGCTCTAGATGCGCGTTTGGCTCCTTCGCGCCTTGAAACCTCAAAGACATCAGAGATGTCAATAAACAATGTTACATTTACTGAACACGACATGATGGCAGAGAAGGGCCATAACAGAGCCCTACATGTTACTGCACGCATCAAAGATTCAGAATTCAAAAGGGCTCTCATCGATACGGGAGCGTCCTCAAATGTTATTACTCTCAAAACTCTCAGGACAGCCAAGGTTCGACCAAACAAAGTCGTCCGGCAGCCTACCATGATGACAGATTTCGAAGGAAACAAAACCAGCACGTACGGGTACATCATTCTGAATCTGTCAGTAGGACCTGTCCAGTCGAAGGTAAAATTCGAAGTAATAGAGAAGGATCCAGACTACCACATGATACTGGGAAGACCGTGGCTTCATGATAATAAGATCATCCCCTCAACATATCACCAATGCCTAAAAACTATGCTGAATGAAGAAGTTGTTCGCATTACAGCGTCATTGTCTCCTTATGCACCAATCTATGGCGTGGAACTGTTTGATCCAAAGGAAAATTCACGAGATTCATTAAGAAAAATTTACTGCACTCCACTCCCCACATGGACGTCAATCAAGGAGGAAGACCGACTCATATCACTAAACAGAGAGATCGGATCTCGCGGTGTGCCTCTACTAACAGGACACGCCAATTCCTCTTCATCAAACAAAAGCTTAGTTCATCTTCATACCAAGAGGGAGCGAACCTTTTTGGAGAGTCGTGACCAAAAAGGGAAAATTGTATACCGGCGCCGCTGTTAGCAATTAACATGGGAGACTGTCACCCAGTCTCTCCGCCCGATAAAATACAACAATAAAGACAAGCTATAAGAAGTACCAGCTGCTCCACAACAGTTACAAGATGGCACCGACTCCACAATAGATGAACTCGAAATCGTCAACATCGGAAATAAAGAATCTCCTGTCTCCATTAGTTCCGCTCTATGTACAGAGGAACGCACGAAACTTGTGAACCTTCTTAAGGAGTACCAAGACATATTCGCATGGACATACGAGGAAATGCCCGTCCTGGATGAAAACTGGTCACTCATCATCTGCATATAATACCTGAATCCAAACCGGTTAAGCAATCTCCAAGACAGTTCAGGCATGATGTAGAGGAACAAATCAAGACTGAGATTCATAAATTACTAGCAGCCGGCTTCATCAAACCGATCCACCATCCCACCTAGTTGGGAAATGTGGTTCCCGTAAAGAAGAAAATCGGTCAAATCAGGTGTTGTGTCAACTTCAGAGATCTGAACAAATACTGCCCCAAGGACGATTTTCCTCTTCCCAACATTGACATGCTAGTATACGCTACCAGTGGACACGGAATGTTCTCCTCCATGGATGGGTACAACGGCTACAACCAGATAAAGATGTATGAGCATGACGCAAGTAAGACAGCTTTTCGAACTCCTCTTGGAAACTTTTACTATATTGTGATGCCTTTCGGTTTGAAAAATGCTGGCGCTACCTATCAACGCACCATGACTGCAATTTTCCACGACATGATGCACAAGAAATTTGAAGATTACGTAGACGACATAGTGGTCAAATCAAAAACTCGAGCGGCCCATACAGACGTTTTAGAGAAGGTGTTTGAAAGGTGTCGTGAATACAAACTGAAGATGAATCCTTTGAAGTGCAAACTTCTAGGATTCCAAGTCACAACTGAAGGAATCAAGGTTGATCCGACCAAGACCCAAGCCATCCTCACAATGCCTCCTCCGCAGATTGTGAAAGAAAACCAGAGCTTCATGGGAAAAGTAAACTACATTCGGCGTTTTATACCCGGTTTGGCCCAGCTTATCGCTTCATTCACCCCATTACTGAAAAAGGGAGCAAGCTTTGTTTGGACCACGCTGTAGTAAGAATCCCTTCGAAAGATTCAACAAATATTGTCATCACCGGCTGTTATGAAATCTCCCATACAAGGAAGGCCTTTGCGCCTCTACACTGCTTCTAGCAATACTGCTGTTGGAGCCCTCCTTGCTCAAAAAGATGATGAAGGGATTGAATACCCTATATACTATTTCAGTCGTACTTTGAGGGATGCTGAACTCAGGTATCCTAAGGCATAAAAAGTATGTCTAGCCCTAATTCACGCTATTCAGAAGTTTAGACACTATTTGTTGTCAAACAAAGTGGTGCTAATAGCTAAAGTTGATCCTATCGAGTTCTTGCTCTCAAAACCATCCTTGATAGGCAGGCCGTCCAAATGGATATTCCAAATGTTGGAACTCGATATAACGTGAACTCCTCCGCGGGCTAATAAAGGACAAGCAGTAGCAGATTTGCTAGCGGCATTCCCGGGAGAAGGTACTACCGCACTACATGAAGACCTTCCTGGGGAATTTCCAGAAATCTCTTTTGTCAAAGAGGAAGCGTGGCTACTGTATTTTGACGGATCTGCTACCCCTAGCAGTAATACCGGGGGAGCAGGTGAAGTTCTGGTGTCTCCAACTGATGAAGTCTTTTCGCATTCTTTCAAGCTGGAATTTCATTGCACTAATAACTCAGCAGAATACGAAGCTTTCCTCATAGGATCGTCACTAGCCAAACGAGCAGGAGCCACACACCTAGAAGTAAGAGGCGACTCTAAATTACTGGTCAACCAGATGAATGGAGTATACTCACTCAAAGAGGTAACACTAGCCCCTTATAGATCTGAGGCGCAAAAGCTTTTGAACTACTTTGCTGATGCAACCATAACCCATATCGACCGCAACAACAACAAACATGCCGATTTCCTAGCTACATTAGCCCCAAAGTTGCAATTTGAAGGATTGGAAGAGACTTTGATAGTGAAGAGACGGACCGTGGCGTCAACATGGCTTTTACAATCCAAAGATACTGAAGCCAATGATTGGAGAACTCCGATTATCCAAGATCTTAACAGTTCGCTTTCTCAAGGAAAGGTTAGTCTCAAAACCCTACAAAACTTCTTCATACTTCATGGAGTGTTATACCACCGAAACCCAGATGGATCCCTGTCAAGATGCCTCAGAGACGAAGAAGCACAGCTACAAATTAACCGTATTCATTGCGAGATCTATGGGAAAACGTTAGTGGTGACTCTCTACCGGCGTCTTCAACGCCTTGGCTACTACTGGCCAGATATGGAGACCCAATCCCGAGCACTCCAAGGATCTTGCTCCAATTGCCAAGCGCCGCCACATCAATTGGAAGTTCTTAATGTTGGATATACTAGGGACTGGCGAGAACTATACGTCAACTATCTCCGTGACGGTGTGCTGCCTGCCAACAAGAAGGACGCAGTTAAGATAAAGCAAAGGGCCAAAAGATTCGTGTTTCACGAGGGAATCCTATACCGCAAAATCTTTGGAGGTGACCTGCTACGATGTTTTGAAAAGTCTGAAATCCCGACCATGCTGAAAGAAACACATGAAAGTGAACACCAAGGGAAGAATAAGTTATTTCTCCAAGCGCACGAAAGGTATTACTGGCCAACTATGGAATATGATGCAGCGGCGTTTGTTCAGAAATATCGTGAATGTCAGACTCACGGGAATCTCATCCACACGCCTTGCACTTCCCTTCATTCAGTAAGTAGTCCGTGGCCTTTCTACAACTGGGGACTTGATATTATTGGGAAAATCAATCCACCATCGTCAAAGCAGCACGAGTACATCATAAACGTGACGGAGTACTTTACTAAATGGGTCGAAGTTATTCCTCTTCGAGGAACCACTGGAGCGACAATTGCAGCATTCATTAAGGAATATATCATTTGTCGGCTTGGCGTACCTAAACACATCATTATTGATAATGGTATCCCATTCGCCAACAAGCAAGTACGAGAGTTGCTTGAAGAATATGGAGTTAAACAAGTCTTCTCTACTCCTTACTACCCTCAAGGGAATGGACAAGCCGAAAGCACCAACAAGACTTTGATTCGAATTCTCAGTCGAACAGTGCATGACAATCCTAGGACGTGGCATGAACAACTGCCTATGGCACTATGGGCATACCGGGCGGCACCTAGGAGCTCTACTAGAGTTTCTCCTTATTCACTTGTGTATGGTGCTGACGCAATCCTCCCAGCAGAGATCAAAATCCCGTCGTATAGGATTGCAGCTGCTAGCGGAGTCTAATGGAACGAAGCCGAAGCATTTAGCTCCAGAATAGCGGAGTTGGACACTCTAGATTCAAGGAGAATTAAAGCGAAAGAGCATGCTCAGGCGTACAGAAAGAGGATCTCCAGGGCATACGATAAAGCTGTAAAACCTCGAGTTTTTCAAATAGGAGATCTTGTATTAAATACCGCGAAGCACATTCAGCAAGACATGTCCGCACCAAAGTTTTCACCAAAATGGGAAGGTCCTTATGTGATCACCAAAGCCTATAACAGTGGCTACTACAAGATTGTCAAGGAAGATGGAGGGAAAATTGGAAGCAGTCATCAATCGAAAACGGCTCAAGGCATATTACGCCTGACCATTATTTTCATCTCTCGTCGTTTCATGACACGACCAATCAGGCATTTTCATTTCTCTCACATCTGATTTATCAAAGCTTTTCATTAAAGACATATTAATGTAAACTCCATTTGCTTACCAAAACCCAATGCAATTCATTTTCCAAAAACAATGTTCAGAACCCAAGATAAAAGAGAATGATCAAACATTCTCATGCCTACTTATTCAAAACAATAAAAATATAAGTGTGGCTCAGAAAAGGCCATCCAACAAGTTGTAGACCCGTGAAAGCTCATTTTCAGCCTATCCTGATATCTTTCAGTCCTACTCTTCAAATTTTGGACCGCTCGTTCCACCTTCTCAGATTCTGCAGCCAGGGCCTTTTCCTCCTCCAGGATAGCTTTTGCAGCAGGAACGACATTAGCGATGATGCCGGCCCGATCAACTTTGATAATGTAAAGGCGTTGCCGCAACCATCCCACATTAAACTCCATGAATTCACAGGTAGACACCATGTTTTCCCACTTTTCAACAGTTGATTCAGCAACATCACGAATAGATGTACCTTCCATCTCTGCAACCATGGTAAAAAGACAATTCACCGTAGTAACCAAAGCAGACGAATAGTGTCGTACTATGTTCCTGGTAGCGATGTGGCCATACTTCCTCCATATTTTCGTGTACAAAGGCACAAACTCCTTCCGCACTAGGAACTCACCAACATTACGATAACTAGAAGATAAATACTTCATGTGAACATCAAACTGCAAACCCGCATTAGGGTACTCGTAGGAGGAGATACCCAAATCAGCATCTTCCAAATATATAACAGTAGGCGTGTTTGAGCTTGAAGGAAGAGGAGTAGCCAGATCATCGTCGTCAACCACTGTTACACATGTTCCAACAGTATACCTTGATGTGAATTTTAAGTTGTAGTGAAAGTGGCGAGTAAAGTTCGTTCAACTCGGGCTTGTGAAGGATTTTTTAGAATTAAATAAAATTGTTTCAATAATAATAAAAAAATACCGAGACTCTGGATTCCACCATTGACCAATTAATTGATAAACTCTAATCAATATTCATGCAATATTCTTCTTTAAAGTGATTTTAATATTTGCCTCTAATAGATTTTTGAAGTAGTAGTTGTAATCACAAAGCATGAAACATCAAAAGTTTTAAAACCTAGCATGTTCCATCAAAACAACTCACAACTACTCAATAAAAATCAATTTTTCTTTTAAGTTCTATGCAAATAATCATGTAAAATAATTGCAATAAATAATTAAAATAGAACTATACCACTTTTCATGGAACAATGGCTTCCTCCGTCGCCTCGGCTAAGGGGTTTAGCTCCTCATATTAATCTCTTGCTCAAAATACATCTTTGGTGTTCAAAAGTTGATTACAAGAGAGAAAAGGGTATACTGTAGTCGCTGAAAGTCTAATACAGCAGATGGAATCGTTGCTGAAGAGCTTCGGTGACTGCAGGATGATGCGACCGTAACTCGTTGTCACTGAAAATAAGTCTGCCTCTGCAACTTTCTTTTTCCGCTGTTCTGTGTTCTTCGTCTTCTCCGGCAACAGCAGCAGCAGCAGAACCCGATCTTCTAATGATTTTTCTGGCTTCTCTAAGGCTCTAAACTTTCCCCTAAGGTCTTGGTTACCTTCCTAGGACTCGAACCAACCCTTTTATACATAGTAGAGCAAAGAAAATTCGAGAATAACTTTGGTTTTTTCCTCCACAGCAAGTTGCGATATTTTTTTTTTTTCTTCTGTTTCACGTGTTCTCAGCTGTCCAAACTCCTCCCGTGATAGAAACAAATCTCTAAGAAGAGTTTCCTTCCTCTTCTTCACGTAAGTTTCCAAAAATAAACCAAGAAACTTGCCCAAAATAAACCGTGATATTTTTAACCTTTTTTCGCTTCCAATTCGAGTTCTAGCCACTTTGGATCCATTCCAACACCCTTACCTCGCCTGTTAAGTCCATAGGAAAAAACCCAATCAAATTCAGCCCTTTAATCTCCCTAAAAATCGATCAACAATCCATCCACAAAATCGTCTGTGAAAGAAACAAATTCCCGCCATTTTTCTGTTTTTGAAAACGTGAAGAAATGTGACCTCCCCCTATCCAGTCCCGGTCTGTACTTAGCAGCTGCTTGGAAATGGGTTACCCCTTATCCAAAATGAGAGTCTTAATAGAAATTGTCCTCCCAGGAGCCTTTAACAACTTTTCGAGCCAATTTTGCCGCAAAAGCCTATTCCTCCAAAAACACCTACAAAGGGGTAAAATACCAAAATTAGTACAGAAATGGGTACTAACACTATACATAAAAGAGATGAAAATAGACACATAAATGCGTCTATCATACCTCTACAAAAAGAAAATTTCGTCATCTATAGGTCATGGAAAGCGAATACATATTCACCGGTGAAAGGTATACCGGTATGATCTTCTTGACTCGGATGGACAGGGGAGTTATCACGAGACCCAGGGATTCGCCCACTCTGAAAAACGACATTAGAGTCAAAAAGAGAATGAGGAATTATCACTTCAAAATCAGGAGATAATTAAAGTCGTACTCTGGATACAAGCCGCTTGCGTTTGGTAGAAGAGTCTGGATGGGTCGAAGAAGATCCACTCGCGTCTGACATGATGAAAAGATATGGGTCTAGCAGGAAAATCTCTATTCCAGATTGACAAGGATGGTATAACCTCGCTTGCATATGTATATACGCTACAGATATCCTAAGAAGAGGTGGATACTGAACAAATTTAACATGACTTATCTGATAGACAAGGATTCAACGCCAACCAGGTCGTGTTTCTTGTTGAAACCCTAATTTAAGTCGGGTGAAGACTGTCAGATAGTCAGAGGAAGAATAATTTCATCCCAGCTCAAAATCTTGGTGGAACCTGCTTGCTGGTGTGACTGAATCGAAACCAACATACCTGGAAGATACAGTTGATCTGGTGACCTGAGTTACTGCTTCAAGACAACTGCCACTTCCCGGGTAAGGTTTATTCACTTTGACTTGATCATTTATCTCTTGACTGTCACCATCTAGTGCTTACCCCGCAACAATGTCACTGTTATGTACTAAGCAGTGGACTTAATGTTGATGGTGGTTTTTAGTTCAGGGCTAAAATTGTAAAACCCTGTATTTAATGTGCCATCATTCTGCAAAGAAGTTGAGCCATTTAAAAGTGATGAGTGCTCATGCCTCTTTACTTACATTCGTATTAAGTAATTCAGTATATTTATACGAAATTTATCCAGAATGGTGCGTGTAGCAAAAATCCCAAATATTCTGTAAATTTTTGAGTATTTGTTCCATACCATGTTTCCTGTTGAACTCTTAATACTGACATGACATGACGACCAATGTTCTCTCTCAGCCGAGTAGCATGAATCTCCCGAAGTGTCAGGATTGAGATGCGAATGGAAGTACTCAATCATAGGCACGCAAAGTTATGTTGCCCTTTAACATTAAATTAATGATTTTATATCAGTATGTAAAATTCACCAAAATTTGATTGGTTTTGCGGCAACCCGCAAAATTCAGTCCTTTAACCTAAATTTATCAATTTGCAAAAATTAGGTTTTTGGCGCCCTGCGCAATATCTCGAACCCTATTGGTCGAGACTAAACCTAGGTAAGCTAGGCAATTAATCCGCCATGGACTAGTAGGACCAAAGTCCTACAAAAAATCATAAAACAAGAAATAAAAGAGGAGTTACGGCAAATAGGAGCAGCAACAAGAGGAAGCGTGGCCGCGCCACATGGTCGGACAGTTCTCCCTAGCGGGCACCACCTGAAGCCGGATGGCCACGCTACATGTTGCCCTTGCCGACCCATTTTTCCATCTACCAATCAGGTCGCTCTAAATGCGTCACACGCACTTGGAATGTAGCTAGGCCCATGTCACTTGCCGACCCCCTTTCCCATCGACCAATCAGGTCGCTAAATGCGTCAAACACACTTGGAATGTGGTCGGGCCCATGCCACTTTCCAACCCCCTTTACAATCGACCAATCAGGTCGCTTTGAACCCGCCACGTGCATTAAATAAATCCAAACTACGCCAATACCTAATGGTCGTCGCGTCAACATGTCCGCCATGCCAATTAGCTAATCAACTTGCCAAATCATGCCGGCATGATAATTGGCAGGCCATGCTATTCCGCGGCAGCAATATGCCAACGTGCCATAACAGCGTAGCCGTGTGCTATCTCACTTTTCGTTCGTGGCCAACGCCATAACAAACTCTAACCAGGGTATTCTGATTAGAATAGAACTCCTGTTCTAATGGCATTGGTCGAATAAAGAGGAAACCCTAATTCCTAGTCATGACCTAAATTATGCCACTTCGGACCCACAACATGCCACAAGCCATGTGGGATTCAGAAGACCCTAAAAGTGGCACCCGCGCCATATTATAGCTACCCATGGCTATCCCCGCGTCCATGGTCGTTCCCACATTATGGCCTTGCAATGATTTCTTTATTTAACGTGGCCACGGCAATGTTTGTCAAAATGCCACCATATCGCGGCCACATAGCCGCACACGCTAATTAGGTTTTAGACATGCCAAACCATAATTTGGAAGGCCGCTATGCCGACCCATGCCAAATAATGCCACCTAAGGCATTAAGTTCGATACGGCAACTAGAGCCAATATTTTTGAGTCATTTTTGGACCTAGCGCCAATATGCCAAGATATAGTGGCTGCGACTACGCCAGGCAGACGCCAACGAGATGTGGCCATAATCAACAGCCACCCTCTTCCATAAATTACAATCTCGGTCGTCCAACTTCTCCAGCCGAATTGACCGGCCTAGATTAAATCTTAGGTGACCTACCAAAGACTAACTTAATAGCATCACATGCTATTTCTTGCGGCAAGTATCATGACTTAGCTCGCCACACATGATCACCCGCCGCCTAGTTTGCGCGAAATTGGTCAGAATAACTAGGTCTTGCACACAAGACCCAATCAGCAATCTGCTGCATATTTTCCACGAAAATACTCGAGACATCAAACATGTCACAAACTGGGGGATGCTCACTTGGGTATTGGTCTGGAGGTTTACAACGTACGGCATGCAACACACCCATTACGAGAAAGTGTCAGGAAAGGGCGGACGATTAATGAGCAGTAAGTGAGTAGTGGGTGTAAGGCTGACCAGTCTTTCCTCATGATGGAAACATGATGGTCACCACTTTTTACACGACTCCACTTCTCCACTACTTAACTGTCTCCACTTCCTACGAGATCAGGGACTCAATCATGACTTGTATAAATAGGTTTTCGACCTATTTTGACAAAAAAACAAGTGTTATCAACAC
The DNA here is from genome assembly GCA_023531105.1 of Papaver atlanticum. NCBI lineage: Eukaryota > Viridiplantae > Streptophyta > Magnoliopsida > Ranunculales > Papaveraceae > Papaver > Papaver atlanticum. The sequence goes on from JAJJMB010014087.1 coordinate 1,815,305, forward strand.
AAGTATCCAGAAAAACACCAAGAACTGATAGCTTGCATTCTGCAAGCCAGTTCCATATTTAGATATAAGTCATAAAATAGCCACACCTTCAGAGTTTACCATTCTGATCTCAACACCTTTTTCGCTTCCTCCCTAAGATTAACCCTTCTCCTTCACTTTGTGACCGAAGCAAAACTGGAACGGCCATTTCTTGGTTTAGGCCAGGATTGTACAGATTGATCTCTCGAATCTAAAGTACTCCCCTGCAGTGTATTTGTTTAGGGTTTAAATTCGTTTCTCGGCGGCACACCCAAATTTACCAAAATCAGCAGAATCAGTTTTTACCCCAAAACAGGGACATATAGAATGTCTTGAACAAAAGACATCTGCAATCTGTTTAATGGCAGATCAAGATCACACGGGTTCGAATTCAAAGAACATACCATCCTGGGCATAAGATGTAATCAAGGATATCGCATCACGCAATATTCCTGATAAAATGGACGAATCCGAAACCCACACAGGGGCACACGATCATGACCCTAAAGATAAGAAGGAATATGTTTCTCAAATGGTACTTGGTGAGGAAAGTTCTTCTCACCCTAACACTTAAATGTATTGGAAAGTGCATCCTTGCAATGCCCAATCATTTGATGTAAGGAAACACAAGTATCTGGGCATCTTGTATCCTGTTAATATCTCTTATTCAACATAGAGAGTATACACAATCTACCTAAAGCTACTAATTTGTTCTTATGTGTAGAAAAGTTGTCTTACAACAACTTGTGTAAACAGGATAAGTTTTCTTGTCTAAAATATTTTTAGATACATGATCTAGAAGATTGATTCTTTCCAAAGAATCTTTGTGATTTAATAACACATAAGATGTGGAAAAAAATTCAAATCTGGTCATAATTATTTATTTAAGGCTGGCACCTATGTTTGGTATGTGTTAAAGAATTCTCTGGTATATGTACTCATCTTGTTTGAGAAATTATACTAAAGGATGTATCCTCAAACCAGATTTCAAGCTAAAATTCTGAAAGCGTTGAGTGGAATGGCTTCTGATGAAACTATTAATCTTGATTATTCCTTCAAGAAATTTGGTTGTGAAGACAAAGGAAAAGAAAAGGAAGATGTGACTCATCTTCTTGTCCAAAACAGTTTGGATGCTAAGATTAATATTCTCAATCTACGACAGGCAGCATTACAAAGAACTGTTATTCGTAACCAAAGAAAGCTGATTAAACTTGGAATCAGTAATAGGGAGTATGCTCGGAATATTAATCGAAAGGTTAATGCTTTAGCCTATGAACATAATCAAGATACTGTGTGCAGAATCAAAGAAATCGGTAGAGATGTTGTTGATAAAGATCCTAAAAAATTTGAGGAAATTGAAGATGAACTTTGAAAAATCTGTTTAAAGATCCCTTCCAAGAAAAATAGACATCAGTTTTTGATTTATTTCGATTATTGTATAAGGTCTATTTTTGAATAAAACTATCAGTTTTTTATGAATAGAATTATTATTTTATAATTTTTCTTGTGATAGTTTACGATTACAAAGCATGTGCTTGAATGTCTATAATACTGCTATGTGTTTATGGGATGTCTGATTTCGGTTTTCTTAACCTTAATATTCGATCTCATATGATGTGAACCCTTATGGTTTGTGTGACTTTTTGATTTAGCGGGATTAAGTTCTAGCCCATGTTGGTAGGCTTTATCAAAGAATCATAAGGTGTTCCGATTGAAACTCATATGTAAAAAGTCATATTGTGTTGAATCAATTTGTGTTTACATGAGTTGTGTTTAGCATAATCATATGTGTTTCAGGTTTTCAACTTTTGTTATTGGCACGCATTAGTTAAAACCGATTCAACCTTTCTCTGGTAAAGGTTGCTCTTTGTTGTTGTTCTTTTGTTCTTGCGAGAGAATGACAACATACTGGGGGAGAGTTCTAACTTGAACTTGCGCTTAATGATATATCTTTCTGAGGAGAAGAGGATGCGGAATCTGAGGTAACGAATTTGTTAGTTAATCTTTTTCCTGTTTAAGAAAAGCCCACTTATATTGAATATATTTTGCTTTTGCTTAACAAAATTTCGGTACAATTGATATGTATTCCATTATGTGTGTATGGATGTGTGTGTGTGTGATTCAATTGTTTCCGGTTAAGAACAACTGTGTCAATTTATTTGGCTTATTGTTTGATATCTTCTTTATTATTTGGTATCAAGTGTTTTTTCTTAACGAAATTTCGGTGCAATTGCGGTGCTATAATGTCTATGTTTGTTTCAATTGCTTCCGGTTAAGAGAAATAATTATGCAAATCAATTTATTTGGTTTGTATGTATTGTTTATGGCTTAACGAAATATTGGATCATTTGTTTAGTCCAATTCGATTCCGGATAAGAGAAACTAAGTTAATTCTGATATTAGTTAGACTTATCAAATTAAAGGGTTCGGTTATTCAAGTCTAATCGAATGCCTTGACGAGAAATACTAGTTAACTAACCTAGTACTTGTCTTGTCTAAAGTGAAAGGTATAAGTTATTGTCTTAATAATTAGAACCTGATGAGAAAAATAAAGTTAATTCTGATCTTTATTTTGGTCTTATCGAAATAAGCGATTGTATGTTTACAATCGGTTTAGCAAGAGAACTAAGTTTCTTAGTCAATTTGTTAAACTATTAGGGAAAATTGCTTCGGGCAATTATTTCCTTGATAACATATTAAAACCAAATTACTTGTAGTTTCGGTTTTGATATTGGTTATGTAAAATGGTATGTGAAACCTTCGTGCTTAACTCTTATAGGTTATACAAGTCTTTTAGATTTGTAAGATCCTTTCGATTTGACCTTTATTTGCTCGAACCTTTGTCATTTTGTGACAAAAAGGGGGAGAAATATATGGAGTAAACAAGTGATTTGTAATCACTAAGGAAAGGACAATTATGCTTAAACTTTATATCTAACGAAAGAGTAAATCATTGACTAAGGGGGAGCAACATATGATATTGTTGTTGTAGTTATCTTGATTACGAAAGGGGAATAACAAAGATGTTCGGATTGGAAATCTACCTATCTTACCTTTAGGGGGAGTATTAGCTTTGTTATTCAAATGTCAACAGCGGTATTAATTAATTGAATATATGCAGGTTATTGTGCTGTTGAAACTTGGAATCAAGCGTATGTTTAATGAATTCTTGTAATTTGTTTATCCATATGTATTAAGAGTTTTGTCACTAAAATTGACAAAGGGGGAGATTGTCAGAGCATAGCTCGGTTGAACCCACCAAGCGTTGGTATGTCAAGTTTGGTTATCATATTTTAGTGAATCAAAACTTATCTAAGAGTCGCTTGATTATGTATTAGAGACAACTTCGTATAGGTTAGAATAGAAAGCCTAAGATTATGAGACATACTAGTATTACTCGAAGACCTGAAGAATGTGAAAAAGTAACAAGCTACAACGACGACATCATCCTTCCTCTTGAGGTTAGTTATATTGACTTGAACTGTTTCATTCCTAACGTATCTTTCAAGTCGTGCTATATTGAAAACATAACTGCGAAGCTGTGAATGATTATTATACTCTAGTAGTGAGACATGATCACATGATCATAGTATTAAGGAATTAAAATACGAAGTATAACGCTTATCTTTTGAACTTCGTATATATGACATCGACATAATCGTATGAATGCTATTGTGATTATGTGTATGGGTAAAGGTGAAGATTTCATCCTAGGAAACAATATTTACATTTTTTTAAAGGAAGTACATTCATGAACTTGTTTTATGAATCAAAAGGGAAATCACTAGGCTCATTGGTATTGTTATTCATTGCATATCTTTGGATTACCAATATGTGTGAGTTAGTAGAACCGATCATAACTTGTTATGTATCTTGGCATAACTAATCACAGTGCCTGACTTATGATTTGGTATGACTGGTTTTTATTAATTAGTGTAACCGATCCTAAGTAATCACCTGAGATGGTATGATCGATATTTGTAATTGGTGTGACCGATCCTAGTAATTTGTGTGACCGATCACAAAAGAATTGTGTAATCGATCCTTGTAATTGGTGTAACCGGTCCTAGTAATTGGTGAAACCGATCCTGGTAATTGGTGTAACCGATCCTAGTGACTTGTGTAACCGATCACAAGCAATACCATGAGTATATGGTAACCGGTCCTGGTAATTGACGTAAACGATCCTGGTAACTGATGTAACCGGTCCTGGTAACTTGTGTATTCGATCACAAGTAATCCATATTAAGGTAGAACTGATCCTTGTGATTGGTAGAACCGATTGAACCCATGATTGTGATTTGATATTTGATCAATCACATAGTTGTCTTGGAATACAGATGAACCAATTCTAAACTTATTTGGAAGTGTGGTATAATCTATTCCAAGTGTTAGAGCATTGCTCGGTTGAACTAGCAAGCGTTGCAATCTCAAGCTTGTTTGTCAAGTTTAGTTGCCAAAACTATAAGTCTTGATTTCTAGTCTACTTATAGCTAAGTCTCGGACTAGGATAGTAAGTGTAGTTAAGCTCTAGACTCCACGGCGTTAATCGAATGAATACAAAGATCTACTCAAGGGAACTTGTGGAACTTCATCAACAAAAGGTATGTGGAGACTTGAACTTATCTATCACTCAAAAGTCTATCTATTATATCTCCTATTTTGAGACAAAAGTCGTATTGCTATATGGACTTAAATTATACACATTTTCTATTTCGAGCCGAGTTTATCTCGCTTATCTATTTCTCGAAATATGTGTTGGTAAGCTTTCGCTTTAGCCAAGTTCATCTTTACTCGTGACGAAAGTCATGTTGATTATTTCAATAACTTGAAAATCGCTTTGATGAAAATAGTTTGTGGATAACAACTATTATAACATCCTCTAAGAAAGTTTCAATGATTGAAATGAGAGTTTAGATCAAGTAACCATGTTTGGATATAAACATATTGTGTTCTCACATTTGTGTAAAAGTCCGAAACCGGGAACCTAAAGTATGCGTACCCGTACGCGTATTGGCGGTTATTGGAAATCCGGGTAAGTATGCGTACCCGTACGCATACTGGCGGAAAGTTCACGTCCGTGAATTTTCGCTGGAGTTTTGAAGTGAAAATAAACTCAATCCGGTCACTTAAGTATGCGTACCCGTTCGCATACCTAAGAAGGTTACTTTCTAAAATCGGTTTGTTCATGAACTAAAGCATTTATATAATATAATAAGGAATGCAATCTTTGCAAACCGTGGCTATAATGTTCATGAATTGATTCGAGTGAATCAAAATCGATTTTGCTTCGATTGTGTCTTGTATACTTCTATGAGATCTAAGCAATTGAACAAATCTCTAACTAGTTCATTTGAGTCACTTGAACTAGTTATGGTGAATACGAGTAAGGTTGATATGAAAGTGCTCATATAGCTAACCATTGGTTAACTATTGTTGAACCAACTAAGTGTACACGTTTAGGTACGGTTACCCAAACCTAAATGAAGGTGCATTTCATTTGTGTATAACAAGCTAAGTTCGATCTAACGGTTGAAAGATATTAGCTTGAATCTAATCAGGTTTTCATCTAACGGTGAATATTGAATGCTTTGTTACCAAGGTAACTTAGATTGCAAACCCTGATTTGAAGACTATATAAAGGAGAACTCTATCAACTGGGAAACCTAATCCCCACACCTCCTGTGTGATACTAGTTGCATAAGCTAGAGTCGATTCTCCTTTAACCTTAGGTTTTTCACGAAACCCTGTAGGTTAACGACTTAAAGATTTCATTGGGATTGTGAAGCCAGACCCAACTATTTTCTCTGTAGTTGCGTGATCTGATCTTGTTGTTTTCTATTGTGATTGAGTACAATCGTAAGATTGGCTTGAGATTTATATCTCTGATAGGCAAGATAGAAAAGTAGTCATAAACACCTTCGTCTCATCTTTTGTGATTCCACAATATCTTGTTTCGTTAATCGATTAAGATTATTGTGAGGTGATTGATAATACTAGGCTGTTCTTCGGGAATATAAGTCCGGGTTATCAATTGGTTCCTGTTCACCTTGATTTATCAAAAGATGGAACAAAAACTCGTAGGTATATCTGTGGGAGACAGATTTATCTATTCAATAGACTTTTCTGTGTGAGACAGATTTATTAATCAAGTCTTCGACTTTGGGTCGTAGCAACTCTTAGTTGTGGGTGAGATCAGCTAAGGGAATTAAGTGCGTTGTATCCTGCTGGGATTAGAGACGTAAGGAATGCAACTGTACCTTGAATCAGTGTGAGATTGATTAGGGTTCAACTACAGTCCAGACCGAAGTTAGTTTTGTAGTAGGATAGCGTCATGTAGCGGCTTAATACAGTGTGGTGTTCAAATATTGACTAGGTCCCGGGGGGTTTCTGCATTTGCGGTTTCCTCGTTAACAAAACTTCGGGTGTCTGTGTTATTTATTTTTCGCATTATATTTTGTTATATATCACAGGTTGTGCGTTGAATCGATCGATTGGTAAATCCAACCTTTGGTTGTTGATTGAAATTGATTGATCCTTGAACATTGGTCTTTGGTACCGTTGAAGTTATTTCTCTTGTATTCAATCAGGCTCGCAAATTCATATTTGTTTGATTGAGGATTGAGTCGATAAATTGAGATATAACTCTTTGATATACTTTTTCTTAAGATTGAATCTGACTGTCTAGTTGATTCTCTTGAAAGTATATTGGAGTTAGTCCATACAGATTACTAATCGAAATATTGGGTAAGGTTGTTGTACCCCCTCTTTTTCAATTAGTATCAGAGCAGGCAAACACTATAAACCTGATAAGTTTGTGTTTGACTGATCCTTAAAGTTTGTCCCCATGGGAAATTTCTTTGGGAAACTTGCTCTTGGCATCTGTAACGCACGCCAGAATTCCTTAAAGATTGTTCAGAGATTATTATGGACTAAAACTCTGGTTTCTCATGATAATCTCGTACCATCTAAGACTTTGGAAAACTTAGATGATAAGAAATAATCTAGAGGAAAAATTAAAAGTTCTTTTAAGAAATGAAGCTTAAAAAATCGTGGTCAACGCTCAAATATATGGAATCTCACTAGGTTAGCTCTTAATCTATTTGAGGAACACTATCGTGATTGATTGATTGACAAAGATCTATTTAGAGCATTTGAAAATATTTTTAAATTCTTAGAAAAACTTCATTCGATTAAGAATAAGAATCGTTTTGATAAAAGGTTTGTACCTGTTCTTGATGTACGAACTAGACTTACTACCAACTCATGTGAAATCGATAAAAAGATGTCTGATGAGTTCGGTGTAGGTTCTAATTGTCATAAAAAGTCTTTTCTTGGTCATAAGAAAAGGAATTCAAAAAATTCTATTAACCCTGAGTATCATCATTACTATGATTATACTACTGGTACATTTCACAAATATCAACCGGAAAAGTTGCATGAGAATCTCTCTGCACAGTTCGTCTCTTGCTAACAAGCTTGGCTCAACCCCATTTGTATATAACTTGAGATGGGGCAAGTAACGGTTGATTTTTTTTTTTTTGTGTTTGGGTTAATTTATTTTTTTCCTTCTCTTTCCTTCTTTCCAAGGGAAATTAAAGTGTTGAAGTTCTTCCTACTTTCCTTTACTGCATGGTACTGTTCCTTTCAGTGTGCAAACCTTGGATTAAGAGATCCTACTCTTTTGTTGGTTACGGTTCAGGAATGGGTCCAAGTCCATCCGCTGGTATATAAAAGTAGTGGTACGCGTACCTTTCTTCTACCTCTCTTCTTGTCCGCGTACGTGAACTATTCTAGGGTTCATGTTTTTTCTCCATTAAATCACCCTTGAAGATCAAAAAGAAAAAGGTTTTCAAGGAACATATCAAGTAAGTCAATTCTTCCTCTAATCTCTTAATTTCTAGATCTCATGAAGAATTTCAAGGTTTCTAAGGAGATTTCAAAAAACTTTGGTTCTTCATCTTCTTCTAGCTTGAACTTACCAATAGATCAAAGTTCCATTAGAATTAGATTTGTCAATGATTCTTGTGAGAAAGTTTTTGAAAGAATTTCATCTAATGGGTTTATTATAGAAAATAAGTTGGATTTTACTAGTGGGCATAAAGAGGATTTGATTTGTTTTGAAAAATTCAATCTTGGAAACATCTTTGATGGTCGTGGTGAAGGTTTTGACACTCTTACAAGAATCTTCTATTGTAACATCTATGATGTTAATTGTGATGACATGGAATTCAAGACCATGATAAATAGACAAAGGATACATGTTAATAGAGAGTTAATTTCAAGGATTACAAAAATTCCCTTAGGGAGTTTTCGCCTACCAAGACCTAGTCATGAAAGACCCTCTTATGAAACCATTTCTATTGGTCTCTGTGGTAAGAGTGTTGATTGGAATATGGGAAAATTCCCTACTAATAATCTTAGTCTCTCCTTGATGTCCTTTGGTAAACTTGGTATATCTAATCTTTGTCCCTCCAAGATTGAGAATTCTCGTTGGCGCCGTGAGTTTGCGGAGTTGGTTATTTTCTTGAGTTGGAAACTCAAAAGTCTCGACATTTGTGGGTTTATCATATACCAAATGTTGTCGATGACGTCTTCCAACAAGAAGTTAGGCTATCATTGCTTGATTGAGCGAATTTGTCGCACCTTCTCTATAGATCCGATTGGCAACTCCATTGGAACTCCCAAGCTTGTTCGTCCATGTACTTTCAAACGTATGAAGGAGAATGCTTGCAAGAGACAAAGATGTGACACCCTTGATGGCTCATGTGATTCGTCCTCCATGAATCTTCTTTATCAAATTCCCAAAGGTGTGTGTAAGATTAATGCCAAGGTAAGGTGTGTGCAAGAACAATTACTTGTGATTGCTACTAAGTTTTCAGAAATCAAGGATGACATGGATAAGATTCAAGCCACTCTTATGGTCTCAGATGATGAAGATGATGATTAGCTTTTTGTACTTTATCAGTTTTTGGTTTAACAGTTGTCGATTTGCGATCTTATGAGAATTTATTCTTGTGTTTTAAGAAGGACAACTAGGGTTTGGAATAGCAATTATTGTGAATACACATAGCTATTTCCAACGATTTTCATCTTGCAATGTTTTTAGATTTATTTATTTAAATTCTAAAGTTTATTTGGAAGATGATTTTGCAATATTAATCTTTATGGTTTTATATATTGCAACTTGTTATGGGATATGTGTGTTTGCATCCATGAACTATGATTGTCCCATACGTGGTTAAAAGTCAAGTCTTTCATATGTAAGTATGCAAGTATTGATAAAAGATTGAATTAGCTTTTGACAAACAAAAGTTAAGCCTATTATGTCTTTATGCAAATATTGATGAAAGTTAGGATGAACTTTTGTTTACAAAGATTAAAGTCTGTTATATGTCATTGTGCAAATAGTGATGAAAAATAGAATGAATCTTTGTGTATTCCGCAATATTGATCTTCCATGATCCATATATTTATGTAAATACTGTGCGGCTCAGTAAGTTATCTTATGTGACCATTTCCTATTAATTTAATCATGGGTTCTCTTGTGGTTAATTTAATTGAGATTTTTTTTTTTTTGATACAAATTCATGTTTCATGTGATTTGTTAATGTCCAGAGAAATCCTTCTTTTCTTATGAAAGTAAGGTCGATCTTGTTGTTCTTTCGAGAATGACATTTTATGGGGGAGAGTTCTTAATTGAACTTGTGCTTAATTGCCAAATCTTTGTAGGGAGTACGGCTATGGAATATTATAGGGGTTATCTTGTATCTTTATAAACTCCTTGATGAATGCATTTAGTTTCGTCTATATGATTGCATCTAAACAAGTTGATATGTGCTTTTATTTTGGTCATGAAGTGTCTCTATGGAAATTTCATTAGGATCCCACTAATTTTCGTACCTTTGCCAATTTTATTCACAAAAAGGGGGAGAATTAATGTGTAGTTTACACTACAAATACATATGGTTTTCGGATCATTATGTAAGGGGGAATGGTTTTCATGTGAGATGAAGTATTGACTTAGGGGGAGTGATATATATCACCATAGTATTGTTGTCAAAGTTGTGATGATGCTGTGTATAATACTATGACACTGTATAACAATGATTGAGAGTTATTGTTTTCTCATTGTTATAGCTTCGGATCTTCAACAACAATGATTCGGAGTTGAACACATTTGGAATCATTGGAGTACTTGGAAGTGTCGAAGATTTCGCGTAATGTTGAAGAACAAAGGAGATCAAGCATTTGAAAGAGAAGCTACAAAGTTTATTATTTTGTATTCCATATGTATTGATAGTTTTGTCACTAAAATTGACAAGGGGGGAGATTGTTAGAGCATTGCTCGATCAAACTCGCAAGCGTTGCTATCTCAAGATTGTTTGTCAAGTCTAGTTGCCAAAACTATAAGTCTTGATTTCTAGTCTACTTATAGCTAAGTCTCGGACTAGGATAGTAAGTGTAGTTGAGCTCTAGACTCCACGGCGTTCATCGAATGAAGACGAAGATCTACTCAAGGTAACTTGTGGAACTTAATCAACAAAAGGTATATGGAGACTTGAACTTATCTATCACTTAAAAGTCTATTTATTTTATCTCCTATTTTGAGACAAAAGTCGTATTGCTATAAAACCTTCAATTATACACATTTGCTATTTCGAGCCGAGTTTATCTCGCTTATCTATTTCTCTAAATATGTGTTGGTAAGCTTTCGCTTTAGCCAAGTTCATCTTTACTCTTGACGAAAGTCATGTTGATTATTTCAATAACTTGAAAATCACTTTGATGAAAATAGTTTGTGGATAACAACTATTATAACAACCTCAAAGAAAGTTTCAATGATTGAAATGAGAGTTTAGATCAAGTAACCATGTTTGGATATAAACATAGTGTGTTCTCACATTTATTTAAAAGTCAAAAACCGGGAACCTAAAGTATGCGTACCCGTACGCGTACTGGCGGTTGTTGGAAATCCGGGCAAATATGCGTACCCGTACACATACTGGCGGAAAGTTCAAGTCCGTGAATTTCTGCTGGAGTTTGGAAGTGAAAACAAACTCAATCCGGTCACTTAAGTATGCGTACCCGTTTGCATACCTAAGAAGGTTACTTTCTAAAATCGGTTTGTTCATGAACTAAAACATTTATATAATAAGGAATGCAATCTTTGCAAACCGTGGCTATAATGTTCAAAAATTGATTCGAGTGAATCAAAATCGATTTTGCTTCGAATGTGTCTTGTATACTTCTATGAGATCTAAGCAATTGAACAACTATCTAACTAGTTCATTTGAGTCACTTGAACTAGTTATGGTGAAGATGAATAAGGTTGATATGAAAGTTCTCATATGGCTAACCATTGGTTAACTATTGTTTAACCAACTTAGTGTACACTTTTAGGTACGGTTACCCAAACCTAAATGAAGGTGCATTTCATTTGTGTATAACAAGTTAAGTTCGATCTAACGGTTGAAAGATATTAGCTTGAATCTAATCAGGTTTTCATCTAACGGTGAATATTGAATGCTTTGTTACCAAGGTAACTTAGATTACAAACCCTGATTTGAAGACTATATAAAGGTGAACTCTAGCAACTGGGAAACCTAATCCCCATACCTCCTATGAGATACTAGTTGCATAAGCTAGAGTCGATTCTCCTTTAACCTTAGGTTTTTCACGAAACCCTGTAGGTTAACGACTTAACGACTTCATTGGGATTGTGAAGCAAAACCAAACTATTTTCTCTGTAGTTTCGTGATCTGATCTTGTTGTTTTCTATCGTGATTGAGTACAATCGTAAGATTGGCTTGAGATTTATATCTCCGATAGGCAATATAGAAAAGTAGTTACAAACACCTTCGTCTCATCGTTTTTGATTCCACAATATCTTGTTTCGTTAATCGATTAAGATTATTGTGAGGTGATTGATAATACTAGGCTGTTCTTCGGGAATATAAGTCCGGGTTATCAATTTGTAGTAGGATAGCGTTTGTAGCGGCTTAATACAGTATGGTGTTCAAATCTTGACTAGGTCCCGGGGTTTTTATGCATTTGCGGTTTCCTCGTTAACAAAACTTCTGGTCTCTGTGTTATTTCTTTTCTGCATTATATTTTGTTATAATTGAAATACCACAGGTTATGCGTTGAATCGATCAATTGGTAAATCCAACCTTTGGTTGTTGATTAAAATTGATTGATCCTTAAACATTGGTCTTTGGTACCGTTGAAGTTATTTCTATTGTATTCAATCATGCTCGCAAATTCCTATTTGTTTGATTGCGGATTGAGTCGAGAAATTGAGATATAACTCTTTGATATATTTTTTCTTAAGATTGAATCTGACTGTCTAGTTGATTCTCTTGAAAGTATATTGGAGTTAGTCCATACAGATTGCTAAGCGAAATATTGGTTGAGGTTGTTGTACCCCTGCTTTTTCACCAAGATTGTAAATATGAAATAGGATTTACAAAGAAAAGATGTCAACATACTTCGAACACGAACAATAACTTTTATCTTTTATTGTTCAATGATATTCCTTAATTACTCAAGGAGATCCCGGTCCGAAATAAATTAAGAATCTTTTAATTAAGGTTGTTAGTTTTATATGCTTTAATTACCAACAATTAAATGCATATCTCTAGAGAATAAAAATTAGTAATGTGCATTTACTAATTTGAGATTTTTAATTGAGAGATTTCGGAAAATATTGGACAAAGCATTTCCAGGAATTATGAAAACCGATTTGGTCATTTATTGCATATCTTGAGAATATTCGGTTTTGGAAATTCCTTGGTGTCCAAACATCCTTGGTCTATAAATACCTAAGTTTGCATTTCGAGCAAACCATCATAAGAGCCAGGAAAACTTTTTTTTTTTTTTGTTTCTGGTGGAGCCGTCTATCCGGAGAGGAAAGTACCCTAATTAGGCGAAATCTCTTACGACCGCTCGTTTAAAGACTTATGCGGGATCAAGAAGCTCTACAAGTACCGTTGGTGGGAAACTAAATGATTGCAGTTTATTAGTTTTCGATTGATTTGATTGACTAACGGTTGTTGAACCTTGATTGCACCTAGTTTGTTTATTCTTGAGAATCTTCTCTTCTGATATAAGATTCACTCAAACTAGATCGAAGTATCGATGGGATCTTTAGAACTATTTGTAGATCTAAAGACATCTTGTGATAATCCATTGTTAAAAAAACAGACTCCATTCTGTGCGTGATTGATCACAAGAGATTCAAGTGGTGCTGTGCAGGTTTAATTGAAGATTAAAGAAGATGAAGAAGATTTCTTATTGGTTTTTCATATCTTTGTGTAGCACAAACCTTGATCGGCTGGGATCAAACTAGAATCGGATTTATTCGATTGATTAGTTACGTGAGATCGGCATCTCTTTATAGTTTCTTGTTAGATTTTATATTGATTGATTGCAAATCTAAACTCTGCTACTTCGGTAGTTGTTGGATAGATTGATCTAACCAGGCAAAGGAGTTTATCAGTTTAAACGGAAGAGCCTTTGCGTATGACTTGAGATATCTTTATCTAGAAAGAATCAATAGAGATGTTACCAAACAGATTTATTGTTCCTTTACTGTTTGGAATATTATCCAAAGGAATTTTTCCAGTGCGTGCACTTATTGAATGTCGGAAGCGCATGGATACTGAAGAAACTAAGTGAACTAGGTTTAGTTGCTTGGTCTCAACTATACGAAGATGGTTTAAATTTTGTATAGCGACTTAATTCTTAGAGTATTCAATTCTGGACTTGGTCCCGGGTTTTACCGCATTTGCGTTTTCCTCGTGAAAAGACGAGGATACCCAAATATACCTCAATCTAAAACTTTTCCACCTATAAGTCCTTTTCCGAAAGTGATTGTCTATGGACTGAGTCGAGACAATACAACTAATCGGTTCACACTTCGTGTGATCGTCTATTGATACGAGATCGAGACAATACAACAACGAAGTATGTTTACTTGATAATAGGTTCGGACTTAACCAAACACTAGGGATTGTCTATCAAGTAAAATAGGAATTAACGTTTGTGCAATTTACTTTAAATTATAATAAAAACAATTATAATTGCGGAAAATAAAAGTAAATGACATAGAAAGATTTTATTAACGAGGAAACCGCAAATGCAGAAAAACCCGGGACCTAGTCCAGAATTGAATACTCTCAGAATTAAGCCGCTATACAAAATCAAACCAACTTCGTATAGTTGAGACCAAGCAACTAAACCTATAGTTCACCTAGTTTCCTCAGTATCCCTGCGCCTCCAACTTGCAGTAAGTCATGCACTTGGAACAATTCCTTTGGTTCGTATTCCAAACAGTAAAGGAACAACAAATCTGTTCGGTAACAACTATTATCAAACAAAGTGATATGATTTTGACAAAGGCTCTTTTGTTTAACCAATAAACTCCTTTGTTGGGTCCTTAGATCAATCTCTTAACAACTACCGAAGTAATTGTTAGATTATGCAATCAATACTATTAATCACAAAGAAGTGTATTGATGCCGATCTACTCAACAAATTAATCTAATCTATCACAGGGATAAACCGATTATAGTATGATCCCTTTCCAGCCGAAACAAGTATTGTGCACACCAAAGATTATGAACCCAAAAAGTCTTCTTGTCTTCGAATATTCTTTAATCTTCAATCAGCACCTGCACACAATCAACTTGAATCTCTTGTGATCAATCACACACAGAAAGGAGTCTGTTAACGTTGGATTATCACAAGACGTCTTTAGATCTACAAACAGTCTAAAGATCCCCGTCGAAACTTTGATCTAGTTTGAGTGAATCTTATATCAGAAGAGAAGATTTTCAAGCATAAACAAACTAGGTGCAATCAAAGTTCAACCACCGTTAGTCAATCAAATCAATCGAAAACTAAAATAAACTGCAATTTTCTAGTTTCCCACCAACGATACTAATAGAGATTCTCAATCCCAAAGAAGTATTTAAACTGAGCGGCCGTAAGAGATTTCGCCTAATTAGGTTACTTTCCTCTCCAAATAGGCGGCTCCACCAGTAACAACACAACTGAGGTAGTTTTGCTGGCTTTGAGGATTAGTTTGCTAGGAATGCAAACTTAAGTATTTATAGACAAGGAAGTTTGGACACCAAGGAATTTCCAAAACCGAATATTCTCAAAGATATGCAATAAACACAAAATTGGTTTTCATAACTCCTGGAGATGCACTGTCCAAATATTGACCGAAATCCCAATAGAAAAATCTATAATATACTAAATGCACATTACTAATTATTATTTTCTAAAGATATGCATTTAGTTGCTGGAGATTAAATAGCATATAAAAACTAAAAAACCTTAATTAAAATATTCTCAATTTATTTCGATCCTGGGATTCTCCTTTAACTATTAAGGAATATCTTTGAACAATTAATGATAAGAGTTACTGCACATGTTCAAAGTATGTCGACATCTTACTTTGCAAGTCCTTTTTCATACTTACAATTGATAGACGCATTTATGTGTCTATTTTCATCTCTATTGTGTATATTGTTAGTACCCATTTTTGTACTTATTTTGGTATTTTATCCCTTTGTAAGTGTTTTTGGAGAAATAGGCTTTTGCGGCGAAATTGGCTCGAAAAGTTGTTAAAGACACCTGGAAGGACATTTGCTATTCGGACTCTCACTTTGGATAAGGGGTAACCCATTTCCAAGCAACTACTAAACACAGACCGGGACTGGATAGGGGGACTCCACTTCTTCACGTTTTAGAAACAAAATTGGCGGGAAAAATTGTTTTCACGAACAGATTTTAGGGTTGGAGTTTTGATCGATTTTTATGGAGATTAAAGGGCTGAAATTGATTGGGTTTACTCCTTAGGACTACACAGGCCTGGTAAAGTCTTTGGATTGAACCCAAATTGGCTAGAGATCGAATTAGAGCAAAACAGAGGTGATGGAAGTTTCGTGTCTTTGATGAATTATTTTAGGAATTTCAGGGAGACTAAAGGCAAGATTTTCTTCCCAAAGCTTGATATCTATCTAAGGAAGAGTTTAGAATCAAAAGGAAAGCTCATATACGCGTAGAAATCCTAAAACAAGAAATTGCCGCAACTTTGCCGTGAAGAGAAAGGAAGAGATTTTGGAAGATTTTGGAGAGATTTAATTGGTATTTTTGATATAAATAGGTTGGTTGGGTCATATAGAAGAGGTGTCGAAAGTTAGGGGAAGTTTAGAACACCACAGAGCCGAGAAATCAAAGTTGAAGAAAACCTGTTGCTGCTGCTGAAGAACACGAAGAACTTCGACCCACACCGAACCGTCGCAGAAGCAGTCTTATATTAAAATACAGAAAGTTGTTATCGTTTCTGACTATAATCGCTTTAAACCTTCAGTGACCATTACTTTCCTTACAAAAAGCTTTTTGTAACTACAACTCATCCTTTTTAATAAAAACACCTTATTTGATCAATGAAATCAACTTTTGAGCATATTTCTAATATGAGGAGCTAAACCCCTTAGCCGAGGCAACGGAGGAAGCCATTGTTCCATGAAAAGTGGTATAATTCTATTTTAATTATTTTTACAATCTTTTACATGATTATTTGCATAGAACTAATATTGAAAAATTGATTTTTATTGAGTGGTTGTGAATTGTTTTGATGGAACATGCTAGTTTTTAAAACTTTTTATGTTTCATGCTTTATGTTTACAATTATTACTTCAAGAATCCATTAGAGGCAAAATATTAGAATCACTTTAAAAGAAAGAATTGCATGAATATTGATTAGATTATATCACTTAATTGGTCAATGGTGGAATCCAGAGTCTCGGTGTTTTTTTTTTAATTTGATACAATTTTATTTGAGTTAATTTAAGTCTAAAAAAAATCCTTCACAAGTTCGAGAAACGAATCTTTTTACCACTATCTATAAATCACATCAACAATCTTGGAAACGATTTGCCACACTTCCAAACAAGTTTAGAATTGGTTCATCTGAATTCCAAGAACTATGTGATTGATTATCCTATCAAATCACCGATCATGGGTTTCACGGTTATACCAAAACAAGTTCGGTTCTACCTTCATGTGAGTACTGTGCATAGTCACACTAGTTACCAAAATTCGGTTTACTAGGTACTAGGATCGGTTCCCAACAACTTATGGTAACTACCTGTATTCGGTTGCACATGTCCATAGAATCGGTTCCCCCAAAACTACAAACTTGTTGCACATGTTCATAGGATCGGTTCCCCCCATCTACTAAAAACGTGTTGCACCTCTTACAGGGATCGATTCCCCTCTTGTAAATTTGTTGCACCTCTTACTAGGATCGGTTCCCCAATTGCTAGATAAAAGTTGTTATTTACAAGGCATCGATCATACCATCTTGTGTGATTACTTAAGATCGGTTTCACTAATAAAAGTCATACCAATACATAAGTCAGGCCTTGTGAATAGTTTTACCAAGATACATAAACAAATTTATGAGCGGTTATACTAAACACACATATTGGCAATTCAAAATAGATTTGCAATGAATAACAACACCAATAAGCCTAGCAATTTCCCTTTCGATTCACAAAACAAGTTTATGAACTTACTTCCTTTAAACGAATGTAAAACATTGTTTCCTAGGATGAAATCTTCACTCATACCCATACATTATCACAATAGCATTCATACGATTATGTCGATGTCTTATATACAAAGTTTAATGGTTAAGCAATAAACCTTGTATTGTATTCCTTAATACTATGTCTAACTAGAGTATCATACACAGCTTCGCAGTTATGTTTTCAATATGCACGACTTGAAAGATATGTTAGGGAATAAAATAGTTCAATTCAAATATTACTGACCTCAAGAGGAAGGATGATTTTGTCGTTGTAGCTCCATACTTCTTCACATTCTTCAAGTCTTCATGTAATACTTGTAAGTCTCATATCCTAATACTTTCAAGCTAACCTATACGAAGTTGACTCTAGTATATAATCAAGCGACTCTTTAAATGAGTTTTGATTCACTAAAATATGACAACCAAACTTGACATACCAACGCTTGGTGGGTTCAACCGAGCTATGCTCTAACACCTCGTTAACAAAATCTTATTGTGTCTTTTACTTTTCTATTTCCGCAATTATAATTATAATTAAAAGTAAAATACACAATCGTTAACTCCGTATTACTTGATAGTGATCCTATAGAGTTTGGTTAAGTTCGAACCTATTATCAAGTAATCACACTTTGATTGTTGTATTGTCTCAATCCCGTATCCATAGACGATCACACTAAGTGTGAATACCGATTTGTCTTATTCTCTCGACTTTGTCCATAGACAATCACTTTCGGTAAGAGGACTTATAAGTGGATATTTTAAAGATTATGGTGTATTTGGGTACCCTCGTCTTTTCAGATAGAGATTCGTATGGTGGTGCATGAATATCCTAATGCAGGGATTGCTTTTGATCCTCCATTCGGTGAGTTACTCCCATACCATGAACTAGTTGGTGGATTTAGCATTCCTACTGGATATGCTGGCATGTATGAGACATTATGGAAGAGGTATGGTCATATCGTTGTTACAAAAGACCCCGAACACAGCTATTTCTTGACAATGCAAGTAGGAGCTATCTTGCGTGTCATAGATGATATGCGAACCATAGCTAGAAATGATGTTACTCCAGATGTACTCTTTGATTGGGAGTACAACTTGGAGAATTCTGAAAGACTTGGCTTCAATGTGAAGTGGCTTCGTCAAAGAATCAATATGATCAAGGACTCTCGTGAAAAGAACATACCCTTTTCCAGTGATGCTGTGATGGAGAAAGAGGCCAAGATTGCTAGATTGACCGAAGAGCTGGAGTTGGAGAAGGCGTCTTTACAAGTCTTGAAAATTGCAAAGGAGTAGAAATATTACTTTGCTGATTTCCTTTAATTTCCCTTTCATGATCTCTTGAACCTTGAACTTCTGAGAGATGTGAGGTTTTATTTTTGGTTTTTGATGATTTTTTATTGGTTTTTGATAAGTGGATTGAGGATTTTCTTTTGGATTTGATAGAGATTTTCTTTAAGTAAAATGAACTTTGATAAATTGTTGAATTCAAATATTGGATGCAATTATTGAAAACATTTTGGAGGAATTGAAAATACAGGTGAAAGAAAATCCTAAAACGCAAGCTTTAGATGTCTTGGACGTTCATGTGAATGTCTAACATCTCAAACGTCGAACATCTCAAACGCCAAATGCCTTAAGCTATTTTTTTTGTATTACTAGCACGCTCGTCTTTCCCTTCATATCAGCCAACTTATAATATCCTCCAACCACCGACTTAGCGATCATGAAAGGCCCTTCCCAGTTAGAGTTCCTTGCAGAATGGAGGTTGCGTTTAGTTGCCTTGAGAACTAAATCGCCTTCATGAAATTTGTTAGGCTTGATTGTTCTTGCTTTGAATATCTTATGCTGGTTCGGCAATGCATTCCTCATATAGTGGGATTCCATGTTGGTGGAGCTTCCCAATCTTGCGGCACATGTGGGCACTCGTGTAAAGGAGAATATCCAGGATATTGCTTGTTGTGTTTGGACATTATTTTAGCAATGAATGTGTTGGTCAGATGCTCGATTTGGAGAGGCTCCATATTCAACCACTTCGTAAAATATTGTTGTGGTGAAGCTGTCCATTCATAGCGTCTCACAACAACATAGTTGCTTTCCTGTTTGAGTCCCCGGACTTGGAGAGAATGTTTGAAAGCAGATGACATGAATGTATAAGGAGGAATAAGACTTGCTTGATCGCAGAACCTCCTGAGAAATGGTAATGCATCTTCTTTGGGATCCTGTTTCAACTCCATCAGAGTGTGGAATTGCTCCAAATGCTTTATTGATGGAATATCTGTTGAATCTTCCGAGTCAGAGCTTTCCTCGTCTGAGAGAGGTGTAGGTGCCTCATCAGTAATCATCTTTTCAGCGTGAATCCATGCTCTTCCGAGAACCATGTCATACCCTGGATCTTCCCGGATTATGTAAAATTTGGTTTATGTCTAGGTCAAGCTTTCTGTCATCTCAAAATTAATGTAGCCATAAGCCTCTTTAAGCGTTCCTTCATGATCCGTGATGGAGATGAGAGCATGAGTAGCTTCCTGTCGAGTGATACCAGCAGCTCTAAGAGTTTTCAATGGGATGACATTAAAAGCAGTGCCGACATCGATCAACGCTTGCTTGAATTCATTTCCTTTGAGATAGACTGTGGTGAGAAGTCCCTAGACGTACATTTCCTTGTCTGTGGCTGGAGGTTCAGGGAATGTTTCCTGAATTGATAGACGTTTCCCTGACACAATGTGATTTAATGCAGCAAACATATCTTTCCTTTGAGACTTTGATAAGTACAACAATTCACAGACATGCTCGATTAAGGATTGAACTTCCTCTTTGACGGGTCGTTCAGAGAGAGTGAAAATCCTGATTGGGAGAGGATTTCCGTGCACCCCTTCAGTTCCCAGTTCTCCTGAATCGATTTTTTCTTTGAAAATGCGCTTTAAGATTCTGCAGTCACTTGTTAGATGATTAACAAACCTATGGAAGCGGCAATAACGCGGATTCTCTATCTCTTTCTCAGTTGGTTCTCTCCTAATATGAGGTAATTTGATCTCGCCATCTTGGATCCAGACTTCTAATAGTTCGATTACTTCTTCAATGGGGAAGGGAAAGTCTGGGTCTGCTTGGTCATTTTGCTGACGCTGAGTTGGTGCTTGTCCATTTCGAGTTTTTTTATCCTTCCTCGATGCTTTTGCAGGGGCCTGGGACGTTGGAGAAGCATTCTTGTGCTGTTCGTCAGACTTTCTTTTGCTCCCTTCAGCAACAACATTTGTGGAGGGTTGGAGATTGTATTTTATATTGATTATGCGCCTGGTGTTGCCTCGACTTTCTCGCGGTTCTTCGACCTTTGTAGATTTTGCCCTTTCCAGTAGGGCTGGAGCAGTGGTGCTGACCGTTTAGCCGCTTCATGAATCTCCGAGAAAGTATGAAATCGCAGATTCTTCAGTAAAGCTCTGTAGACTGGGATCATTCCGTTGATGCATAAGTCCACCAGCTATTGTTCGGTGACATTTGGATCATGGCAATCTAAATCTTGAACTCTGAACCTTTTCACATAGTCGTTCGGATGTTCGCTGTTCTTTTGGAATATCCTTCTCAGATCAGAGAGAGTAACTTGTTCATAGACGAATAAATATTTCCGGTAGAAATCATTAACCATTTCTCCCCAACCGGTGATGCTTCCTGGTGTGATGTTATTGTACCAGGTGTATGCTCTGCCTGTCAGAGACTTTGAGAATTCCTTCAGACGAACAACATGATTGTGTTCATGCTCGTACAATGCTTCCAGGAATCGAGAAATATGTTCTCGAGCATTCCTTGTTCTATTGCAACCGAGAGATTAATCTCCCACTTAGTCGCCAATATGTTGAGAATTGTGTGAGATCAATGGTGATCAAGGATTGTGAATGTGTTATAGGTTTTTGCAAATGAACTGCTGGGTTCGAATAAGTTTGAATTCTGCTCAGTTAAGAGTGATTGTTCAAATGAGAATTCTTACGGTAATTCCCGTATATCTGAGATTGTTAGGTTGTTCTCAATCGTGAATTCAGAGACTTATTTATATTGCCGGAATGTAGAAATATTGATCTCCAGTAAGTGTGACGGTTGCTCGAGTGAAAGAGTGAAAAAGTTGAAATCGTGGTTAAACTAGTTCCAGGTCGTGCGGAGACTTGGTTGATTGTCCACCCACTACTTTTCTAACTCCCTCAGCTGCTTGCACGACTTACTCACATTTCTCATCGTGGATGAACACACGTGTCGTAGTCCGCTAGACCAAAACCCTAATTAATATCCCCCATGTGACATGATTGATGTCTCATGATTTGTGAAGCCTGCAAGGCAGACGTGTATTTGATTAGTCAGTTGTCGACTTGATTAGACTATGAGTCTAAGAATTGTTGAGTCGAGCATGATTGACGAATGCTCTATGATTCATGAATTAAACATGTGTGCTGGGATAGATGTGTAATTCTCAAATGAATATTAGTAGCTGAATCAACATAATGAATATTGATAATTTGAGCATATATTTCTCCATTAATGAATTATTAGACATTGATGGTTGAATCAATATTACTAGTATCGTCTAAGCAAATATTGCTCGTTTGATGGATTATTAAATATTGATAGTTGAATCAATATTGATAGTTTGAGCAAATATTGCTCGTTTGAAGGTAGCATGACCAAATAAATATTAATTAAAATATTGGTAGTTGGACTGAATATTATAGAATTAATCAAGATGTTGATTGCTGGATCAACATAAAATTATTAGTGTTTAAACTTGCTCAGAATTAGGGTTTGAAGATCATTTGGTTCGAAACCCTAATTTTGATCGATTACTGACCAATTGATGATTTGCTGAAAATCGATCACTGAGTGAAGTAGGGACCGGCTACATGGGATGATAGGTCGCTCATGTAGCGCCCAGATGCTCGAATGAGTATGCACCAAAGTCCTTTGTAGCCCAGTTGGTGAAAAGATGATTAAATGCTGGTTTAATCATTTATTAAAATAGTGCTCGTCTAAGCATTAGGTAATAAAACCTAATTATGGAGAGATGGAGGACCGACCAAGGGGTATTATACCGGCCCTTGGTGGTCGTGGGACCAGATGGTGATCGATTGAAGAACTTCCAAGTTGGTTGGAAAGAGTTTTAACCCAATATGAACTGTAGAAAGCTAATTAGGTCAAAATTATGAAGATGTATGGGACCGACTCCTTGCAAGCCTAAGAGCCGACCTTGGTCGGTCAAGGTGGCATGCCTGTGTCTCCATAGTGTTCATGTCTCAGTTCTGAGAATTTTGGTATTTTCTGGTGCGCGTTTGAGCAATATTTTGGATTTCCAGAAGAGTTTAATCTTGACTGAAACTCTCTCGATTTTGCTCGAATGAGCAAGTAGAACTTTGCTCGACCGATCAATATTTTTAAAATAATAATATTTTAATATTTTCCTTGAACAGTCTAGTCGGTCATGTGACCATTTGACTTTTTTGGCTTTCGACCGTTTGAGCAATATCTGAGAAAATATGGAAAAACCAGAGTTTTTGCTCAAACGGAGGAGTTTCATAAGATGAAGGAAATAATAATAATGATAAAATAAGGGATCAAAAGGTGTGGTACCGGCCATGGCTAGGGCATAACCGGACGGCTAGTAGGCCCGGTCCCGTGACACATTTCCCTATTTTTAATTATTTTTTCATCGTCTGAAGGAAAATATGGAGAAACTGAGAGTTTTGCTCAAACGAGGGAGTTTGCTCAAATGAAGTAGTTTTCATGAGATTAGGAAAAATAATAAAATAAGGTAAAATAAAATGAAGAGGCATGGGACCGGCCACGACGGCATGACCGGCCGGCCGGTGGACCCGGTCCCCCTGGGCTCCTCTTTATTAATATTATTTTTCTTCCCTATTTTGCATAGGTTTCCTCGTTTGTCCATATTTTTGAGTGCTCGTTCGTGCGCTCAGGTGCTCGTTCGTGCATTATTGCTAAGTACACTCACACCATTTTATCGGGGCTTACTCGGTGGTGGCCTAGATGCCCGATCAGTGAATATTTATTACTAATTCATGAAATTCAGCTGAGAACCAGTCATGAAACAGAGTAATAAAACAAATTGAGTATCCATTACTAATCCATGGAATTCAGCTGAGAATCAGCCATGGAACAGAGTAATGAGATAAATAGATTATTTTCTAGGAATTCAGTTAATGAATGACACGCTAGAATTAATCTATGAATTGCTCTAGCATGCGATATGTCTAGGAGCAGGTTTATTCAAGAATCGAGGTATGAGATAATTGAATCATCATACCCGTTCTGAATATTGGGGGTGTATAGTCAGGGAACAACGAATAGCGTGACGTCCTGAAGGCGTTAGGCTCTATACTAGCATGCAATATGTCCAGGATCCGCCCAATCGTTAGGAGATTTTATACATGTTCTTTCTTCATAGTCAGGGAACAACGAATAGCGTGATGTCCTGAAGGCCTTAGGCTCTACGCTAGCATGCAATATGTCTAGGAGCCTCCTAATCATTTTGATTCTATGTAAAGGTGATGATGAAATGAGTGGAGCATCGAAAGCTCAGCTAAGAGGCTTTTCGAGAAACATATCCATCATAGCTCTGAGAGGATATTCGCTCAGTCAGAGATCGTGAAATTGTTTACGGATTATAAAGTATGAATTGTCACATACATTCCTGAAGCCAGGTCAGAAACATGCAGTATCATGATTTTATGATTTTAGCCTTTGTCGAAAATCCACCATCAACAATCATGAAATAATCATCAAAAGAGTTTCAAGACTAGAGAACACATACCAACCTTTAGTTTAGACGATTTCAACCAAGAAATCTCGGTTTGCGTCAAGGAGACATAAGGCATAAGAATATCCTACAATTCCACATCGCAATCCCCACAAAGATATTATCATTAATCACAAGTTCAAAAAGAACTCTCCCCCATTCAAGTCATTCAATAAAGAATGAGAATGCGACCTTTACTCTAATCACAAGAGAATGATTTTTTTGGACTTTAAATTTATTCGCCAGTTACCAACAAAATAAATTTGTATCCAATATTTTTCTCTCTTCTCGCCAGTAACGAAAAAAGAAGTTAAACATATCGATCTTAATGTTAGAGGCACTAAGATACAATATTTTCATGAGAAAAATCATCAACACAAATTATTCTCTACACCAGTTACGAACAACAAAACAATTAGTGTGATATGACTCAACATAAGAATTATAATTTCTCTATCCATATACAAACATAAAGATTAAAGTTCAAAATTTATTCCCTAGCGGTGACAAAATCAAGGAAGTAAGTCAATCCCTAAAGAACATCTTACAGAATCCTTTAGCAGTTTATTCACAAAAGTGTAATCGTATAGAGATCAAAAACTACCATTCTCAAAATAGGTTACTCCTCTTTTACAAGAGTGAAAGAGCTGAACCTATGAGAAAATATGATATATTCTTGCAAAAGAGATGAACCTATGAGAAAATATGAGATATATGTTATAATCATCAATAATGATAGCAAAGAACAAATCTCACAAGATAAGCAATACATATATATATATATATATATATATATATATATATATCCATGAAGACTAGGTATTGCAAGTCATCTTCCAAAATAAAATTTAATTAATAAACTTAAACTATGCATGATGATAATATTTGGAATAGCTAATGTAACACATAGAAACTACTCCAAAAACTAGTGTTCCTCCAAGGACGAAATTCCTACAAGGAGTTAACTAGTAAAAACATAGATCGTCCCTAACAGATTGTGCTGAGAATTCCTTCTCATTATTAAGGAATCCATTTGTTAGAGCATAGCTTGGTTGAACCCACCAAGTGTTGGTATGTAAAGTTTGGTTGACATATTTTAGTAAATCAAAACTCATCTGAGAGTCGCTTGATTATGTACTAGAGACAACTTCGTATAGGTTAGACTAGAAAGTCTAGGATTATGAGACATACAAGTATTACTCGAAGACCTAAAGAATGTGAAGAAGTAACAATCTATAACGACGACATCATCCTTCCTCTTGAGGTTAGTAATATTTACTTGAACTGCTTCATTCCTAACGTATCTTTCAAGTCGTGCTATATTGAAAACATAACTGCGAAGCTGTGAATGATTGTACTCTAGTAGTGAGAATCTACGAGTACCGTTGGTGGGAAACTAGATAATTGAAGTTTATTAGTTTTTGATTGATTTGATTGACTAACGGTTGTTGAACTTTGATTGCACCTGGTTTGTCTCTTCTTGAGAATCTTCTCTTCTGATATAAGATTCACTCAAACTAAATTGAAGTGTCAACAAGATCTTTAGAACTGTTTGTAGGTCTAAATACATCTTGTGATAATCCATTGTGAACAGACTCTGTTCTGTGCGTGATTGATCACAAGAGATTCAAGTGGGGTTGTGCAGGTTTAATTGAAGATTAAAGAAGCTTTGAAGACGAAAAAGATTCTGATTGGTTTCTCATATCTTTTTGTACCACAAACCTTGATCGGCTGGGATCCAACTAGAATTAGATTTATTCGATTGATTAGTTGCGTGAGATCGGCATCGCCTTATAGTTTCTTGTTGGATTCTATATTGATTGATTGCAAATCTAAACTCTGCTACTTCGGTATTTGTTGGATAGATTGATCTAACCAGGCAAAGGAGTTTATTAGTTTAAACGGAAAATCCTTTGCATATGACTTGAGATATCTTTATCTGGAAAGAATCAATAAAGTTGTTACCAAACAGATTTTTGTTCCTTTACTGTTTGGAATACGATCCAAACGAATTATTCCAGTGCGTGCACTTATTGAATGTTGGAAGCGCAGGGATACTGAAGAAACTAAGTGAACTAGGTTTAGTTGCTTGGTCTCAACTATAAGATGTTGGTTTAGATTTTGTATAGCGGCTTAATTTTGAGAGTATTCAATTCTGGACTTGGTCCCGTGGTTTTTCTGCATTTGCGGTTTCCTCGTTAACAAAATCTTGCTGTGTCATTTACTTTTCCTTTCCACAATTATAATTGTTGTTATTATAATTTAAAGTAAATTACACAAACGTTAACTCCGTATTACTTGATACTGATCCTATAAAATTTGGTTAAGTCTGAACCTATTATCAAGTAATCACACTTTGATTGTTGTATTGTCTCGATCTCGTTTCCATAAACGATCACACAAAGTTTTAATACCGATTTGTCGTATTGTCTCGACTTTGTCCATAGACAATCACTTTCGGTAAGAGGACTTATAGGTTGATATTTTAAAGATTATGGTGCATTTGGGTACCCTCGTCTTTTCAATTGGTATCAGAGCAGGCAAACACGAAAAGATCTAACAATTTGTGTTTGGTGTGATCCAACCTATAAGAATTGAATCTGATGGATGATTCAGTTAACGTAATAGCGGGATTAGATGACTCAAAGTTGGTTGAATTAAATTCAAACAATGAAACTGTTGAGTATCTTCGCGCAAAAGAAATTTGGACATTTGTCGAATGTCGTCTATATCTTAGTCTCATAGAAGATGCTCCGACCAAAATCAACAGAAAATTATTTGAATTTGCTGAACTAGAGAAACAACTCTCTGATTTAACAAATGAGATTAAAATATAGGAACAAAAGGAAGATGAGTCTTTATCCAAAACCCTTAAAATTTTGGATGACAGTAGTAAGGTTAAAGATGAGGTAGACTCCTTTCTCAATGAACTAGATCTATCAAACACAAAAAATAGTTCTAAAGGAAATCAAAGTATTCATGAATATATGATGAATTATATCTCTAATTCTATAGATAATCAAGAAGAAAATGATTTTGATTTTATACCCTTGATATCATCAGTAGAAGAGTTAATGACTGACTCTTTTGAAAAACTGTATATCAAACCTGAATCTGAAAGTTACTGTAAACCTTACTGTGACTTATGCTCACTAAAGAAAAGGGATGTGCAAGATACAACAAATTTGTTAACTAACAAATTTTATTTTGATGATTTATACACCAAAGATCAATGGTCTAAAATGTATTTATCATTAATAAAGATTCGGTTCAAATGGACTACCCGAATCTGGGTCCACATCCAAATTCAAAACTGGTTCGACGATATAAACAAAGAGAATATGTTCATTCTCATGTTCTTCCTTGAACTCTTGTGTCAAAACAAGAACAATCACCTAGGTTTCGATATCTTTTTTTCTCTATCAATTGCATGTGCGATTTCACAGGAGAAAATTGTTCCATTCTATTCTCAAACTCAAAAGGAACTAAGGGTTGCTCTTGATCGATTCAAGCTTCATCAAATCGAAAGTTTTGGCACTCAACAGGTGATTCCCCAACTACTCTTGTTTTTGGTTCAATGGCAAGTAGAGGTACAAGTAGTAGATTTTTTGCTAAAGGTGAAAGCTCAAATCAAAATATGTTGATTTATTCTACTATTGATGTCAACTATGAAAACATGCTAGTCTCACTTATGATGTTGTATCTCAAAACTATTTTGTGAATGATGAATGTTTCACTAAATTTGGTTCAATCAAAGAACCCATTATGGAAATGATATTTGTCAAAGTTTCGGATAAGAAATACATGAATTTTGTGGATGACCGAGAATGGGGTATCATCCATGAAAGCTCCTACAAGGCTACTTCGGACCTTGTGAAGCTTTTTTATGCTAATATGCATGAGATGAACTATGAAGGGTGTACTTTTCGTACTATGATTGGAACAAAGTCATTCGAGGTTAAAAAACAAGTGATTTCGGAATTAATTCTATACCCCTTCATGAACACCTTCTTACCATGCTCTGATGAAAGATTTAGAGTTGACAACAATACCATCTCATCCGTAATAGGTGGAGTATGGTCAGGTAATTCTCTTCTCATTCACAATGTTCAATTTCATCTCAAAGTGTTTGGAAAATTAGCCTCTACAAACCTTTGTCCTAGCAATATGCATAAGTCCAGGTGGACTAGAGATGTGGCTGAACTTGTATATCATCTTGTCAGAGGAATCAAGAACTTTGATTTCTGTGGTCTAATGATTAGACAGATGATTACAATCCGAAGAGGCGGAAGAATAACTCCTGGTTTTCCTTGTTTAATTACAAGAATATGTAGCTCCTTTGGAATCGTTTGGCCAAACTCCAGGGAAAAGACTCCAAAGAAGCTAGGAGAAGGAATTCTCAACAAGATGAGAGGACAAATATTCAATGCTCCCATTCCTATAAGAGTTGAAGGTGATCCTCAAATACTCAAGAGAAGACTTTATAGAAAGAACAACTGTATCATTGACTTAATTGATCATGCTACAAACAAATATCCAGACCTCACTGGTGAACTGTATGACATCTCTGACAGATATCAAGACACCGCATCAGAAGAATATACTGATTTAGACATCTCATATTAGTATTTATACTCCTGTTATGTAATATTATGTATATTATTGTAGGATTATCTTGAGAAAAACTTTTAGTTGCTTTTTCTTTTTCTTATTGCACTTGTTAAAAACTTATTACAGACACTCTATCTATAAGAGTGCTTGACTTATGAGATGATTGTTAATTAATCTTAATATTCGATCTCATATGATGTGAACCCTTATGGTTTGTGTGACTTTTTGATTTAGCGGGATTAAGTTCCATCCCAAGTTGGTATGCTTTATCAAAGGATCATAAGGTGTTCCGATTGAAAATCATATGTAAAAAGTCACAATGTGTTGAATCAATTTGTCTTTACATGAGTTGTGTTTAGCATAAACATATGTCTTTCAGGTTTTCAACTTTTGTTATTGGCACGTATTAGTTAAAAACCGATTCAACCTTTCTCTGGAAAAGGTTGCTCTGTGTTGTTGTTATTTTGTTCTTGCAAGAGGATGACAACATACTGGGGGAGAGTTCTTACTTGAACTTGCGCTTAATGATATATCTTTCTGGGGAGAAGAGGATGCGGAATCTAAGGTAACGAATTTGTTAATTAATCGTTTTCCTGTTTAAGAAAAGCCTGCTTATATTGCATATATTTTGCTTTTTCTTAACAAAATTTCGGTACAATTGATATGTATTCCATTATGTGTGTATGGATGTGTGTGTGTGTGATTCAATTGTTTCCGGTTAAGAAAAACTATGTCAATTTATTTGGCTTATTGTTTGATATCTTCTTTATTGTTTGGTATCAAGTGGTTTTGCTTAATGAAATTTCGGTGCAATTGCGGTGCTATAATGTCTATGTTTGTTTCAATTGCTTCCGGTCAAGAGAAATAGTTGTGCAAGTCAATTTATTTGGTTTGTATGTATAGTTTATGGCTTAACGAAATACGGGATCATTTTTTTAGTCCAATTCGATTCCGGATAAGAGAAACTAAGTTAATTCTGATCTTAGTTAGACTTATCAAATTAAAGGATTTTCGGTTATTCAAGTCTAATCGAATGCCTTGACAATAAATACTAGTTAACTAACCTAGTACTTGTCTTGTCTAAAGTGAAAGGTCTAAGTTATTGTATGAATAATTAGAACCTGATGAGAAAAATAAAGTTAATTCTGATCTTTATTTTGGTCTTATCGAAATAAGCGATTGTATGTTTACAATCGGTTTAGCAAGAGAACTAAGTTTCTTAGTCAATTTGTTAAACTATTAGGGAAAATTGCTTCGGGCAATTGTTTCCTCAATAACATATTAAAATCAAATTACTTGTAGTTTCGGTTTTGATATTGGTTATCTAAAGTGGTATGTGAAACCTTCGTGCTTAACTCTTATAGGTTGTACAAGTCTTTTAGATTTGTAAGATCCTTTTGGTTTGACCTTTATTTGCTCGAACCTTTGTCATTTTGTGACAAAAAGGGGGAGAAATATATGGAGTAAACAAGTGATTTGTAATCACTAAGGAAAGGACAATTGTGCTTAAAACGTTATATCTAACAAAAGAGTAAAGCATTGACCAAGGGGGAGCAACATATCATTGCTGTGTAGTTATCTTGACTACAAAAGGGGAATAACAAAGATGTTCGGATTGAAAATCTACCAATCTTACCTTTAGGGGGAGTATTAGCTTTGTTATTCAAATGTCAACAGCGGCATTTATTAATGAATATATGCAGGTTATTGTGCTGTTGAAACTTGGAATCAAGCGTATGTTTAATAAATTCTTGTAATTTGTTTATCCATATGTATTAAGATTTTTGTCACTAAAATTGACAAAGGGGGAGATTGTTAGAACATAGCTCGGTTGAACCCACCAAGCGGTTGTATGTCAAGTTTGGTTGTCATATTTTAGTGAATCAAAACTCATCTAAGAGTCGCTTGATTATGTACTAGAGACAACTTCGTATAGGTAAGACTAGAAAGTCTAGGATTATGAGACATACAAGTATTACTCGAAGACCTGAAGAATGTGAAGAAGTAACAAGATACAACGAAGACATCATCCTTCTTCTTGAGGTTAGTAATATTGACTTAAACTGTTTCATTCCTAACGTATCTTTCAAGTCGTGCTATATTGAAAACATAACTGCAAAGCTGTGAATGATTATACTCTAGTAGTGAGACATGATCACATGATCATAGTGTTAAGGAATTAGAATATGAAGTATAACGCTTATCTTTTGAACTTCATATATATGACATCGACATAATCGTATGAATGCTATTGTGATTATGTATATGGGTAAAGGTGAAGATTTCATCCTAGGAAACAATGTTTACATTTGTTTAAAGGAAGTAAATTCATGAACTTGTTTTATGAATCGAAAGGGAAATCGCTAGGCTTATTGGTATCGTTATTCATTGCATATCTTTGGATTACCAATATGTGTGAGTTAGTAGAATCGATCATAACTTGGTATGTATCTTGGTATAACTAATCACAGTGCCTGACTTATGATTTGGTATGACTGGTTTTTATTAATTAGTGTAACCGATCCTAAGTAATCACCTGAGATGTTATGATCGATATTTGTAATTGGTGTGACCGATCACAAAATAATTGTGTAATCTATCCTTGTAATTGGTGTAACCGGTCCTAGTAATTGGTGTAACCGATCCTGGTAATTGGTGTAACCAATCCTAGTGACTTGTGTAACAGATCACAAGCAATACCATGAGAATATGGTAACCGGTCCTGGTAATTGACGTAACCGATCCTGGTAACTGATGTAACCGGTCCAGGTAACTTGTGTGTTCGATCACAAGTAATCCATATTAAGGTAGAACCGATCCTTGTGATTGGTAGAACCGATTGAACCCATGATTGTGATTCGATAATTAATCAATCACATAGTTGTCTTGGAATATAGATGAACCAATTCTAAACTTGTTTGGAAGTGTGGTATAATCGATTCCAAGATTGTAAATATGAAAGAGGATTTACAAAAGATGTCAACATACTTTGAACACGAACAGTAACTCTAATCTTTTATTGTTCAAAGATATTCCTTAATTACTCAAGGAGATCCCGGTCCGAAATAAATTAAGAATCTTTTAATTAAGGTTGTTAGTTTTATATGCTTTAATTACCAGCAATTAAATGCATATCTCTAGAGAATAAAAATTAGTAATGTGCATTTACTAATTGGAGATTTTCTATTGAGTGATTTCGAAAAATATTGGACAAAGCATTTCCAGGAATTATGAAAACCGATTTGGGCATTTATTGCATATCTTGAGAATATTCGGTTTTGGAAATTCCTTGGTGTCCAAACATCCTTGGTCTATAAATACCCAAGTTTGGATTTCTAGCAAACTATCCTAAGAGCCATGCAAACTTCATCTTTTTGTTGTTTCCGGTGGAGCCGTCTATTTGGAGAGGAAAGTACCTTAATTAGGTGAAATCTCTTACGACCGCTCGTTTAAAGACTTCTGTGGGATCAAGAAGCTCTACGAGTACCGTTAGTGGGAAACTAGATAATTGAAGTTTATTAGTTTCCGATTGATTTGATTGACTAACGGTTGTTGAACTTTTATTGCACCTAGTTTGTTTATTCTTGAGAATTTTCTCTCCTGATATAAGATTCACTCAAACTAGATCGAAGTGTCGACGGGATATTTAGAACTGTTTGTAGATCTAAAGTTATCTTGTGATAATCCATTGTTAACAGACTCTATTCTGTGCGTGATTGATCACAAGAGATTCAAGTAGTGTTGTGCAGGTTTAATTGAAGATTAAAGAAGATTTGAAGATGAAGAAGATTCTGATTGGTTTCTCACATCTGTGTGTAGCACAAACCTTGATCGACTGGGATCTAACTAGAATCGGATATATTCGATTGATTAGTTGCGTGAGGTCGGCATCGCTTTATAGTTTCTTGTTGGATTCTCTATTGATTGGTTGCAAATCTAAACTCTGCTACTTCGGTAGTTGTTGGATAGATTGATCTAATAAGGGAAAATGAGTTTATTAGTTTAAACGGAAGAGCCTTTGCATATGACTTGAGATATCTTTACTGGAAAGAATCAATAGAGTTGTTACCAAACAGATTTTTTGTTCCTTTACTGTTTGGAATACGATCCAAAGGAATTGTTCTAGTGCGTGTACTTATTGAATGTCGGAAGCGCAGGGATACTGAAGAAACTAAGTGAACTAGGTTTGGTTGCTTGGTCTCAACTATACGAAGTTGGTTTAGATTTTGTATAGCGGCTTGATTCTGAGAGTATTCAATTCTGGACTTGGTCTCGAGGTTTTTCAGCATTTGCGGTTTCCTCGTTAACAAATCTTGTTGTGTCATTTACTTTTCCTTTCCGCAATTATAATTGTTTTTATTATAATTTAAAGTAAATTACACAAACGTTAACTCCGTATTACTTGATATTGATCCTATAGAGTTTGGTTAAGTCCGAACCTATTATCAAGTAATCACACTTTGATTGTTGTATTGTCTCGATCTCGTATCCATAGACGATCACACAAAGTGTGAATACCGATTTTTCGTATTTTCTCGACTTTGTCCATAGAAAATCACTTTCGGTAAGAGGACTTATGGGTGGATATTTTAAATATTGTGGTGTATTTGGGTACCCTCGTCTTTTCACTATTAATGACTTAGAGATATCAGTTAACTCACTAAGCTGTGTTTCAAGACTACACAGGGTATTTTTCCACAGATTAAACTTTTGTTCATAATGAGTTACGTCTTTCAAGGAGTGATTGATCTTGGACAATAAATCGTTTCTTCTAGTCACGAACTCTTTCACTTTCGCTCTAAAATCATTGTCACGGTAACAAATGGACAACAAACATGCAGCTGAGGAAGAATCTGCAACTTCTGAGGACTTGATTTTCGTGGTTCTTGATGATGTGATTCCTTCGCACAGAAAAACATTGACAAACACCTCTAGTAATAGGAGCCATTGTATTTCTACCTTCTTTGGGAGTTAAATGACATGTATATATATAAAAGAATCATAAAACCAAGAATTTTAAGAAAATAAGAAAACGGATAATAAACAGAGCATTCCATAGTGAATAAGCCGGGGTCTAACAACAACACCCAATATTTCGTTCAGCAATTTGTATTGACTAACTCCAATATAATTCAAAGAGAATCAACTAGACAGACAGACTCAATCAAGGAAAGATATCCAAGAGTTATATCTCTTTCTCAAATCAATCAGCAAATCAACAGAATGAAATCCGTGAACTGATTGGTATGAGAATAACTTGAACGGTACCAAAGACCAATGCTCAAGTGTCAATCAATTTATATCAACAACCAAAGGTTGGATTTACCAATTAATTGAACTACGCACAACCTGTGATATTTAAATTATATAAACAAATATAATGCGGAAAAGAAATAACACAGACACCAGAAGTTTTGTTAACGAGGAAACCACAAATGCGGAAAAACCCCGGGACCTAGTCCAGATTTAAACACCACATTGTATTAAGACGCTTCATTATTAAGGAAGCCATTAATGATTTAGAGATATCAGTTAACTCGCTAAGTTGTGTTTCAAGACTACACAAGGTATTTTTCCACAGATTAAGCTTTTGTTCATAATGAGTTACCTCTTTCAAGGAGTGATTGATCTTGGACAATAGATCGTTTCTTCTAGTCACGAACTCTTTCACTTTCGCTCTAAAATCATTATCACGGTAACAAATGGACAACAAACATGTAGCTGAGGAAGAATCTGCAACTTCTGAGGACTTGATTTTCGTGGTGCTTGATGATGTGATTCCTTCGCACAGAAAAACATTGACAACTTCTACTGCATCCTTCTTCGTAACACCTCTAATAATAGGAGCCATTGTATCTCTAGCTTCTTTGGGAGTTGAATGACATGTATATATATATATATAAAAGAATCATAAACCAAGAATTTTAAGAAAATAAGAAAAATGGTATAATAAACAGAGCAATCCATAGTGAAAAATCCAGGGTCTAACAACAACACCCAATATTTCGTTCGGCAATTTATATTGACTAACTCCAATATAATTCCAAGAGATTAAACTAGACAGACAGAATCAATCAAGGAAAGATATCCAAGAGTTATATCTCTTTCTCAAATCAATCAGTAAATCAACAGAACGAAATCCGTGAACTGATTGGTATGAGAATAACTTGAACGGTACCAAAGACCAATGTTCAAGTGTCAATCAATTTATATCAACAACCAAAGGTTGGATTTACCAATTGATTGAACTACGATATTTAAATTATATAAACAAATATAATGCAGAAAATAAATAACACAGACACCAGAAGTTTTGTAAACGAGGAAACCACAAATGCAGAAAAACCTCAGGACCTAGTCCAGATTTAAACACCACACTGTATTAAGCCGCTACAGACACTAGCCTACTACAAGTTAACTTCAGACTGGAATGTATTTGAGCCCTAACCAAGTCTCAGGGCACAGTCGCGTTCCTTTCGCCTATGAATCCCAGCAAGACTCTACGCACTTGATTCCCTTAGCTGATCTCACCCACAACAAAGAGTTGCTACTACCCAAAGTCGAAGACTTATAAACAAATCTGTTTCCCACAGATAAGTCTATTATGATAGATAAATCTGTCTCCCACAAAAATACCTACGAAGTTTTTGTTCTGTCTTTTGATAAATCAAGGTGAACATGAACCAATTGATAATCCGGTCTTATATTCCCGAAGAACAGCCTAGAAATATCAAACACCTCACAATAACTTAACTATATGGTAGTAAAACAAGTTATTGTGGAATCACAAAGAATGAGACGAAGAGCTTTGTGATTACTTTTTATATCTTACCTATCGGAGATAAATCTCGAGCAAATCTAAGAGAAGATAATACTCAATACGATAGAACAAGTAAGATCAGAACACACAACTACAGAGAAAATAGTTGGGCCTGGATTCAGAATCCCAATGAAGTCTTTAAGTCGCTAACCTATAATGGTTTTAGGAAAAACCTAGGTTAAAGAAAAATCGACTCTAGTCGCAACTAGTATCACACAAGAGGTGTGGGGATTAGGTTTCCCAGTTGCTAGAGTTCTCCCTTATATAGTCTTCAAATCAGGGTTTGATAGCTTTTAAACAAAGCAATTAATATTCACCGTTAGATGAAATCCTGATTTAAGATTCAAGCTAAGTTTGCTTAAAACCAAATCAATATCTCTCCACCGTTAGATGGTCTTAGCTTGTTACACACAAATGAAATATACCTTCATTTAGATATGGGTAACCGTACCTAAACGTGTATATTGAGTTGGCTCAATAACAATTAACCGAAGTTAGCCATATGAACACTTTTGTGTTAACCATGTTCATATTAACACTTCTAGATCAAATGATACTAAATGAATCTAATCGTGTTACTCATAGAGTTGTTCAATTGTTTATATTCTCATAGAAGTATATAAGACACAATTGAAGCAAAATCGGATTGATTCAAAAGAATCAGTTCATGGACATTTTAGCCACGGATTGCAAAGATTGAATTCCTTAATTTATAAATGTATTTGTTCATGAGTATGAAATCATACTTAACCGATGTTAGAGCTTAACCACATAAGTTTGCAAATGGGTACGCAAACTTAGTGCCTGTTTGGTACAATTTTTAAAAATAGTTTTCCACTGTTTTAAAAACATACCCTTTTTTCCTTGTTTTCATTTTCTAAAAAAAATTTGGTAGGATAAAAACTGTTTTTGAAAACCATGGAAAATCAACTAAATTAGATCAAATGTAAAGACTCGTCTAAGAGATAGTGATACTGGCCATGATTCACTTGCAGTCATTCCTCCAGTCTCTTACTTTGTTTTGAAAAGAAGAAGAAGGAACAAAAACAAAAACAAAAAAACACAGAAAACAATAATTTGTTGTTTTCATTTTGTTTTTGTTTTCAAAAACAGAAAACAATAGAAAACATTTTTTGAAAATGTCCATACCAAACGCGTTTTCTCCTGTTTTCTATTTTCTCTGTTTTTGAAAACAGAAAACTATTTTTGAAAACTGTACCAAACAGGCTCTTAAGTTCCGGACTTAATCCTTTCCGACGGTTCACAAACGGGTATGTGAACTGTGGTTCCGGATCAAACTCAGGTGAATAAGTTTGCAAACGGGTACGCAAACTTAGTACCCGAACTTTGACGGTTAAAACCGTTCGCATACGGGTATGCATACTTGGTTCCCGGACCTGAATCACTCTTACAACAGTTCGCATACGGGTATGCATACTGTGATACATCCAGACAATGATTAATTATTCTAAACTCTCATTTCAATCATTGAAACATTCTTAGAAGACGACAATAGCTATCTCACACAAACTATTAGCTTATAAGCAATTTTCAGGTGATCGAATGATCAATACGAAACATTCTGAGTCTACATCAAATGACTGTCTCACACAAATCACGTAAGATGTTACCAGGCGATTTCACGTGATCATCTTTTGAATTTCGTCAAGAATAATAATGAACATAGTTAAAGCAAAAAGCTTTCCAACACATATTTTGAGAAAGATATAAGCAAGTTAAACTCAACTCGAAATATCAAATGTGTATAATGTAAAGTCTATATAGCTATACGACTTTGTCTCAATAGGAGATAGAATAGAATAGACTTCTGAGTGATAGATGAGTTCAAGTCTCCACATACCTTTTTTTGATGAAGTTCCTCCAAACTCCCCTTAGTAGATCTTCGTCTTCAATCGATGAACGCCGTGAAGTCTAAATTTAAACTACACATTTTATCCTAATCCGAGACATAACTATAAGTACACTAGAAATCAAGACTTATAGTTTTGACAACTAAACTTGAAAAACAAGCTTGAGATATCAACACTTGCGAGTTCGACCGAGCAGTGCTCTAACAAATTCCATAATCAGCAAGCATTTGTTTTATCCATAGAAGTTGAGTACAACATGAACCTGCAGCAATATATTTTGCTTCATATGTTGAAAGGGATTATGAGATTTGTTTCTTGCTATGCCAAGCCACAAGATTCAACCCTACATAGTAAAACCCCCCAAATGTACTCTTTATGTCTTCCCACATCCTGCCCAATCAACATCTAAATATGCAGTAAGATCAGTGTTAGTATTAAAAGTATAAGATAGACCATACCTGATAGTGTGTTGAATGTATCGCATGATCCTTTTTGCAGCTGCAAGATGAGATTCCTTTGGATTAGCCTGAAATCTAGCACAACAACCAACACTAAAAGCAATATCAGGTCTAGTAGCTGTAAGATATAAAAGACTTCCAATGATATATCGATAAAGTTTTTGATCTACATTGATTCCTTTCTCATCCCGGTGCAGTTTACCAGTGGTGGGCATAGGGGTCATCTTGGGAGTTGACTTATAAAGACTGTACCTTGTAACAAGATCCTTAGCATATTTTTCTTGATTTAAGTAAATTCCATCCTTGTGTTGTTGAATTTGTAACCCTAAAAAGAATTTTAATTCACCAATATTGTTCATTTCAAATTCCTTTCCAAGAGAGACTTGAAAATCTTTTGCAAGTTTCTCGGATGTTGATCCATAGATGATATCATCTACATAAACTTGAGGAATGACCACATCTTTCCCACTCCATTTGGTAAACAATGTTTATCAGCTACACCTCTCGAAAAACCTTTCCTAAGAAGAAAAGTAGTTAGTTTTTCGAACCAGGCACGAGGTGCTTGTTTTAATCTATATAATGCCTTTTTGAGCTTAAAGACATAATCTGGACTTTCAAATCCTTTAGGTTGAGCAACATATACTTATTCCTTTAAACATCCGTTTAAGAATGCGGATTTTACGTCCATTTGAAATAGCTTAATCTTGAGAAAACAAACATGAGCTAATAACAATCGAATGGACTCATGGCGTGCCACAAGAGCTTCATCAATATTCTTCGGTTTTACTAGCGATAGATAACATCTAAAATTTGCAAATATTTTGAAGTTGTCCTCTCGTCTTAGCTGTAGGATCTTTACCTCCAATAATATTGTTAGTATCATGATTCCTTTGAACCCAAAGGTGTCGTGGAGGAGCACGTTCATGTTAAATAGGAATATGCAGACTAGGGCTTTTCTCCTCGTCACTAAAAACGTCAGGATCAGCAACTATTGGAACAACTTCTACTGATTCTGGGATTTCTTTGACTTTCTCAATTGTCTCCGTTGGAGGCAATTCAGCAGGAGGGTCATCATAACGAAAATTGCTCAGATCATCAATGATAACATTTGTTGATTCCATCATAACTTGGGTTCTGAGATTATATACTCGAAAACCACGACTGTCAGATGCATGGCCAAGAAAGATACCTTCATCGCTTTTCGAATCAAATTTCCCTATATGTTCTCGATCTTTTAGAATGTAGCACTTACTTCCAAACACTCTGAGATAATATAAGTTGGGCTTCTTACCGTACCACAACTCATAAGGAGTATTTAGGGTCTTTGACCGTAGATAGACATTAACCTTGCCATTTCCTGAATGTTGCTATTCTTCTTTTCTGCAACTCCATTGGCTTGTGGAGTAATGGGTGGTGAGTATTGTTGAATAATCCCTAGTTTATCACAAAATTCAAACACCTTAGTGTCCTTGTATTTAGTTCCCCGATCGCTTCTAATTTTCTTTAGCTTGCGACCCTGTTCGTTCTGGATTCTATTAACAATAATCTTGAATTCACCAAGGGTTTCATTCCTATGAGCTAAAAATGCTACCCAAGTGAATATGGTGTAATCATCTACCATAACTAAAGCATACTTCTTCCCAGCAACAGTAGGTTGTTGAATAGGACCGAAGAGATCCATATGAATTAAATCAAG
The DNA here is from genome assembly GCA_023531105.1 of Papaver atlanticum. Lineage (NCBI taxonomy): Eukaryota > Viridiplantae > Streptophyta > Magnoliopsida > Ranunculales > Papaveraceae > Papaver > Papaver atlanticum. Next base: position 1,855,171 of record JAJJMB010014087.1, read on the forward strand.
TGGAGCTTTAGTGAGAATATCTCGAGATGATTTATGTGGAACTTTTGTTTGTTTACCCTTTTGACAGGCACAACAGACACCATCAATCTTAGCATTGATTTTGGGAACACCTCTAACAAGTTCTTTGTTGGTGATCTTAGTTAGAAGGCGGTAACTGATGTGACCAAAACATTCATGCCAAAGATGTGTAGATCCCACCTTAGTCAAATTGCAATAATTTTAAACTGGGTATCTAAAAGATAATAGTTATTTTTACCACGAGTTCCCTGAAAAATTACTTTTCCAGTCTTGTCTACAATGTCACATCCATTCGCATTGAAGACAACTTTATGGCCTTTGTCACAAATTTGACTAACAGAAAGGAGATTAGCAGTCATACCTTTAAAGTATACGACATCATGGATTTCAGGAACGCCGGGTAGTTTGATCGTCCCCTTCCTGCTTATGTAGCAACAACTCCTATCTCCAAATGTTACTAGACCTCCTTCAAAATCGCTCGAATTCACAAACCACGAAAGATCTCCAGTCATATGTCGGCCACATCCACTATCAAGGAACCATTGAAAGGGTGATGTTGATTGTAGAGAAAAAGGTCTTATACTAACACTTCTATCCCGTTTGGGTTTTCCTTGTTAGATTTGTACACCTTTTAGAGCAGTAAACTGTTGTTCAGCTTTCTTGTGAAGATTAGTAGCAACCTTTAAACTTTTCTTGAAAGGTGTACATGTATGTTGAAAATGATCATGAGAACTAAAAAACATACATGTACCAACATCTTTAAACTTATATGAGAAATTATGAGTTACATCAGGTTTCACAAAGCCTAAATCTCGCTTATCTCCTGACTTACGACAATTCTTCAGGGAAGAATTAAAGGAGTTTCTCAAATCAATTGAAGATACTTTGACAGCCTTCAAATCTTTATTTTTTACAATTTTTGCAACAAGATCAGAATTGATCTGGATTTGTTCATCCAACTTCTTCTACAGATTAACTACCTCTTCAGAACGTTCTCGAAGATCAGAGTTTTTGATATAAATTTCGCAATGAAGACCATCAATTTTCCTTATCAATCGTTGTTTCTTTCGACAAAGATTTTTGATGATTTTTTCTGGATCAAGACACTCAACATCATCGATGGTTTTTAGAACACACTCGGGGTTGAGTAGATCTAAACCTGGTGAAGCGTTTATAGAGACTTAACTGTCCATAGAGTTAGATTGCTACAAACACAGACTTATGAGGTCTTAGTGTGTTTGCCTTCTCTTATACCAATTGAAAAAGCGGGGGTCTAACAACCACACCCAATATTTCGTTCGGCAATCTGTATGGACTAAGTCCAATATAATTTCAAGAGAATCAAATAGACAATCAGACTCAATCAAGGAAAGATATCCAAGAGTTATATCTCTTTCTCAAACCAATCAGCAAATCAACAGAATGAAATCCATGAACTGATTGGTATGAGAATAACTTGAACGGTACCAAAGACCAATGTTCAAGTGTCAATCAATTTATATCAACAACCAAAGGTTGGATTTACCAATTGATCGAACTACGCACAACCTGTGATATTTTAATTATATAAACAAATATAATGCGGAAAAGAAATAACACAGACACCAGAAGTTTTGTTAACGAGGAAACCGCAAATGCAGAATAACCCCGGGACCTAATCCAGATTTGAACACCATACTGTATTAAGCCGCTACAGACACTAGCCTACTACAAGTTAACTTCGGACTGGAATGTAGTTGATCCCTAACCAAGTCTCAGGGTACAGTCCCGTTCCTTACGCATCTGAATCCCAACAGGACTCTATGCACTTGATTCCCTTAGCTGATCTTACCCACAACTAAGAGTTTCTACGACCCAAAGTCAAAAACTTATATACAAATCTATCTCCCACAGATAAGTCTATTCTGATAGATAAATCTATCTCCCACATAAGTACCTATGAATTTTTATTCCGTATTTTGATAAATCAAGGTGAACAGGAACCAATTGATAATCCGGTCTTATATTCCCGAAGAACAACCTGGAAATATCAATCACCTCACAATAACTTAACTATATGGTAGTAGAAGAAGTTATTGTGGAATCACAAAGAATGAGACGAAGAGCTTTGTGATTACTTTTTATATCTTACCTATAGGAGATAAATATCGAGAAAATCTTAGAGAATATAGTACTCAATACGATATAACAAGTAAGATCAGAACACGCAACTACAAATAAAATAGTTGCGTCTGGCTTCACGAATCCCAAATGAGTTTTCAAGTCGTTAACCTATAATGGTTTTAGAAAAACCTAGGTTAAAGGAGAATCGACTCTAGTCGAAACTAGGACACAGGAAAGTGTTTGGATTAGGTTTTCCAGTTGCTAGAGTTCTCCCTTATATAGTCTTTCAAATCAGGGTTGCTTACAATCAAAGCCAGGTTAGCTTAGAAACAAAGCATTCAATATTCATTGTTAGATGACAACTTGATTTAAGATTCAAGCTAATTTTGTTTAAAACCAAAGCAATATCTCTCCAGTGTTAGATGGTCTTAGCTTGTTACACACAAATGAAATATACCTTAGTTTAGATATGGGTAACCGTACCTAAACGTGTATATTGAGTTGGCTCAACAATAGTTAACTATATTTAGCCATATGAATACTTTTGTCTTAACCGCATTCATCTAACACTTCAGATCAAATATGATGATCAATCAATTATGAAAGATAATCAAATGAATCTAATTATGTTACTCATAGAGTTGTTCAATTTTATATATCTCATAGAAGTATATAAGAAACAATTGAGGCAAAATAGAATCAATTCATGAACATTAAGCCACGGTTTACAAAGATTGCATTCCTTAATTTATATATTTGTTCATGAGTATGAAAACATACTTAACCGATTTTAGAACTTTAAGTACTATGTTTGCAAACGGGTACGCAAACTATAGTTCTGGACTTTGGTCTTGTCCAACAGTTTGCAAATCGGTATGCATATTGCTGTCCTGGACCTAACTCAGGTAGAACCGTTCGCATACTGGTATGTAAATAAGGTTTCCGAACCTGGATCATACCACAACAGTTTTCATACTGGTATGCATACTGTGCTGTATCCAGACAAAGGTTAATTATTCTAAACTCCCATTTCAATCATTGAAACATCCTTAGAAGATGACAATAGCTGTCTCACACAAACTATTAGCTTATAAGTAATTTTCAAGTGATCAAATGATCAATACGAAACATTCCGAGTCGACATCAAATGACTGTCTCACACAAATCATGTCAGATGTTTCAAGGGAATTTTCATATGATCATCTTTTGACTTATAATTTAGTTTCCAACAAATAAATTGTTTCCAACTAAACTCGTCAAGAATAATGATGAATGTAGATGAAGAAATAATCTTCCAACATATATTTTGAGAAATATATAAGTGAGTTAAACTCAGCTCGAAATATCAAATGTGTATAATATAAAAGTCTATATAGCTACACGACTTAGTTTCAATAGGAGATATTATATAATAGACTTCTGAGTGATAGATAAGTTTCAGTCTCCACATACCTTTTGTTGATGAAGTTCCTCTAAGCTCCCCCTAATAGATCTTCGTCTTCAATCGATGAACGCCGTGAATTCTAAAGCTCAACTACACATTCTATCTTAATCCGAGACATAGCTATAAGTAGACTAGAAATCAAGACTTATAGATTTGATCAACTAAACTTGACAAACAAGCTTGAGATTGCAACGCTTGCGAGTTCGACCGAGCAGTGCTCTAACACATAGGAAGTTTGTGACCCAGTTTACCATAGGTTACGGAACCCATTAATATGCCTTTGATACATTAGAAATAAGAACATTGAGAATTCTTATAGTTAAAGAACTCTAAAATACTGTATAACACAAAATATTGTGACAAACTTGAGAACCTTGATATCACAAAACATAGTTCTCATGATGTGAATTAGTGTAAACCTCATATTCTCAAGCTAATATGGTGAGGCTGCACTCATCACTAGATTAAGTAGTGATAGGGTGATTAGAAAACTCACCACTCGTGTTAGTTGACACAACAAGGTTAGTTGCATTTTTCTTACATTTTTTTGGGCTTCCTTTTTATTTTCTCTCGTTGAGACTCTAAAGAATCTGTAATATTTTTCAAAGCAAGACTCGTCGTTTTCATATTGTTAGAGCACTGCTCGGTCGAACTCGCAAGCGTTGCTATCTCAAGCTTGTTTGTCAAGTTTAGTTGTCAAAACTATAAGTCTTAATTTCTAGTTTACTTATAGCTATGTCTCGGATTAGGGTGGAATGTGTATTTGAGCTTTAGACTTCACGGCGTTCATCGATTGAAGACGAAGATCTACTAAGGGGAGCTTGGAGGAACTTCATCAACCAAAGGTATGTAGAGACTTGAACTCATCTATCACTCAGAAGTCTATTCTATTTTATCTCCTATTGAGACTAAGTCGTATAGCTATATAGATTTTTTATTTTACACATTTGATATTTCGAGCTGAGTTTGACTCGCTTATATCTTTCTCAAAATATGTGTTGGAAAGCTTTTTGCTTTAACTACGTTCATCATTAATCTTGACGAAAGTCAAAAGGTGATCATGTGAAAATCGCCTTGTAACATCTTACATGATTTGTGTGAGACAGTCATTTGATGTAGACTCGGATTGTTTCGTATTGTTCATTTGATCACTTGAAAATTGCTTATAAGCTAATAGTTTGTGTGAGACAGCTATTGTCGTCTTCTAATAATGTTTCACTGATTGAAATTGGAGTTTAGAACAATTAATCATTGTCTGGATATAGCACAGTATGCATACTCGTATGCAAACTGTTGTAAGAATGATTCAGGTCCAGGAACCAAGTATGCATACCTGTATGCGAACAGTTTTAACTGTCAAAGTCCGGGAACTAAGTTTGCATACCCGTTTTCAAACTGTTTCACCTGAATTCGGTCTGGAATGACAGTATGCGTACCCGTTTGCGAACTGTCAGAAAAAATCAAGTTCGGAACTTAAGTTTGCGTACTCATTTGCAAACTTATGTGATTAAGTTCTAAAAATGGTTAAGTATGATTTCATACTCATGAACAAATACATTTATATATTATGGAATGCAATCTTTGCAAACCGTGGCTAAAATGTTCATGAACTGATTCTTTTGAATCAATCCGATTTTGCTTCAATTGTGTCTTGTATACTTCTATGAGAATATAAACAATTGAACAACTCTATGAGTAACACAATTAGATTCATTTGATCTAGAAGTGTTAAGATGAACATGGTTAACACAAAAGTGTTCATATGGCTAACTTCGGTTAACTGTTATTGAGCCAACTCAATATACACGTTTAGGTACGGTTACTCATATCTAAATGAAGGTATATTTCATTTGTGTGTAACAGCTAAGACTATCTAACGGTGCAAACTTTATTTGAATCTTAAATCAGGTTTTTCATTTAACGGTGAATATTGATTGCTTTGTCTCAAAGTTATCAAACCCTTATTTGAAGACTATTTAAGGGAGAACTCTAGCAACTGGGAAACCTAATCCCCACACCTCCTGTGTGATACTAGTTGCGACTAGAGTCGATTCTCCTTTAACCTAGGTTTTTCCTAAAACCATTATAGGTTAACGACTTAAAGACTTCATTGGGATTCTGAAGCCAGACCCAACTATTTTCTCTGTAGTTGCGTGTTCTGATCTTACTTGTTCTTTCGTATTGATGACTATCTTCTCTAAAATTTGCTCGAGATTTATTTCCGATATGTAAGATATAAAAAGTAATCACAAAGCTCTTCGTCTCATTCTTTATGATTCCACAATAACTTGTGTTAGAGTACTGCTCGGTCAAACTCGCAAGGGTTGCTATCTCAAGCCTGTTGTCAAGTTTAGTTGTCAAAACTATAAGTCTTGATTTCTAGTCTACTTATAGCTAAGTCTCGGATTAGGATAAAAAGTGTAGTTGAGCATTAGACTTCACGGCGTTCATCGATTAAAAACGAAGAACTACTAAGGGGAGCTTGTGGAACTTCATCAACAAAAGGTATGCGGAGACTTGAACTCATCTATCACTCGAAAGTCTATCTACTCTATCTCCTATTTGAGAAAAAAGTCGTATAGCTATATAGACTTCAATTATACACATTTGGTATTTCGAGCTAAGTTTAATTCGCTTACATATTTCTCGAAAATGTGTTGGTAAGCTTTCGCTTTAACCAAGTTCATCTTATATTCTTGATGAAAGTCAAAAGATGATCATGTGAAAATCGCCTGGTAACATCTTACATGATTTGTGTGACACAGTCATTTGATGTAGACTCGGAATGTTTCGTATTGATCATTTTAAAATTGCTTTGAAGCTAATAGTTTGTGTGAGACAGCTATTGTCGTCTTCCGAGAATGTTTCAATGATTGAAATGAGAGTTTAGAACAATTGGATATAAGCATAGTATGCGTACTTGCATATATGTAATCCAAGTCCGGGAACCATGGTATGCATACCCGTATGTGTACTGCTTGGTTTGGAGAAGTCCGGGTACCAAGTACACATACCGGTACACGTACTGGCGTGAGGTTCAGGTCCGGGAATTTCTGCTGAGTTTGGAAGGTATGCGTACCTGTTCGCGTACTGGCGAAACCCAAACTTAGTCCGGCCATTATGATATGCGTACCCGTTTGCATACCTAGTGGATAATGTTCTAAAATCGGTTTGTTCATGAACTAATACATTTATATAATAAGGAATGCAATCTTTTGAAAACCGTGGCTATAATGTTCATGACTTGATTCGAGTGAATCAAAATCGATTTTGCTTCAATTGTGTCTTGTATACTTCTATGAGAATATAAGCAATTCAACAACTCTAGAACTAGTTTCATTTGAGTCATTTGAACTAGTTATGGTTAAGATGAATAAGGTTGATATGAAAGTGTTCATATGGCTAACCTCGGTTAACTATTGTTGAGCCAACAAGGTGCACATGTTTAGGTACGGTTACTCATATATAAATGAAGTCACTTTTCATTTGTGTGTAACAAGCTAAGTTCGATCTAACGGTTGAAAGATATTAGCTTGAGTCTAATCAGGTTTTCATCTAACGGTGAATATTGAATGCTTTGTTACCAAGGTAACATTGATTGCAAACCCTGATTTGAAGATTATATAAAGGAGAACTCTAGCAACTGGGAAATCTAATCCCCACACTTCCTGTGTGATACTAGTTGCGCCTAGAGTCGATTCTCCTTTAACCTTAGGTTTTTCATGAAACCCTGTAGGTTAACGACTTAAAGACTTCATTGTGATTGTGAAGCCAGATCCAACTATTTTCCATGTAGTTGCGTGTTCTGATCTTGCTGTTTTCTATCGTGATTGAGTACTATCTTCTCTAAGATTTGCGCGAGATTTAATCTTCGGTAGGCAAGATTAAAAGTAGTCACAAATATCTTCGTCTCATCGTTTGTGATTCCACAATATCTTGTTTCGCTACCATACGATTATGATTATTGTGAGGTGATTGATATTTATAGGATGTTCTTCGGGAATATAAGTCTGGTATATCAATTGGTTCCTGTTCACCTTGATTTATCAAAAGACGGAACAAAACTCATAGGTTTATCTGTGGGAGACAGATTTATCTATTCAATAGACTTTTCTGTGTGAGACAGATTGGTTTATCAAATCTTTGACTTTGGGTCTTAGCAACTCTTAGTTGTGAGTGAGATCAGCTAAGGGAATCAAGTGCGTAGAGTCCTGCTTGGATTCAGAGACGTAAGGAGTGTAATTGTACCTTGATCAGTGTGAGATTGGTTAGGGCTCAACTACATTCCAGTCCGAAGTTAAGTTGGAGTAGGCTAGTTCCTGTAGCGGCTTAATACAGTGTTGTGTTCAAATATGGACTAGGTCCCGGGGTTTTTATGCATTTGGGGTTTCCTCGTTAACAAAATTTCCGGTATTTGTGTTATTTCTTTTCAGCATTATATTTGTTTATATAATTGAAATATCACAGGTTGTGCGTAGTTCAATCAATTAGAGAATCCAACCTTTGGTTGTTGAGTATATTGATTGACACTTAAACATTGGTCTTTGGTACCGTTTAAGTTGTTTCACATAATAATCAGGCTCACGGATTTCTATCTGTTTGATTTGCTGATTATATTGTGAAACAGAGATACAACTCTTGGATATATTTCCATTGATTGAGTCTGACTGTCTAGTTGATTCTCTTGGAATTATATTGGAGTTTGTCCATACAGATGGCTAAGTGAAATATTGGGTGTGGTTGTTAGACCCACGCTTTTTCAACTTGTTCTACTACCATATAGTTAAGTTATTGTGAGGTGATTGATATTTATAGGCTGTTCTTCGGGAATATAAGACCGGATTATCAATTGGTTCCTGTTCACCTTGATTTATCAAAAAACGGAACAAAAACTTTGTAGGTATTTCTGTGGGAGACAGATTTATCTATCAAAATAGACTTTTCTGTGGGAGACAGATTTTTTTATCAAGTCTTCGACTTTGGGTCGTAGCAACTCTTAGTTGTGGGTGAGATCAGCTAAGGGAATCAAGTGCGTAGAGTCCTGCTGGGATTCAGAGACGTAAGGAGCGCAACTATACTTTGATCAGTATGAGATTGGTTAGGGATAACCTACATTCCAGTCCGAAGTTAACTTGGAGTAGACTAGTGCCTGTAGCGGCTTAATACAGTGTGGTGTTCAAATCTGGACTAGGTCCCGGGGTTTTTCTGCATTTTAGGTTTCCTCGTTAACAAAATTTCCGGTAGTTGTGTTATTTCTTTTCCGCATTATATTTGTTTATATAATTGAAATATCACAGGTTGTGCGTAGTTCAATCAATTAGAGAATCCAACCTTTAGTTGTTGATTATATTGATTGACACTTGAACATTGGTCTTTGGTACCGTTCAAGTTGTTTCACATAATAATCAGGCTCACGAATTTCTATCTGTTTGATTTGCTGATTACATTGTGAAACAGAGATACAACTCTTAGATATATTTCCATTGATTGAGTCTGACTGTCTAGTTGATTCTCTTGGAATTATATTGGAGTTTGTCCATACAGATTGCTAAGCGAAATATTGGGTGTGGTTGTTAGACCCCCGCTTTTTCACATATCATTCTGAAGTTTGACAAGAACCTTGTCATTTTTCTTCAGCTTCTGACACCTCTCTTCAGAATGACCACAACTGCCACAAAAAATGCAGTTGAAGGCAAAAGAATTTCCAGAAGAAACTGGCTCGCTTCTACCACCATGAGCACTTTCACTCTCCTTGGATATTGCAAGAATGAAGGTATTGTTCTTGGTGAAGGAGGTATTACTCTTAAATCCAATTCCACTCGTGTCACCAAAATACTTTTGACCAAACAACATAGTTGAAAGTCTTTGTAAGTCACACTTAAGTAGAATAATCTCTTCATCCTTAAGAGACATAGTTTTAGTGAAATTTTCATTGAGTCTGTCAAACTCTAAAGTTTTTACTGAAAGAGATGTTTCAACCTTTTCCAAGTTTTAATTTAGACGGAGATGTTCACGATGAATTTCTTCACTCTTATCCATGATTTCAAGAATCTCCTAATCTGCTTCATCATTTGAATCAAGATTAAAATCTATAGGTATTTCTGCAACAAAAGCAGAATTCTCTGTTGAACCTTCAGAGGGAAGCTCATCAGGCATATCATCAAGAGAAACCATGAGAGCTTTATTTTCTTAATAATATTCCTTGGGCATTCCTTTTACATATGTCCAAACCCTCGACATTTAAATAACTGAAGTGAATTTTCATCATGAGAAGAAGATTTATCTTTAAAATTTGATCTAAGGAGCCTTTTTCCATAACGTCTTTATCTTCGTCTCTTGAGAAGATTTCCGACATGCTGTGTAATCAAAGACATGGTAACGTCTACCTCATCATGATAGTTACAACATTCTTCAGCCCAGAACAAGCTACCCTTTGGATGAGGAATGCTTGTTTTAGTCACAACTTCAAGAGCGGAGGCTTTTTCTTTAGTAGTGAGTTGCTCATGATCAAAAATCTTCAACTTTCCAACAAGAGTATTTCTTAAAGTGTAGAAAGATCGTTTTTTTCCATCATGGCATGTTTCTTAGACTCGTATCGAACTGGTAAAGATCTCTGAATTTTCATCATAATATCCCGTTCAGGAATAATATTTCCTAGTGAATAACAAACATTCACAATTTCTGATAATTTGCGATTAAATTCCTTAAACAAATCTTCATCAGACATACGAAGGTTTTCCCAGTCAGAAGTTAGGTTTTGAAGCCTGACTTCCTTCTCTGCGGAATTCCCTTCAAATACGGTTTCTAAGATATCCCAAGCATATTTTGATCTAGTGCACGTAGACACATGATGTTGAAGATCTTAGCTTATGGAATTTAATCCATCAGAGTTGCATTTAGCATCTTTGATTTCTTCATCTTCATATGTTTCCATGCAATTAGGAACAACATCAGCTCCTTTTCCAACTAGTGGAGCATTATATCCTCTTACAAGAAGAACCCATGTCCGAAAGTCACGAGCTTGTAATTAAGAAGGAACACATAACCGTTTTCCATCATAAGTAATTTGTGTCATTGAAAGCTAGCGGTACGTTAATTGAGATTATACTCTTGTCCATAATACAGATCGCTTCAAACACAAACTTATTAGGTCAACAGTGTTTGCCTACTCTAATACCAATTGAATACGCAGGGGATACCAAATACACCCAACTTTTTCATTTGGCAACCTGTATAGATAAAAACTTAATACAATTTCAAGTATACCAACTTAATGATCCATGGCAATATGTATATAGAGTTAATATTTCAACCTCTTCTCAATTAGTATGTATATAGACGTAAGGTCCGTAAACCTGATTATTAAGCAGAGTACTTGGACGATCTCAAAAATCAATATCCAAGATCAATTTATTCATATCTAAATAATTCAATCGGAATTCTGCCAAGTGATTAAACTTGTTATCTATCTTTCAAGACACGAATTCTACAAGAAACTAGTCTCGTAATCAATTACAATTAAGCGAACGTATCTACTTAGATTAAATACGTACAAACTTGTGTAAATCTAATTATAAAGATAAACAATATGATGCGGAAAAGGAAAAATACAATACACCAGAAATTTTGTTAACGAGGAAACCACAATAGCAGAAAACCCCCGGGACCTCGTCCAGATTGAATACCATAATGTATTAAGTCGTTACAGACACTGGCCTACAATCAAACTTCATACTGGAATATAGTTAAGGCCGAACCCACCCTCCAAGCGATTCAGTTACAGTCGCGCTACTTACGTCTCTTGAACCTCGTAAGGTTCTACACTCTTGATTCCCTTAGAGGACGTCCATTACAGCCTAAGAGTTGCTTCTGCCGAAGTGAAGACTTTTGATACTAATCTGCCTCTAACAGATAATCCTAATTGATTTCCGTTTAGATTAAAGATAAAGGTATGGAAATTTGTTTGCAATAGATAAAGCTAGCGAACCTCGAAAATCTATAACTTATGACTCCCAAAGAGCAGCTAGATTCTTGGCCACCTCTCAAGAACAATCGACGAAAGATCAACTAATATCAATATTTAGATATCTATCTTGAGGAATCACAAAGTCCGAGACGAAGCAAACTTTGTGATTACTATGTATCTTGCCTGAAAGAGATTACAAAAAGCTCGATAATAGAAAATCAAGATCAAGATTCACGAACTATCAAGGTAAAGATAGTCGGGTCTAGCTTCACGAATTGCCAAAGCGAAGTCTTTTAGTCATGGACCTAAAAGGTCCATAGAGGACGACTCTAGAATCAACTAGGACACAAAGTGTCAGGGATTGATTTTCCGAGTTGACAGAGATGCTTTATTTATAGTTTTCAAAGACCAGGGTTAGCTAAGAATTTAATCCAAGATAACTTGAGTATCAAGCAAGCAATTTAGGTCTTCAAAATACAATAGAAGACTATACACATAGGTTCGGTTACGGAACCGTGTATAATGACTGTTCGGTTTGGCAAGTTAGACAAAGAACTGAAAGCTATCTGATGTTCATTTAAACACTTAAGAAATTAATCATAATACAAACACATAAGTGTTTTAAGTAATCAATGAAGTCTTATAAGTGTTTAAGAGAGTTCTAGCGATGATAAACATATTAAAATAATAAGTCTTTAAGCATTTGCTAAACATTATCGGGACAATTGGTACAACAGTTTGCCAACCAAAGGGCTAGTTCACTAATTAGGGTGCTACGGTTCGTGATCGAGTTCGCCAACCCTACTAGACTACCGAACTCAGTTGACCACGGTTCGTAAACCGGGTTCTCTAACTGCTAGCCAATTTATCCAACTTGTAAAATTCAGTTCACCACGGTTCGCCAACTGGGTTCGTGAACTGTTTCAAACTGAACTTGCGTATTGCGAACTGGTTCGCCAACCTTCCTGTATTTCTATATTTCAGATATCTATGGTTGGCGAACTGGATCGCCAACTTACCCTGAGTAGAAATTTCAGTAAGTTCATATTTCTCTGTTATAATGTTTGAAACATTCCCAAGTGATATAATCATTTGCATGGACAGTTTTCAATTGGTCCACAAATTAATTCATAGAACTAATATTGTTAAGGACCTTTGAACATCTAATCTCTAAATCATTTTTCAATATTTTTCACAAGACAAGCTTGACTCGAAACATCTTCTCTGTGATTTTACTATAAGTCATACGACATAGTCTCAATAGATAAAATGATGGTATAGTGAGTAAAATAGAATGATCCAGTGTTCACATACCTGATACAAAAGTTCTCCAAATGTCTTCGTCGATCTTCAGTCTTCATGGGTGATCTCTAATACTCGACTACAATTCTAACATATCCGAAACTTGACTTAGTAAAGTTTTGATCACTGATAAGTGCATAATTCATAAGATTTTAGTGTCCATTTCATACTTGTTTTAGCTATTATTCTTGCATATTTTCGTATTATTACTCTTGTTTTCTCTTATTTGCCTCTATTAGGTGAATCATCCAAAAAGGAGCTACAAAGTGCTGAAAAGAGCTAGTAAGAGAAGTATTCCAAGTATCCAAGTGCCCAAGTCCAAGAGAAGTGGAAGAAGTGCGACGAAAAGTAGGAAAACTCTCAAAATCAAGAGACGGGCCAAATACCAAGCTTACCTAATTCAAATTAAGGATTTCTTATCACCATCTTGAAGATAATTGAAAGAGGAAAAGAATGCAAAAAAGAATGAGGTCATTCCGAGTTCGGACGAAGAAGTTGTGGCCAAAACAAGCTTTTTATCCAATACCGAAGACAAGCAAGTATGTATACCTTAGAACGAATTTTCAGTATGAGTACGGGTATGCATACTTTTCCCCCTGGATTTTAACTGAAATTTAAGTATGCGTACGGGTATGCATACCTTGGAAGGCCAAAAACTCACGGTTGGGTCCTTATTTCGTATTTTCGGGTCGGGTTCTTGAACCGAACTAAATACTTGAAGGACAAGCAATGTAAACCTATAAAAAGAGGTATTAGGTCATGAATAAAATATCATCAAAGGATCACGAAATTGTAAGTCTTGGAGAGGAGAAACATCACACGGATCGAAAGCTAGGGTTTCGAAGCGGTTCTTCAATCGTAACGATATCTCTAAACTTTTCTTATATGTATAACATGGATTTTTCTACATCCATGAGTAGCTAAACACCTATTGATTGAGGATGAATTCTAAGTTGTAAACAAAATTTGAGTTATTATATTAATCTACTTTGAAGTTCTTCATATGATTATCGTTTGTTTAGACTATAATGAATATTTATGATTGATTGATAGATTGTTTAGGTGGCCAACTAAATTGATTTGTTGATTCAATCTATTGCTAGTATTGAGTTAGGAGATAAGTAATCGTCGAATAACTTGTACACAAGTAGAGAACACAAAACCTTGCAGAGGGATTCTGTGGAGCGATTGTGTGTATGAACAACACTAAAAAGTAGACCTTGATCTAAGAGTCTAACTAGTAGGATCAACCTATAAATTCACAAAAGATAAAGCATTCGACCAAATTACACCTTGAGTGATCTACTACTAGGTGGTTTAGACAAATAGAATCTGGTAGGCGAGAACTTCCGTATCTAATGATATAAGGAATTTAGGGGATAACATTGATCTGTTATTCCACGGTTGGTCATAATCTATGATTAACGATGAGTAGGCAACTATAATAACTCATTGACGGTTTATTAACGAAGAAGGATTCCTCGATCATATCTCTCTATATTGATTACAACTCAACTTTATTTGCTTTGATTATTTATTTTGTTTAAAATCTAAAAAAAAAAACCTTTTGTGACACTTTGACTACTAAAACTCACTGCTCTTCGTGGGAACGATCCTTGCTTCCATTATATTACCAATTAATTGTGTGGAAATAAGATTATTAATTTGATTGCAGTTACGACAGCCATCAAATTTTGGCGCCGCTGCCGGGGAGCAGTCGGTAGCTTTAGTTGTTATTTCTTTTAGTTTTATTATTATTTTTAGATTTACTTTTTTGTTTTCTAGATTTGTGGTTTCAGGTACTTAATCTCTGGCACCGAAAGGCTGGGAATACCAGAAGTGCGGTATTCAAACTTGTAGAGGAACTGTACTACAAGAACGTCAGCAAACGCAATAAGAAACTTCAGAGGAGATGGTAGACGGTACAAACCCACCTCCTCCGCCTCAGGAGAGGAAGCTGTGAGAGTTGACATGTCCATGCTTAGATTCGCAACCATTGTGTATTACAATCACTAACCCAGTGGAGCTGAAGTCGAATCTACTTCATCATCTACCAAAGTTCAAGGGATTTCTAGGTGAAGATCCAAATCGTCATCTTCGAAAATTTCAACAGAAGATGACAAGTCTTAGGCAAAGTACCGAAGACAGTGATATGGCAATGCTGCAAGCTTTCCCATTCTCTTTAATAGATTCAGCGGAAGAATGGTTGTATTACCTTCCTCCAGGGAGTATTACAACATGGACTGAGATGAAAAAGCTATTTTTAGAGAAGTATTTTCCAGCTTCTAAGGCAACATCCGTTCGTAAAGAGATTAGTGGTATTCTCCAAATTACTAGGGAGTCTCTTTATGAATATTGGGATAGGTACAAAATATTGGTGGCGAGTTGCCCTCACCACAACATATCTCCAACACTCATCATTCAATATTTCTACGAAGGATTACTTCCAGAGCAACGGAATTTGATTGATGCAGTTGGTGGTGGTTCACTTACTGAAAAGACGATCTCGCATGCAACTAGTTTGATCGAGAGTATGGCTTTGAATGCTCAATAATTTTACACCAGAAATAACTCAAATGTCAGAAGAGTTAGCAATATGGAAGAAACTTCACAATCAGAGCAACGAATGAACAACATAGAGAAGGTAGTCCAAAGAATGGCAGCAGTGATCATTCCTTCATACGAATATGAAGCCGAGGTAAATGCTATATTTCCTAATCAGAGGCCCAGGTATGATCCATATTCTAATACTTATAATCCTGGTTGGAAAGATCATCCTAATTTCGGTTATGCTAACAAGCAAGCAGCAGTTCCTAATCCGTATGTGAGACAAAATGGTTTTTAACAATAGTTTCAGCAACCACAACAACATCAAGCACAGAATAAAGATTCATCTGTAGACGACAAATTTAATATCATCTTGCAAACTATGCAGGGTTTTACTTCTGTCACAGAGGGTCTTAAGGAAACAATACTGAAAAATCAACAAAATAACGATGCTGCCATTAAATATCTGCATACTCAGATTGGACAGTTGGCTACAGATTTGAACCTAATGAAGGCACAAGCATGAACACAATTCCCATCTCAACCGTTTGTGAATCCAAGAGAGCATGTCAAGGCAGTAACCTTAAGAAGTGGAAGGCAAGTAACAGATTCTAATATGGATACAGGGACAGTACGCGTACATAGTGACGATGTTGAGAAGGAAGTGGAGTCAAAAACCTTACCTAAGGAAAATCCAACCCCAACCGGCCAACCTAAGGACACGATACCCAATTTTACTATACCACCTCCTTTTCCTAGTCGTTTTGCCAAATCCAAGAAAGAAGCTCAAGATAAGGAAATCATGGATATTTTCAGCAAGATACACATCAACATTCCATTTATTGAGGCCATCAAAACCGTACCCAGGTATGCCAAGGTTTTGAAGGATTTGTGTACAAGGAAGGATAGGTTGATTGCTAATGAGATTACTCAGGTGGGCAAAAGTGCTACAGCTATGTTACTAAAGAAGATGCCTATAAAGTGTGAAGATCCTGACGGTTTCACGGTACCGGTTACCATTGGTAACCGACGATTTGAGCGTGCTTTGCTTGATTTGGGAGCTTCCATAAGTGTTATGTCAGCCGATGTTTATGATTTTTTGAATCTTGGACCTTTAAAAGAAGCAAGGATTACTATTCAATTGGCTAACAAGTCCAATATATATCCTAAGGGAGTCGTGGAGGACGTGTTAGTTCAAGTGAATCAGTTAATCTTTCCGGTTGATTTCTACATTGTGGATATGCAAAATGGAGATAATTGTTCATCTACTTCGTTACTTCTTGGGAGACCGTTTATGAAAACTGCAAAGACGAAGATTGATGTTGATAGTGGTGCACTCACTACGGAATTTGATAAGGAGATCATACGATTCAATATTTTTGAAACCATGCGCTATCCCAGTGATGTTCACTCTGCTTTCTCTATTGATGTTATTGGTTCGTTAGCGCAACAAATGTTTGATTTGAATAACGAGGATGAGCTTGGAGTTGTGTTACGGAATAACATTGATTTGGACGTTCACGTATAGCCAAACCTGGATGTTGTTATAGCCAAAGAATTGGTGGAGATGTGTGGTGCCTTAACAGCACTACAAAAAGCTAAACCGGGTAATATCTCTTATATTTCTTTACCCGTAACTAATGAGGTTCCGTTACCTTCTATTGTGCAGGCACAAAAACTAGAATTGAAGCCGCTTCCAGACCACCTAAAGTATGCGTACTTTGGTGATAAAGAAGAACTTCCAATGATTATTGCAAAGAACCTCACCTTAATACAAGAAGAACATCTACTTATGGTTCTGAAAGAGCACAAAACGACTATTGGTTGGACAATTGCTGATATTAAAGGAATTAGTCCATCCATGTGCATGCATAGAATCCTAATGGAAGGTGATTTTAAGCATGTACGTGATGCTCAGCGTAGGCTTAACCCCCCAATGATGGAGGTCGTGAAGAAAGAGATCCTCAAATTACTAAGTGTGGGGGTGATTTACCCAATTTCTGACAGCAAATGGGTTAGCCCGGTACAGGTGGTACCTAAGAAAGCAGGTGTCACTGTTGTTAGAAATCAAGATGATGAACTTGTTCCTACAAGAGTTCAAACAGGATGGAGAGTGTGCATAGACTACAGAAAGCTTAATGCCGTAACCCGAAAGGATCACTTTCCTTTGCCTTTCATTATTCAGATGTTAGAGAGGTTAGCGGGACATTCACATTATTGCTTTTTGGACGGTTATTCGGGGTACAATCAGATTGTTATTGCACCAGAAGATCAAGAGAAGACTACTTTCACTTGTCCTTTTGGTACGTTTGCCTATAGACGGATGCCGTTTGGTCTTTGTAATGCGCCATCCACTTTTCAGAGATGTATGGTCAGTATATTTTCTGACTACGTGGAACACATCATTGAGGTATTTATGGATGACTTTAGTGTTTATGGTGATTCATTTGATAATTGTTTACAAAATCTTGAACTTGTGCTTAAAAGATGCATAAACACTAACCTTGTTCTTAATTGGGAGAAATGCCATTTTATGGTAAACCATGGCATAGTGCTTGGTCACATTGTGTCCTCTCGAGGGCTTGAAGTTGACAATGTAAAGATAGACTTAATAATAAACTTACAATATCCCACTTCGGTGAGGGAGATTCGTTCTTTTCTTGGTCATGCAGGTTTTTACAGGCGGTTTATCAAGGATTTCTCCAAAATCTCAATGCCGATGTGCAAATTGTTGCAAAAAGAGGTTATTTTTGACTTCAACAAGTAGTGCAAGGATGCCTTTGATAAATTGAAAGAATTGTTGACAACTGCACCAATTATCAAGTCACCGGATTGGAGTTTACCATTTGAATTAATGTGTGATGCAAGTGACTATGCAGTTGGATCCGTTTTGGGTCAAAGATTAGACAAGCTGTCTCACGTGATTTATTATGCATCTAGGACCCGATTTATTATGCATCTAGGACCCTAAACGATGCACAAATCAACTATTCTACCACCGATAAAGAATTTTTGGCTATAATGTTTGCACTAGAAAAATTTAGATCCTATTTGGTGGGTTCAAAAGTCGTTGTGTATTCTGATCATGCAACACTTAGGTACCTATTAAAGAAGAAAGAAGCTAATCCAAGACTGATACGGTGGATTCTACTATATCAAGAATTTGATTATGAAATAAAGGATAAAAGAGGTGTTGAAAATACTGTTGCTGATCATCTTAGTAGACTTGTTGTTTCCGAAGAAGAACTTCCTTTACAAGATCGTTTTCCAGACGAACAACTTTTCTCAATTGAAGATTCAACACCTTGGTACGCGGATATAGTGAACTACTTGGTTATAAGACAAGTACCTAGTACAATGTCTAATTTTCAAAAGCTTAATCTTAAGAAAATAGCCAAGCAGTATGTGTGGGATGAGCCTTACTTGTGGAAATACGGTTTTGATCAAATCATCCGCAGGTGCGTACCTAATTCTGAATTTCAATCTATTCTTACTTTTTGTCATACTTATGCATGTGGTGGTCACTTTGGTTCTAAACGTACCGCTTTCAAAGTACTTGAAAGTGGATTTTATTGGCCTACCTTATTTGAGGATGCATACATTTTTTGCAAATCTTGTGATAGATGTCAAAGAACGGGAAATCTAGGTGCTCGAAATCAAATGCCACTCACACCAATTCTTGCTGTTGAAGTATTTGATGTGTGGGGAATTGATTTTATGGGTCCTTTTGTCAATTCTAACGGAAAATTTTATATACTTCTTGCTGTGGATTATGTTTCAAAATGGGTGGAAGCTAAAGCCACCCCTACTAATGATTCTCAAGTTGTTTGTGAGTTTGTGAAGGAATATATTTTTTCTAGACATGGTACACCAAGAGTGGTTATCAGTGACGGAGGCTCACATTTTCAAAAATCCTTCCATGCTTTACTCAAGAAGTACAACATAACACACAAGGTTGGTACGCCGTATCACCCACAAACTAGTGGGCAAGCCGAAATCTCGAACTGTGAGATTAAATCCATTCTTGAGAAAACCATTAACACTACACGGAAAGATTGGAGTTATAGGCTTAACGATGCACTTTGGGCATATAGAACGGCATACAAAACACCAATTGGTATGTCTCCATATCGGTTGGTTTATAGCAAAGCTTGTCATCTTCCTGTTGAACTTGAACACAAGGCATATTGGGCGATAAAGATGTGCAACATGGATTATGACAATGCGGGGAAACAAAGGAAGTTACAACTTAATGAGCTAGAGGAGATACGTAATGATGCTTACGAAAGTTCTCGTATATACAAGGAGAAGATGAAACTTTTTCATGACAAGATGATTTCTCGGAAGAATTTTGTTGTGGGGCAAAAAGTTCTTTTATTTTATTCTCGTCTTAAACTATTTCCTGGTAAGCTAAGGTCCAGATGGATTGGACCGTATGTTGTTACTAATGTTTATTCTCATGGTGCAGTTGAAATTTCTAGTCTTAGAGATGGAACAAATTTAAAGGTGAACGGCCATAGATTGAAGCCATATTATGAAAGCATTGCTTATGTGGATATGGATGTGCAAGAATTTCGTGATTATCTCCCTCTGGAGGAGTAATTGAAGGAATGCCAAGTTGGGCTGAGGACATTAAACTAAGCGCTACATGGGAGGCAACCCATCGGTTTTGTATCTCCATCCCTTTTGTTTTTAGTTTTCTTAGTTTTGCATATCATATCTTGCATTCCCATCTTAGATTTTACAAAGTCCTATGTCTATAATGAAAGTTTTGACGAATTCTCGTCAGAAAATTCTGACTGCGTAGTTGTAACGAAAATGGCTCTCGAGACTTCATACAGAGTCCGATTTGAGTGGTTGACCCCAAATTTTAAAGTGGACAGACTCACCTTTCGTTTCAAAAAATAAAATATGAATTCGGAGTCTGCTAAGTTGGAGAGATAGGCCTGGACATTTTAGTTTCGGTATTTTTATAGAACTTTTTCAGATTGCATGTCAGTTAGTTCGGAGGCCATAAAAGTCAGACCATTTATCGAAATATTGTTCCCATTTAACACTTTATAGAAAAGATGTAGGCGAACAACTTTCGTTAAGGATGTTTTTCCTAGTTCCCTACCCATTTGTACAGTTTTCGAGTTTTTCAGGGATGTTATGTCAGAAATCATAATTTTCGGTTTTGAACATTGAGGACAATGTTGAGTTTAAGTGTGGGGGAGCATTTAAGTGTGCATATACACATAAAATAATAATAATAATAATACTCTTTGATTTCTTGCATACTTGAGACTTCATCTTTTGGAGTTAATTATGAGCTATTTAGGATGACACTCTAAACCTTTTTAGGTTGACAGTTCTTACAGCTATAGATTGAGTTCCACTTTTTCGTTCTAAAATCCTTAAATATATACGTTCATAATTGAATGTGAAACTCAGATGCTAGAAATGGCATGGTAGTCGTTTGAAAGATTCATCCTCGCAATTAATCATTACTGAATCACTTTATTTTTATTTTTGCAGTTATATGTTTTTCAAAAGTGATTTGATGGGACCCTGATACTACCGTGGATGTTGTAGCAAGGTAATCATTGGTTGAGTATATAAAAGCCCCATAGACAGTTGTCTTACACTCATAAAGAGTGAGTCGGGAAAAAACATATATATAAGGCTCCTCTTCATTTATCGACACTAATAAATGATAGGTCCGGAATTGCGGACTAATCATGTAGTCGATGAAAACAAAAACCTATCATCATTATATAACAAGTCAAAAAGACTATTGATGAGGTTCTCGACACTTGGATAGCAGTATGTGTGAAACGTTGTCCCTGTCTCCGTCGCCTAAACAAGCGTGGAATGCAGGATCCAAGGCAACTATCACATACTTGCTGAAAAGGAACATGCGCTTAGAGTATCTATCTAATCATGTGGTCGAGTTAAATGGGTGCTTCTCTCAACTATTGCGCTATAAATAAGAATCCTTTGACGACATTCATACAAGTATTGTGGGTAACATCTTTCACTTTAGTCAACATTTGCACACTTCACTTTTCTATTTCCATTTTCTTATCTATACATGTGATTTCAGTATGCGAGTGTTGTGGAAAACGTTGCAACAAGTACGATGACTATCTTAGTAGAGTTTTGCAATCAGGTTGAATGTCACACGTAAGTAGTTGCTTACGTGTGATGATTGGAATGTATGTGGGATGTTTGCAGCTAAAGAACTTATGCAAGCTAATTATTTGGCTTTCTACTTTGTGTCTATCCTTAGTGGTTCTTCCAAGGCAAGAAATTGGAGTAGGTTTTGTGGGTATACCTCTTGTAAACCCTCACGAGACTATAACTCGTCCACTAGGGACACCTAGGGGTTTAAAGGCATGTTGCATTAGCTAAGTGCAACCGTTTTCTCAACGACATGGATTTTTTGTATTTAGGAATAGTTTTATTTAGTTTGCTCGAGGACTAGCAAAAGCTAAGTGTGGGGGAATTTGATAAGTGCATAATTCATATGATTTTAGTGTCCATTCCATACTTGTTTTAGCTATTATTCTTGCATATTTTCGGATTATTACTCTTGTTTTATCTTATTTGCCTCTATTAGGTGAATCATCCAAAAAGGAGCTACAAAGTGCTGAAAAGAGCTAGGAAGAGAAGTATTCCAAGTATCCAAGTGCCCAAGTCCAAGAGAAGTGGAAGAAGTGCGACGAAAAGGAGCAAAACGCTCAAAATCAAGAGACGGGCCAAAGATCAAGCTTAACTCATTCAAATTAAGGATTTATCATCACCATCTTGAAGAGAATTGAAAGGGGAAAAGAATGCAAAAAAGAATGAGGTCATTCCGAGTTCGGACGAAGAAGTTGTGGCCAAAACAAGCTTTTTATCTAATACCGAAGATAAGCAAGTATGCATACGGGTATGCATACCTTGGAACGAATTTTCAGTATGCGTACGGGTATGCATACTTTTTCCCCTGGATTTTAACTGAAATTTTAGTATGCGTACGGGTATGCATACCTTGGAAGGCCAAAAACTCACGGTTGGGGTCCTTATTTCGTATTTTCGGGTCGGGTTCTTGAACCGAACTAAATACTTGAAGGCCAAGCAATGTAAACCTATAAAAAGAGGTATTAGGTCATGAATAAAATATCATCAAAGGATCACGAAATTGTAAGTCTTGGAGAGGAGAAACATCACACGGATCGAAAGCTAGGGTTTCGGAGTGGTTCTTCAATCGTAACGATATCTCTAAACTTTTCTTATATGTATAACATGGATTTTTCTACATCCATGAGTAGCTAAACACCTATTGATTGAGGATGAATTCTAAGTTGTAAACAAGATTTGAGTTATTATATTAATCTACTTTGAAGTTCTTCATATGATTATCGTTTTTTTTATACTATAATGAATATTTATGATTGATTGATAGATTGTTTAGGTGGCCAACTAAATTGATTTGTTGATTCAATCTATTGCTAGTATTGAGTTAGGAGATAAGTAATCGTCGAATAACTTGTACGCAAGTAGAGAACACAGAATCTTGCAGAGGGATTCTGTTGAGCGATTGTGTGTATGAACAACACTAAAAAGTAGACCTTGATCTAAGAGTCTAACTAGTAGGATCAACCTATAAATTCACAAAAGATAAAGCATTCGACCAAATTACACCTTGAGTGACCTACTACTATGTGGTTTAGAAGAATAGAATCTGGTAGGCGAGAACTTCCGTATCCAGTGATATAAGGAATTTAGGGGATAACACTGATCTAGCTGTTATTCCACGGTTGGTGATAATCTATGATTAACGATGAGTAGGCAACTATAATAACTCATTGACGGTTTATCAACGAAGAAGGATTCCTCGATCATATCCCTCTCTATTGATTTCAACTCAACTTTATTTGCTTTGATTATTTATTTTATTTAAAATCTAAAACAAAACCCCCCTTTTGTGACACTTTGACAACTAAAACTCACTGCTCTTCGTGGGAATGATCCTTGCTTCAATTATATTACCAGTTAATTGTGTGGAAATAAGATTATTAATTTGATTGCACTTACGACATCCATTAATCACCTAACATTAACAACAAGCTTGAGATAGAAAAACTTATGGGTTTAACCGAGCAATGGTCTAACAAAAACAATAAATTTCTTCTAACTAATATCGTTAAGGATGGATGAACATCCATTGCTTGAATCATATTTCGAGATGTTTGACAAGACAAGCTTGACTCGAAATTTCTTCTTTGCAATAAATCTACCAGAAGTCATATGATATAGTCTCATTTAGATAGAATAGTAAAGCTTTTGAGTAAATAAAATGGTTCAGTCTTCACATACCTTGTTGATGAAGTTCTCCAAATATCTTCGTCGATCTTCAATCTTCGAGGGTGATGTATAATACTCAACTACCTAGTCCGAGACTTGACTTAGTAGACTATAAATCAGGATATAGTTTTGTTCAAATAACATTTACAACAAGCTTGAGATAACAAAACTTGTGGGTTCATCCGAGCATGCTCTAACAAAGAGATTTAGCAAAAGCGCAAGGAGGCTCGATAATTAATGTACAAAAGTACAAGGGCTCTATAGAAAAATAGTATATTTTTTGTTTTGTAAAAAGTGTCCGGAAACATGTCCAAATTGACATGATATGCAAACCGGGTATGCATACCCTTGGACAGTTCTTTAACTTTTTTCTTTGCCAAAATACAAGGTATGCATACTCTAGGAAGTTCGTGTACTTTTCCCTTTGGTAAAAGTTATTAGAACTATGTCAAGTATGACATGGTATGCATACCCTTAGCAGTTTGTGTACTTGACCTTTACTGAATAATGGCCATAGAAACATGTCTAAAGAGAGGATGATATGCATTCCCCAAGCAGTTCATGTACTTTTATCTCTCACAGTATATGTTCAGAAACATACTTAAAACAGTTCGTGAACTATTTTACTTTCAAAGATTTTTTTTAAGCGAAAATAGTTTGTGAAAGATGCGTATCAAGAAAGAGTACATCAAAAGGATTCTTCTATGTGGGATTTGGGAATTTACTATGTGTTTGCAAACTCAAGATTAAAAAAAAAAAGTACATGAGAACCCACCTTAAACTAGGTTTGCAGAATTACTTTAGGAAATATCGTCGTTTGAGACATTCTAGACTTACCGTTCACCACTCAAATCATGAATTTGCGAACTTGGTGAGTAAATAAGTTTATCAGTGGTAAACTATATGACTTGAGTTATTTTATCTCACTCGAATTTTCTCTCTTGTTCCTTAAGTTCGAATCAATTCAAGCTTAGCTTGGATTACGGAATTTCATGAGAATCTTCCCTGTAATTGATTAACTACTTAAGCCCTTTAGCTTTGCTAAAAATGATCGAAAGGCAGAAGGGAAAAAGATTATGAAAGAAATGCTAGTTTTCGTTACTAACCTTCAATGAAGTTCTTCAAAATGATGTCTTCGCGTGATCTCTAACTTCATTTTCGAAAGTAACTTGGAGGCTCATAAGACACAACTGCCCAAACTAATCTAGACTAAACTAACTTTAGCAGGCTATAAATCAAAAAACAATTTTGGCATCTAAATTTGACAACAACCTTGACATACCAACGCATGTGGGTTTAACCTAGCAATCGCCCTAACAATCAAGAAGCTCAACTCAAGTTTATTTCCAAAGCAAAGGTTTAATTATTTATTTTTTGATTTTTTGTCCTTTCTCTGTCTCTTCTTATACTGATGTTTATTTTGTCTAGTATCTTTACATGAAGTATAATCATCAGTAGAAATTCCACTTGAAAAATCATCTAAGTTAATGATATGTGACATTTGTAACTATCCACTAAGCAATACCTCAATGTAAAAAATACTAAATAGTTTTACAAAAAAATCTCGAAAGGAATTAATTGTTAATTCACGATAGATGAATAACCTCGCTAAATGAGTTTATTTTGTTGATCTTGAAGGTGTGCATTTGATGAGGTTGGACGATATACGTGTAATGAATAATTAAATATATTTGGCAAGTAAGATTAAATTGGAAAAGCTCTTACAAGGATATTAGACATTTTAGACCGATCCACATGCTTAACAATCCAACAAATTGGCTCCAATCGATTTTCTACAGCCCTAAACAAATTGGAATTAGCCAAGAAGTGTTCTCCCCCCTCGTATTGTGTAGGAAACTATTTTTTTTCTCAGCCCTTGACAACCAAATTCAGAAGTGCTTTTGCTTCTTAAGAAGTGAAATTCTTCTCGGAAGTCAAAATCAAAGTTTTTTGTTTTGGTATAAATGCCCTTTTTTTCTGCTTTTAAAATTCATTTTAAGTTCGCATCCAAACTTCTGACCTTTTGGCTTATTATATCGATAAAGTACTTCTTATGTGGTATCAAAAGCCTAAACACCTTCTTATAATCTGTTTTGGCAATAAGAGCAGAAGTGGTTTTCCCAAACTAACTTTATCTTTTTGATCAGAGGTTGAATCAATCATCAGAAGAAGAATTAGGCCAAAAATTAGGATACATCTGGGAAAATAAATTTTCCATTGAAGAGAAGCAAATGAAACGTTTTCATAACAATTCTCGTATAATCGAGAATGAAGTTTTCATTCTGTACATGCCATTTTAAAAAGAAGCTTCTTTAAAAAACTGCTTCTTATGTGCTATCCAACCACCATACCATACTTATGGCAGCCGGCCAATCCTAAATCTGTTCGTGGTCCAACAGTTGCATATTATCATTATCAAAAGATAATGTTGACTCGTAAGAATTGGAGTGAGCAAGATTTCACTCACAATTCACACACTGTCCGTCCCCTTTTTAAGGGGAGTTGCTACACATGGGACAACAGGTATGGTCCGGATATGGGACAAGAGGTGGCAGCCCCTGGGAACATAGATTAGCAGGGGGTGCAGCCACGGATGGGCGCCACGTCGCTTACCCTCTCTTTTTCTTCTAATCCCATATCTGGACTATCTTTTTACCTTTGGATTTGTCCCATGTCTAGCATTTTCGCGTTTTAAGATAGTGAAAACGAGTTATCCCAGGTCAGTTTATTTACACTTAGCATAAGCGTATCACTTCGTACTGTGTACATTTACTGTCACACTCTCTAAAAGTCTAAACCCTAATTTGACAAAACCCTAATTCTAATATTCTTTTCTCTTTCTTACCAAAATAAACTGCAAACCTACCAAAGCCGTAAACAAAGAACTGAAACCAGAAGAGACTGATGGATAGATAGATATTATGATTATATCATCCAGGAAACAACGAACAACAATATCTAAGTGAAGTTCAGATAAGAGATCACTTTTTGGAATATTATTTGGGCATTTTTTTCTTTAGTTTTTCAATAATTCCATTGTATCAGGCGATGGAGTCGGACTCCATTGCAGTTTCTGCGGTAATAGTGAAGAAGACTATGAAAAAGGAAGAAGATTTGTTTTCAGAAAAAAAGTTGAGTAATGGCGGCACTGGTGATGGGGTAGAGAATAAGAAGAATTCTGCTTCTATAACTAGTAATGGTGATGTTGATGATCAAAAAGAACAAATTGGATTGAAATCATCAGCTTGGAAAAAACCTGTCTTTAATGAAAGTAAACAAGGTGTTGAAGTTCCTGTAATGGGAGCTAAATCTTGGCCAGCACTTGCTGAAGCAAGACCCAGGAATTCAGATTCTGTTGCTCATACTGCTGTAAAGCCCATTGCTGTTGCTTCTGCCACCACTACAACGACTAATACTCCTTCCCAGGTATAAGTAATTTCATTTTAAGTGACTATTATCTTGTTGTTGATTTGGATGTTACAATATTTTAAGGAACATTGTCTGCATCTCAAATTAATTTTATACAACACAGAACTCATATTTTCTAGCCGATAGATTTTATTTGCTATCAATACAGTGGATTTTAGATTAGATTCAATCTACTAACAGGTACACAAATGTAGCTTTTGATCTATTAAAAGGAAATTAAATATTCTTATGTCAGGAAATTATTTGGTACATGGATATGCAAGTGAAATCCTCACTTATATTGTCAAAGTTTCGAAATTTACCCATCAAAGTCTTGGATTAGATTCTTTACTGATCACCTCTGCCAGGTTTTGTAATCCAAATGCTGTGATGCAAGTCTGACCAATGCCTGTAGAATGAAAAATCAGAAAGTCAAGTGGATTAAGAAGAGGAAAAATGGATCATTCAGGGTGAATCAATAGGAGAGGTAAAGCAGGGAAGGAAAGAGTAGGAAAGACTCCAGGATTATACAAAGCTTTGAATGTGTGGGCTAGCGAGATCTATTTGTAAACAATTAACTTTAAGTGGTTGTAACACGGTTACAATGATAAATTGCTTTGCAGATGCCTATCATTTATAGAATTAGACGAAAAAAATAAGTTGGTTCCATGTGCAAGTGATTTTTTTGTTTATGTTTTATCAATGGTTTCTGAACATTTATTTTTCTCTTTTCCTAGGGACCGACTGGGCCGCATAAATCTAATAGGTCAGGTAGCACCTTCTCCCCAAAACAACCTGTGTCACATCACAAAAAGTCAAACTCTTGGCGCAATCATCCTCCGAATGGTGCACCACCATTTCCTGTTCACCCCTATAATCAACCACCAGTGGCACCTGTTTTTCGCACAGTTGTACCGACGCCGCAATTCCCCGTTGTTTACCAGCCTCGCCCTGTACCCTTTCCCAGTCTAGATTCTCCCATGGTAACCACTGGTGAACCCCCAATTCCAGCTTTTGTTGCTCCTGGTCATGGTGGTGGAGTTGATGCTAATAGAGGATTTCAACCTCCACCTCAAGGAGGTCTAAACAGTTTTGCTAATAGGCGGCATAGTGGACAAGAACCTGGTGGACGTTTCAACCATACAATGCGTCATCAGCATCCATTCAATTCCAGAGACAATATTAATATGCAGCAAGGTTATGGGCCAAATACATTTATGAGGCCACCTCCATTTATAAGGGCCGGTCCAGGGTTCATAAGTGGACCAAGTTTTCCTGGTAAACTGGTGCTTTTATGTTTTTGATCAATTGTTCATTTTACATTCTCCATTAAGTTCATTAATTTCAGGTGTCTTACACATGTGACGCTGTACATATTCAAGTTGTTCTACATTCTTTTAGTCTTGCTGTCTGAAACTGTTTGTATGTACAGGTCCTCATCCAATGTACTATCTTCCTATTGCACATCCTGATTCCACCATGGGTCCAGCTCCTCGTTTTATCCCATATCCTCCACCTCCTGGGCTTCCCGCAACAGCACCAGTAGATACACAAGCCTTAGGGATTAAAGTACTGAATCAAGTTGAATATTACTTCAGGTGACGGGGTCTATAAGCTCTCTTGTTTGTTTTGTTAAGTGAAATAGTGGATTTATCAATTTTTTTCTGGGACTCCTTTAACTAAGATACTAAATGAGCCTCAGATATGCTCTTGTGTAATCTTTAACATTAGACCTATTTGAACGATACATGTAACACAAGTAATTCTGTGTCTATACCTTATTACTTTCTAAATGTGCTTGTTGGTCTCTTACAAATTCCTGCTTTTATTCTTGGCAGTGATGAGAATTTGCAGAAAGACCATCACTTGATTTCTTTAATGGATAAACAAGGATGGGTTTCAATTTCCAGAATTGCTGATTTTAACAGAGTAAGAC
Source organism: Papaver atlanticum (assembly GCA_023531105.1). Lineage (NCBI taxonomy): Eukaryota > Viridiplantae > Streptophyta > Magnoliopsida > Ranunculales > Papaveraceae > Papaver > Papaver atlanticum. The sequence continues at coordinate 1,884,226 of JAJJMB010014087.1, forward strand.
TTTTTGTTTTCATATATTGGCTGATGGACTGGACTACGCGTATGGATGGAAAATCTAATGCTACTTTTTAATTCACTTTGGATCTGTTTGTTTTATATCTCAACTGATGTAACTCATTTTCTTTTATCTCTGATATACAGGTTAAGCAAATGACAACAGAGATACCCTTCATTCTGGATGTACTGCGCGGCTCTCAGACTGTAGAGGTGCAGGTAAGGCATCTTTACTTGTCTTCAGCTTCTTATACGTCGTTTCCAGTTATAAAATATGTTTCATTCTACTACTATATGCAGTATTTCCAAGTCTCTTATATTTTAATGCTTCTTATGTTGATTTGGTGGTTTCTTATCAGGGTGACAAGCTACGGAGACGTGATGACTGGTTAAAATGGCTTCCAACCTTTGGACAGCACACAGTCCAGTCTCCGAAGGGCCAAGTTGACGAGAAGTCTTCTTCAGCTTCCAAGAGCGATGAGGTCAAGATAAAGGACATCTCTGAAGTTCAAGGGGCACAAGTTCCATTGAGTAATCTAACCATAGAAGAGCCAGTGCCCTCAGACAAAGATTCTTCGAGTGTAGCACGTAGTATGAACTGTAACAAGGAGAAGCTGCTTCATGGAGTTGAAACAGAAGCATGTCAAGGAGAAGTTAGGGATTCAAGCAGGAAAATGAATGGTGCATCAAGTTTAGAAATAAAGGACTCACAGGCTGATACCCGTTCTCAGGTCAGCTCTGAATGTTCAAATATGACAACTGCACGTGCAAATTGCTTAGATGATGAATTTGAGAGCCAGCCAAAGGATTTTATACTCGAGTCTACTGAAGAACAGAGCACGTTCATGCTTGATGAGGAGATAGAGTTAGAGCACACCACTGTCAGAAAGGATCATACTTCATTTGGTTTAAGGTAGCAATCTGCTTCTTCTGTTGCGTCATATTCGTTACCGCAAGTATTTCCTGGTATCATGCTCAACTCATTCAGAAAAAAATAAAATAATAAAAAATAAATATATATATATACACGCTGCGAAAGTTACTATATTACTCTTTCTCTGTGAAACAAGTCCTTGTGCATCTTTCTAGGGTATAACTGCATTTTTTAAATATGCAACCAGGCTTCTTAGTTATTGTGCTTAGCATTAGTGGGAGGAATACCTGCAAACCAACAAGTATTATTACTTTGGAGCGATTTATAGTTTCACTCATTGTTATTTGAGAGATGAGATGAAGGTTTAGAAGTAACTCAGGGAAGGAGGGATCTAGATCACAATGCATAGAAGCAACTTCACTTGATTTGATGATTTTTATCGATTACTCCGCATTTATGAATTCTACCGAGAACAACTACCTGCAGAATGTTAGTGAGAGGTGAAAGTTATAATTTGGTTGTATGAGTGCCCAAGATTATATGGGAGTGGATGCTTTCTGCAAGATTAATGACAATTGTTCTCGAGTAACCTTTACCTTGATACCAGTGTTCATGACTAACTTTTGGTTGACATTGCTTCAGAGGTGGTTTTCTCCCTTTGTATAGCAGTGTAGAAGGGTTTGGGTTTTGCAGGCTGTTAATTTTGTTTATACTTCGATTTGTTTTTTACTAACTGGAGAAGTCTTCGATATAAGCTACTGTTTCAATATATTCAACATCAAAAGTGTCTTGCATGTAGAACTAACATCAGCTGACATTCTGTTTGGTATAACTCGAGTTTGGGGGCATCTACACATTCTTCTGTTTGAATTTTATCGGTTCATATGAAAAGAGAACGACAAAATGTTTGAAGGCGTTGCTGTATTTTCTGGAAATCTGTTATTTTCCTTTCATTATTTGTTCTTGTGTTCAGTAAGATAAAAGCATTAGCTGTTCCATGATTATGTTTTCCGATAGGGGTGCTTCTGTGTCATGTCTCCTGCTTTCCTTGTATCTTCAATCATTTTGTTTCTCTTTCAAAAAGACTATTATGTTCTTGTTCATTTTTCTTTTGTTTTGGTATTTGTTGTGAACCCTTCTGAGAGGTGTACTGAAGTGATGTTGTCTTAGACCGTGTTTGTTGCTATTGTGTACTGTAATTGTGGTCTAGCTGATCTATTTTGGTGAATTATGGCTGTTCTTCAATATCCATATTCGTTAGTGGTTAAATTATTGTTAAAGGGTACTCAAAAGCTTAATTGTCAACTAACTAGATGAATAACATCTGCGCTTTATGAGGTTGGATAAAAAATTCAAAATGGAGCTCGACCTTTTGGTCAAAAACTATTGCCTGGTCAGTACAGCGTAACATAGTACAAGCTTATATCAAAGTTTCCTAAAGTGAGTCCGCTATAGTATGATCGCCTAATTAGAGCTCTGACTGTAGAGATTATGCATGGATGATTTATTTGTAAACATCAACTGGTTTCATTTTTTTTGCTGCAAAATGTACTGGTTCCATATACCCCAATAAAATGTGGCTGTTGATATTTATCTGAAAGTTTTATGGCTACAGGGATTTTCCTTCTTCTTAATGTCCTCATTTCTGATTGACAATTGTTCCCTTATGTCCATAAGGATTGATGAAGAAGACGAGGACACAGATCTCAATGATCAGGATGTGCAGAGACTAGTTATTGTAACCCAGGTAAGGATGACTCATAGATCAAGCATTTACCAAATTTTCTTCGTTTGGACACTTTCTTATGAATAGATGGTCGTATTACACACATGCAGAACAGGATTGGCGAAGATTACAGAGCTAGAACAAGTGAATCAAAATCTATGTCGAATGAGCTTGCTTCTGCTATTAATGACGGCCTCTACTTTTTTGAGCAGGTTGTTAGCTGATTTTCTTAGTTGTTGGTTAGTGTCATTACCGTATTGCAGTTCTTATGCACATCCTCTTCTTTTTTTTCCTTCACAAATGAATGTTTTTACTTTCTGGGTTGTTTCGTTAAAGAATTCTGTTGTATGGCATTTTCAGGAGTTGAGATCTAAACGCTCTATTAGTAGGAGAAAATCCTCGACTGAGACTAAAGAAGGGGATTCAAGACATCTTAGCTCCACACCTGGATTACCAAACTCCAAGATAAGTAGTAATAGTCCTGGGAAAAGTCTCCCTGAAGATCCTGGATTCTTGCATCCAAAAAGGAAACAAAACAAAGGTGGTGCAAACAAGCAACAATCAATCCCTAAGCAACGCTACTTTCCTAGCAGCGTGCGAAATCAGGGCAACGGTCGTAAGTGTAATGCCATAGTATCAGAAAGTCCACCCAGTAGTTCGGTTGGCTTCTTCTTTGGTTCAACACCACCAGAAAGTAGTCACGGGTGGGTTTCAAGTGATCCTGTCTCCTCATGTTTCTGAATTTTTCGATTTTCAAATTCCTGACACTCACTTAATGTAACAGATCTTTGTCTTCCAAGTTGAGTGCTTCCCCTCATGGGATTCCAGCTGGGAGTAGTCCACCAATAGGCTCTATCCCAAAGCCCTTCCCAGCATTTCAGCATCCAAGTCATCGGCTATTGGAAGAAAATGGTTTTAAACAACAGATGTATGGAGGCTTTCACTCATCTTGGTTCTTGCAATATTACCGTACTATTGGTTAGGATTTTCTTTCTTAGTTGTTTAAATGTTGTGGTCCACATGGGCATCAGTGGGGGCATATATGAGCATAAAGCTCAGATAAACTTAACTGTTCTCTTTGGAGTATGTGATGTAATAAGGTTCAGGCATACGTTCAAGAGAAAAAGCAATAGAATGGTGACAGTTAGTTCAAGCCTTCTATGGACCCATGTGGCCATTTGCTAACTACTCATGTATTTTGATTGGTTGCCTGTCTCAGAGTGGGATTGACAAGCTAATCAAATGGTTGACTATCGTTTTCGCATGAATATTAGAATGTTGAGGGGAAACACACCCTGAAAAAGATATTCATAATCTAGGTTTTGTGTAATTGGTAAATTCGTATTTATTGGGTGTTGAGTGTGTATCTTGAAAGTTGACTTGTTCTTGTGCTTCTTTAGGTACTTGAAATACCACAAAGGTTGCCTAAGTGATCGCAAAAGATCAGGAATTGGCTGCAGCGAGGTGGCTTTTTATTCTTTAAGCTTATATATTTCCTTCTCCGTTGATGCCTCAATTTGTTAGCCAGTCAAATTCTTTGGATAGTGATCAATTTCCGATGCAGATAGAAATTTTGATTTTTCCAGAAGGCGCAGTTCTTAAATCATATCAGTGAAGATGTGAATTTGTTTAATATGCAGGAAATGAATACATTATACCGGTTTTGGTCTTTCTTTTTAAGGAACATGTTTGTTCCTTCCATGTACGATGAGTTCCAAAATTTAGCTCTAGAGGATGCAGCTGCCAAATATTACTACGGGTTAGAATGTCTTTTCAGGTTTTACAGGTAATTAAACCCTACTTTTCCATCTTCATATTCTATAATAAGTAGTAGCGAAACAGAAATGCGTGTGCAGTTATTGCTCTCCTGATATTCATTTTGTGGTCTTTCCTCCTATTTTTTTCTCTTGAAGTTATGGCCTGGAAAAGCACTTTCGAGAAGAAGTTTACCAGGATTTTGAACGTCTATGTCTTGAATTCTACAAGAAGGGGAATCTTTATGGCCTTGAAAAATATTGGTAACTCTTCTTCGTACTTTTTCTCAGATTTATATATTTTGGTTTCGCTATATATATGAGATGCAAATAGCAAGTTAGTGCCATTAATTATCCCCTGGGGTGAATTAGGCCACAAGATGAAATAAAGCGACTCCTATGCGTATTGCCAGATTTCGTGCAAACTGTTCAAAACTTTCATAGCTAGTGAGCTGACTTGTTGCTGACTATATTTCTGTGTACTACGGGCCTTCGGATCCTAAGTGTCAGAAGTGCGAAAGGCCACTGGCTGCAGTGGTTGGAGCAATCCCAACTGTAGACCAATACCAAGATCATTTTCCTACTTGAGCATTTGTCGGATCTGTGGTTTGGGCGGACACCAAAATGGCACAACCAGGTCTAGCCTGCCTAATAAGATAAACTAAACTGCCAACGTTTTATGAGCTTTCCAGTTTCTTTGTTATCATTCTGTAATATGGGGTTGTTGTGGCATACGTCATAACTAGTCTGGCCCACCTGATAAGATAAACCAAAACACCAAGGTTTCACGAGGTTTCCAGTTTCTTTGGTAACCTGCTATGGATCTCCTATCATTCTGGACATATGGAGCTGCTGTTTAAACCAGTGTACTTCAGGCAGAATAACACATGTTTGCTGTTCGCCTGATGAAACTTGGATGTAGAGTTGATGTGCTATTTATCATTTCTAAGCATAACAGTGAGCCATCCTAGTACGAATAGTGCTGTCTCAATCTGAATTTACAGATGATTGTCTTGTCTTGCAAAATAGTAGCACCCTATTTGAAGTTTTCCTAGTTTGGCGTCAGATTATCTGCTTTAGATGTTATACCACTTCTCGCTTACTCCGGATGCTGCACCCCCTAATTTTGAGACTACTGCTCTCAGTTGTCATTAATACTTAATTGAAGACTAAAACAACAGTTCCACTGCAAGTGTATAGTAAAAGCATATATTGATCCATATTACTAGGTCTAGTTCTAGAAGATTTTATGTAGGTTATAAGTGTGACTATGTGCTACGTAATTATTGGGATTTCTGTGTCAGGGCCTTCCATCATTATCGAGAGGCGCGAGACAATGTAAAGCCTATGAAGAAGAACCCTGAGCTGGAGAGATTATTGAAGGAAGAATTTCGTTCCTTGGATGACTTTCGTGCCAAGGAGAAGGCATCAGCAGCAAGAGAAGGTAGTTGCAGCAATGGGAGTGTTTGTGGTCCCTCTGAAAAAGAAGATAACAGAGACACTCCTCCTCCACCTTCCTCAGGGCAGGGAAGAAGGAAATCTAACCTGTCAAGAGAGCTGGAAAAATCTGGCAAGTGAAGGGGCAATGGGAGTCGATGCAGCAAAACACTCATTTTGTATGCTGAAAAATAGAACATGAGCTGGAGAGATGCATGCTGGAAGACATCTGCTTGGGAGAGCGTGAACCTGACACTGTTGTAAGTTTCCCTTTGTTTTGGTCTAATACTGGCCCCGAGAAGCTATGGGTAGTCATTATGCAGATTTTGGAGTTCTCTGCTATAGAGAGGTAGTTCAAATGGTTTCTTCTGTTTTTATCTTTTCTCCCATGAGATTTGTACATAAACAAACAAAAAAAAAAAAAAAAAAAAAAAAAAAAAGGAAAAAGAGGAAAAAAAAGAAAAGAGAGAAATTGAATAGCTAGTCTGGAATTTGTGGAAATTGACGAATAAGAGATTAAAATTTAACATGCTCAGCCTCAAGTTTTCTTGTGTTCTCCTTCATGCTGCTATATTTTCTGTGCATAAAAGCAAACCTGCTCTGTTTTTAAATTGTCCTTTTCAATCACATTGCAGTTTCACCATCATTCAACATCCAATCCAGCAAGTTATCTTGCCACCAGCAGCTATAAGCTGTATAATGTATACTAAAGTGGGAAGCATAACACATACTGTATTTATCATCAAGGAAGAAGCTGCTGAAGCGAACTCCTGGAAAGTTATGGAAGATGTTCAACTCAGCTAGATCCCTTGGTGGAACCCTTCGATAGAAGTTAGAAGGCAGTAACCTTCTTGCATGAGTAGTTTTGGAAGTAGGACAAAAGAAGCAAGTCAAGTCTTCCAAAAACGTCCGTGTTGATGGTTCAACCCCAAACTCCAAATCGTTAGAATTAGCTGGGTATCCCTCACTAAGACCGAGTGGTCATTCGTTTCTCCAAATTAGGCAAGGGTAAGAGCACCTGCACAAAGATGGTCCAGTCTTTACATCAGAAACTGTTTCCCACTTGTATTATTCTTCTGCCACTCCTGCTATAAATAAGGCCGACATGTAAATTCTAGCTAGTTCTGGTCATATTCGATCACCGACTCTAATGCATGCATAATGATCACCGACGATGGATTCATCATCTTAGCGTCTCCCATTGATATTCGTATTCCTTCAAGAAAAGAATCAGTTAGACAGCGGCAAGGCTAGCTCATAATTCAGAAAATGGTTTTATTCCTTAATCAATCACAGCTTCGACAACTTTTTGATTGGTAAAATTGTTCTAAGTGCACTTTTAGATTGGTAAAATAGTTCTAAGTATACTGCTAAAACCTGGAGCATCTATCTCATCTGTGGCTTGGGACATCTATCTATCTATTTCATCCATCTCACACCCAACCTAATTTCAGGTATACCAGCCATCCTAATTTCAGGTATGTCAGTATAGTAGGCTTATCAGTCCACAGTCATAATTACTTCGAAAGCCAAAAAGAACACAGAAATAAATATACAGTTCCAATTCATAGGGGACCAAAACTTATTGCAATTGCCAGCCACCACATAAATAAAAGCGAGTTCATTGCATTGCCAACAACCACTTCATAAGCACCAAAAACAAATAGAGTTTGATAAAAATTAGAACTTCAAAGTATAGTAAAGATTCAAGACCCATTAACATAAAGAACAGTAGGATATATAGCATTGATAAAACCAGTATTCCAAGTTCTCCACAAGTAGTTGATACCAGAAATAAGAGAAACAGACAACTAGTCCGAAGAGAAGGCTGTTAGCCTGTAACAGCACCTAACTAGCCAAAAAAGAGAGCTGTGACAGCTGTAACAGCACCTCCAAGAACAAACAAAAGACCTAGTAATGTTTACCCGACCCTACAACCAAAATAGGCTGCTGCACAACAGTCACAGCTTTATGTACACCCCTTCCAGAAGAACACTTATGTTGCAAGACCAGTTCCTCAAAAACACTGACCATTTACAGAAGTATCAGCAGCTCACTTCTCAACAGAAGAACATGGAGCTGCTCACGTTAGCATGAAGCTTGGGAAGTTCAGGCACAGGAACACCAGTGGCAGATGTTACCCCACCATGGCTTGATGAGGATTCAGACATATCTTCAAACTTGAGAAACTGTTGCATCTGAGCTGCGGCAAGATGTGCATAGCACACAGGGGCAACTGGAACAAAAACGAAAAGACAAATCACAACATACTCACAAAAGGATTAACCACCAATTTTAACTACCGACTACAACAATTAGGTTGAAAATACAGGCATTGAACTTTGAGCGAGGTCTTTTAGTAGGAAAAATCGGGATACTGGATAAACAGGCTTACCAACAGATATCGCAGTAGTGCTTCTTTGGTACCTGCAAAAAGTAAAGAATTTAAGTGTTATTAAAACTCTATACATTTGCTAAGCTCCACATGTAAGATAAGTTAACATGTAGTCTGACTTACACATAGGATAGTGAGTGCACCAACTCCTGCATGTCATCGGCCGTAAACCCAATCTCATCCATCAGAACATGATAATGAGTGGGACGGGTGGTTCCCTAAAGAATCAAGAGAAGAATGTTAGAAAACCATTAATGATCAAAGAGTATTGAGAACAGTGATGAACTACAAGGAGCATTGAGAACACGTGTGGAAAAGATAAAAGCACAAGGAACTTGCAATCATTCCAGCATGTGAACATATGTAGAAATCATTGTTGCGGGGATGACAAATCTGTTTGTCAATGACTGTACCTACAATAGGTAAACAAAATATGTTTCAGCATTTAAATTAGAAGAAATTACCATTCTCTCAAAATGATATATAGGTAAGTAATCCTAACCAGGTGGAACATTATCAGGAGATCCATTCTGAAAGAACTTGGTGTGATGATTTTTCTGTGCAATGATCACTGTAAACTTTGGATTCCATTTGTCATCGAGAAACTTGCAGGCCTACATCAACAAAGAGTTAATGCTAGTAATTTAGTCTATCAAAGAACTAAATACAGTATAAACAAACAAAAGATAAAAGGTCACCTCTATGATTTGGTCCAACTCAATGTTCAAAACTTGGTTGAACTGCGACTCACTGACCCCATCCCTGAAACCAAACAAACATAAATAGACATCTAAGAAACATATGGAAACAACAACCTTATTTTTAAGGGGAACCACCGAAAATACTATAATTCAATCAGTAATTATGAATACAAGAAACACTGTTCATGTTCGCAATCACAAGGATACATGGGCTTCCCTGTTATTCTCACATGCATACCTGAAAATTATTATTTGGTCAGGCTTTTGTTTACGCGAACTCGTATAAAAGTCCAGAAGCAGCTCCCTGGCAATGAAAAAAATAATGAAAACAATTCAACCAATCCATGATGTCAGACCTAAAAAACAATTATAAACAAAAATGATGAGCATACAGCCCATAAGAAATAAAAATAGATTCTAGCCAAGCACGTATGTATGTAATGAGTGATGAGACGCCACTAAAAAGTATGAACTGTATTGTAGATTGAAAATATCTACAGATTCTATACTCAAAACAGCTAGTTCACTTATAGGGGAAAAAGTAAACAACAAACCTAACAATGCCTTCATCCACTGTATCTGACACTTTCTTGAACAAAGAATCAATCATTTCAACTTTCGGAGACTGGGTCCTCACTGAGGCTCTATACTTGGAGATCAAAGGCCATTCCCTGGAGCTAACCACCTAATGAGCAAGTTCCAAAAAATGACCAAACATTGTAAATCAAATTATCCTGCTCCACAGAAAATAAACTAAAAGCACTATCAAAACCATAACACACCAAGGAAGGAGAACAAACAAAAGGTGACACACTTACTGCCGCTATAGATGGTACATCAGATTGGCCAGGAGACCCGTGCGATACATCCATGCCAAGGATAATGGTGGGAGCCTTGCCGACAATGCTAGCGGGAGAGCGTTCAACAGACAAGTATGAATTCATACCACCAAGCTATGACGAACAAAACCAAGATATAATGAAAAAAATTGGACAATCAGACAAAATACCACGAAGAAAAGATCAAATGCAAGAAAATTCGACAGTTACTTTGGCATTGATCTTCAACAGCACGTTTGTGACATACTGGTCATTAACTTTTGTTGGAGCAATGCACTGGGTCACTACTCCGAACTCTGTTAAGCACTTCCTCTTCCATGGTCCTAAAATATTAACCATGATAAGTAAAACGCTAGGCACATGATTAGGAGAGGGACAGAGATAACAAAACAAAAAATGTTAATATCAACCAACCATAGACATCTGAATTTTTCCTCTCTGCTAGAATACAGAGAAGAAATTGAGGGGCCCCAGGTAGTTTTGCTTTCATTTGAGCAAACATATTATCCACGCGGACATTAGCTGGGCTGCGTCTGTGCTGGGGATTCTCTTCGAAGACATCAAATGGCTCATCTATGGCCTACAGGAAGAAAGTAGCAAATAAGAGGAAAAAAAAGAATAGCACCTAAAGATAAGCTATGGCAAGGAAGAAACAAAACACTTACAATTCCTTTCTGCTGACCACATCTGGTTAGGTTTTGAAGAAGACTAGGGATATTACATCTAGCAGAGAAACAGACAACAGCCCAACGGCCAATCTTGGTTGGTTCCACTAGTTTCTAAAAAACAAAGTATTACTTGTTAGGTAAAATAAATGCATGAACTACAGCAGAATAGCAGTCAAGACCCTTCAGCACCTTATTATTAAAATTCCATCTCCCATTACGTGGACAGAAATCTTCACCATTTCCCACCTTCAACTGATACAACAAAACAACATATGAAGTCAAATTAGCAAACCCTTGCATTATCAGCTTTCAAGTAAATTCCTAAACAGACCATCAACCATAGAGAACACGAAAGTAGAGTTCCCTAACAATGAATAATACCTTGGGAGCCATGAGAACACGCCCCTCAATTTGAGTAAACTGACTGCAAATTGTAACACCACTAGATTTTAGCATTGGATCATTATCATAGTTGCTGATTTTCAACACCTGCAACAAAGTTAAATTTAATAAGAAAAGAGCCATATAAAATAAAAGCTTCAGCTGCCTACATAAAAAAAAAAAACAACCCAACATCAGACGCTTACATCACTCAAAGCTTTCATTCGTTCCTGGGGTTTTTGCCTTGATTTTTCCACAAGCGAAGATCTTTGAAGAGTAGACAGTGCCTTAGTGTAGCGTTGCAAAGATACCAACGAACAAAGCTACAAAGGACAAGAATCTATACTGAACATCAGTACATTCAATGCACCAAGGCAGAACATACAATGGGTGTCATCTATACCTCAACTGGGATATATGTCGGCCTTTTCGGTTTCCCAACATTAATGCACGGGTAATCAGCAGAGTACTCTAGCTCAGTATGCCGATGGTTAACAAAATAATCATACACTGTAAGTTCAACAGTTCCACCATCTGCATCTGCACCCTTCGACTTCATGGAAAACCTGTAATGTTAAAAGGTTTAGAGACAAAGAAATAAGAGTCTGTATGCCAGATTACCTGAGATAGTCAACATCAGGATACTATATTTTTTAAACAGTAAAGGTTAAAGAACTACTATAGAAGTAATGGATGCTTACATTTGCTGACGACAAGGCAACTCACTCAGTCCAGTGATCTTATACTCTGAATTTGAGGGACTAACCTTGACCCTTAAATTTTTAAGGGTTCGCTTAGCCTGTCAACATTCAAAACTTTCAGTGAGATAACTCTAACAATAAAACATATGCCAATGTTAGAAGAAAAATTACGTTTACCTTGTCCCAGTTAATTTGGTTTGGATGATTCACATTTTGGTTGCCCAATAAAAAATCAATTACAGGTCCTGGCCTTATTATCATGGTAGTGGACACATCTGCAGTAAATTCCAAGTGATTAAAATATGAGCCCAAATAATACATTAGATTTGCAGCACCAAGAGATTAAGGAAACCTTACCAATATTCAGAGATAATCCACCTTGAGTGGTCCTAAAACTAGAATGAAACCCTCTACATCCAAGGACTCCCCCACCCAAATCAACAAAGTTCCGTGGCTCATTGTGGAAGAACGACTGACGGACAAGTAGACAACCCCTGCAATTAAGCAAAGCATCAGATGAAACACTTGTACAGCAAACACAAAACCGTTCCAAAATTAGATAAAAAGATTCACTTACTGTCTTGCTGCATGCTGTCGTAAGACTATATCTAGAACTCTGAGAGCTTCTTGTGAGTTCTCTGTCTCTTGACCACGTAATGCATTTGCTATGGCCTGCATGGGGATCTTGGCAGCAAAGCTTATCTCTACCTTGAAACTCTTTGTCTGGTAAGGACGCCTAGACCTCTTTCTATCTGTTTCATTTGGACTGCCTCCGCCACCAGGGCTCCCGTTCGCATTCCCATTCCCATTAGCAGCAGTTCTAAATTAAGAGACTTGAGTTAGTAATAATGCAGCAGAATGAAGAGAGGAAACAATTTACAGCAGTCCAGCATTACATAAAAGAATACCTGTTTGATGAGGCCTCTTCAAGCACAACTGTGAACTCAAGTTTGTTACTTGGAAGGGGACCCACAGTAAATAGACTCTTTTCCCCATCATAAGAAAAATGCTTCCCGGCCAACTCGGTATCATAGGTCTCTTTCACTCGATCTATCACTTTTCTACCAATGCCTTTTCCATCCACAGGTCGACCATCTTCGTAAAACAGGGTTACCTGATCCACACAAAAAAAAAAGAGCAGTCATGATGGGTTTTTTCTTTCAATTACTTTCAATTAAAGCGCATTATTGGCATAGGATATGCAAATACATACACAGTAGTGGTAGAAGTAGCCCTCCAAATTTGAGACAGCAACTTTAAAGTGATTGGTGAGCAGCGGTATCTTCTGTCCCTTGTTTCCAAGGCCCTTCCTGGCCATGGGGACACGTTTTGGCTTAGAAACCTTTGGAACTATTTCAGCAACTCCACCATCCACTCGTAGTGGTACTACATCAGCAGGGAGTGGTGGTGGTGGGGGCAAGTCTGTAGGTACAGCTCCATCTGGCTCATTAGATCCCATCTCTGAAACCTAAACAACAGACACAACAAAGATTATGAGTTAGCTTAAAACCCCATAAACCAGCAAGTTTAAGTAACAAACACAACAGAACCCCAAGCCCCTTAAAAGGCTTCTGAAAATAGTCCAGCTAAAGATAATCATATAAAACTGATTGATCTGGAGACCATTGAGAGTTGGTACATCTCATCCTTTAGTACTCCATAGTGCATGCATGTAATTCAATATGCATTATGTCTCCAAAATTCTTAAACTGAGAGCTGATAATTTTAAAAACACAATTCAAAGCCCTAACACCATACCAGAAAATTAGAAAACCAAAACCAAGTAAAAAAAAACACAAAGAAAAGGTGAGACATACCCACATGAATCAAACAGAAAAAACTCCTACAGACGTACCAGAAAAGTACAAAATCAAAGACAACTAAAAGAGACACAACAAGAAAGGTGAGACACACCAACATTCATCATACAGAAAAAAACTCCTACTTTTGTATGAAAAGTTCTTCCTTTTACATACCTTAAACAACAGAAACAAAATAAAAATCCAGACTTGTGCAGAAAAAATTCAAAATTATAAAAAAAAAACCTAGACGAGACCCACAGAACATAAAAAATCCAGACTTGTATGAAAAGTTCTTTCTTTTAACAGATGATAATCACAACCAGAACATAAATCACAGTACAACACTACCACCGTAATCTGTAACACAAAAAGATTACCAATTTTATCAACAAATTCTTTTTTTTTTTGCCAAAAAAGGAAATGTATATGCATTGAACCAATTGAAAGTAAAATTACTGAAAAACTAGAGATTAACAACAGAAACTTGAAGATCTACAACAAAAAAGCTACAGAAACTGAAACCAGAAACAAACAGTGAAAATCAAAGGCATAACAACTATTTAAAGACTTGTATTTGAGAGACTACAAAGAAAAACCCTAGATTTTACCTTGTTCAAGCTTCAGATGAAGTATAAAAACCCTAACTTTTCTTTTGTTCTTCGATCTCTCTCACTCTCTTTCTTGGTTTCTGTCTCTAAAAGTTGGAACTCAATGTTGTTCTCTCTCGGTCACGGTGGTTCATGTTCTAAGCCTCACTGACTGATCTGTTAAATAGTGGAGTCCTTTGAAATTTGGGCGTTAGCCCATGCCATGTCAAACCTCGAACGCCACGTTCATTTTTAATACCTAAAATACCCTTTATTTTCCCCTTATTAACAAATCTGTACTCCATGATTAAATACATTATATTTTGATTATTTTCACTCTTAATTCGATCGATATTTCTTCCAATTATTAATGAAGAGTTGAAAACGTCATTTTCGATCAAAAACCCTAAATTAATCCGGACCGTTTGTTTAACAAAACCTGATGATGTCAAATCAACGGTTTAGGTTAGCTCTATACACTAACTTCTTTTCCTTAATCGTCATGCTATCCAAGTGGCAGGTCAGGTTCATGCGTAAGCCCATCTGTTATTTGTGAATCAAACTGGTGAAAGTTTTGTCCATTGGAATTTGGAATATGTATATTAGTGTACGTGGTGGAGTTAATGATTATGTACTTTGAGATGGGATGTAAATATTACTATTAAATTACGTAGTGGTTCGAATTCTCTCGGACTGTAACCGCCTCTTAAGAGAGAGAGATGGGAAGTGCATCGGTCAACTAAACAGTCGGATTCAGTTCAGTTCAGTTCAGTTCAGAGGTATCAGAATGCAGAACACGTTATGGTCTTTTGGCGGTCGTTAAACAATGACTATAACACCCTGGATTTTGAAATACAGTTGGAATGTCTTTCGCTTACTTTCTCTTCTTGCTTCTACTATTTTGGTGAAAGTCTCTCATACCCCATAGGCTCACTTACACATGTGAAACAAAAAGAAGGTATCTGATGTCCCGAAGCAAAAGAAAAAAGGTATCTATGTTGGTGAAAGTCTGTTTATATTTGCATAAGGCTAATAGAGGTCTGCTGCTGTTTTGGAAGCATTAAGAGAGGAGCAGCAGGGTGATGGTAACATTTCATCTGTGTATCTGTATATATATCATCAATAAAAATGTAAAAAGAGGGTATGTGTAGATATCTAATGAGATCTTGTGACAAGTGATGCATTGTGCACACATTAAAGGCTTTAGATGGCAAACATGGCCCTCTCCACAATGAATATCAATGTTATTCCGAGAACTCTTCCTCCTGAAAGAGGCATGGACTATGGATTTCTTTAAAACTTGGAATGAAGTTCTTCAGTATCCCAAAGTCCTAGTTAAGAGGCCAAAGGATACTCAGAACTTTACAAATCTCAATGAGAAAGAGAGGAGCTACAATGGTATGGTGAAACACTGAAATTGGATTGGATGTATTTTAATATACTGTATAACTTACAAGAGGAATCACAAACTCTGCTAGTATAGTAATTATACAGGCATGTTAAGATATGGAACCCTAAAAGGCCTAAAATTGTTAAGGTGACTAACAAGGACTAGATGAATCTAAATCACACAACAAGGTTCCCACATGCCAAGAGATTTGAACAATAACAAACACTTGTTTTATCCTAAAATGCCTCCATCTGCCAGGGATTATGATCCACCATCTTTTACATCTTCCTTAATCTCGTTATCAGTCCCCACACTGAACCCCACAGCATTATTTCCAAACAGATTAGGTTCCAATTGACCTACATCACTACTATTAGGTGGAACTGTGGAAGGGTCAGGATCCTTAGAGCTCTGTTCCACTTTCTTCTTCTTGAGAGGAGACTGAGGACATTCTGTTTCTATATGTGTTGGTGATGTCTTTTGCTTTACTTCAGCTTGTGAAGGCTCGGAAGCTTGGAGGACACCACCTAGTTTCTGCTGCTCTTCGATGATTTTTTGCAAGTACTTCCCTTGAGCTTCAATTCTGAGCTGCAGTTGTCTTTGCACCTAAATTCCAAGCATATGGACTTCATTAAGACATCGATGTATTCATCAATGGAAGTCAAGGATAAAAGTAATGTTTAACCTTATTAAAAATGTGTTATGCAGGAACTACATAATGTTTGAAAGCTCAAAATCAAGAGGGAATCAAACAGCGAATAAAATCAAGGGGAACAATGAGTAAAATGACCAAAGAAACATGGACATTGTTTTCATCAGATCCATCTTCTGTGCTTTGTAGCTATCTTCATTAACATTAAGCAAGGTAAACACAAATCCAGAGGTGTCTTACACATGCTTGTAAGAAGTTGAAAGAGACAATATCCAATACCAGATGCTTATAAATCAGAACAAATGAGAGCTTTAACAATACCTCAAGCTGTTCATGGAGACGCTTTTGGACCTCCATTTGCATCCTAAGTGCTTCGTTAATTTGTACTCCCCTGAAGAGGGTATTATTTGCACAGAAATGCCGAGAGTTAGAATCCTGCTGTAAAGTCTGAAACTGTTTGCTTCACAGTACACCTTTCAGATGGGAATTATAAAGGGCAGTGAAATAAAGCAAACAGTAACTAGAAAAGCTGAAGGAATAAGGATACCCACGAGGCAGAATCCAAGCTAGACAAGCTATCGCCCGAGTCTTTTTTCTCGTCTTTGGAACCTAAAAATGGATACAGAAAAAAAACAAGATTATGAAATTGCATCGAAAGTACAACTGAAACCAAATCTTAAAGAGTAGATGACTCTCTATTACCATCTGCTGGGGATTCTGGTAGGTATTTTGCAAGGCGATATTTCTGTGAAGAAGCAGGTTATAAATGATGTTAAGTTCTTCAGAGAAGTATATATCTCAAGCAGTAAGCCTAAAGAATGACAGGAGAAGAGCTAAAAAGTACCTGCAAATGGCTTTTAACATGATAAATGGTTAATCCAGGTACGCCCATAACTCTCAGAACACCTTTTGGAGTCGCTCCTGAAACAAAACCAAGTACAATAACAAATCAAATAAACCTATTTACAGCAAAAGGTCACCTCGCAGTATTTACTGACTCTGAAAATACTGAAAATACCTACTTATTAATTTTGTCATTTGTGATGAAAACATGGAGCAAGTTCTAGTGTTCTGTCCTATCCAAGCATGATAAAATGTTATAAGAATAAGATACCGTAACCGAGACTCATCAATTAATGGAACAAAACCTATACACACGACAAATCCATACACATTCATCAGCAAGCACCATCCTTTAACATATAATCATTTGTACTCCTGGAACAATTGGTAGAATTTGGAGCAAAGAATGCATTCAAAAAGCACACTGTTGACCACAAATTGGTTTAGGAAACAGTAACCTAGTTCACTACATAAACATCTAATTAAATCAGAACTAGAAAAAAAAAATGCAATGCATAAGAGTGACATATCATCATCAGTGGCCTAAGCCAAGACATGCCAAATATCACCTGACACGGGCTTCCGTACTCTTACTTTTACAGGAACTAAGGCTAATTTCACAATCCTTGATGCAGATTGATAAGACCTTGAATTGGCTAGAAGGAAGATATTATGTTACAAGATCAAGGAAGAGCAAGGTTCATACGGATCAAATTTTATTGAAAGTGTTAAAAACCCAGACGGGAAAATGGTGATATTGACTCTTTGCTAATCTTGTACTTTCTTCGGACACGATGGAATTACAGTAACCAAAATAGAGGGTGATTAAACCCTTACAGAGATTGTCTAGAAAAAACTAATATTCGGGTTAAATTCCATTCACTATGAAAGAAAAATCTATGAGCTTTCCTAATCCTAGCTTCTTTTGCTAATACAACAGAAGTGTTGTTTTCATTAAGATAAACAAAGGAGGAACCTCATTATTGCACAAACAAATCCTGCATACTTTCACCAAAACAATTTAATAGATCACTCCGACTTTATAAGACCAACCAAAAGGCCTGAATCCATGTTAGTTGCACCCAGTAGACCAATGATAGCCGACTACACAGTATGTACCTTCGAAGATACAAAATGACCTCATAAACCAGGCTAAACAACGTAAAGGCAGGAATAGCAACACAAAAACTTAGTAAAAACTCGCCAACTCCAGAGATGAATTTGGCTTCAAATGCTACATTTTTGTTCGACTTTCTAATCAAAGATCATGGCGAACGAAATGCAGCTGTCTCAAAACCACCATGGGGTGCAGGTAGGATTACTGGAAGTGATCACTCTATGTGGAATCACAATATGCATGAATAATACGAGGGAATTGGATGGTTGAGGGTCCAATTCAAACATAGACAGCAACAGTTAGCTAATAGGCAAATTGAATAAACAACAAATAGTTTAAGGTACTACCATCCAATCTGCTCGAACCAAACACAGATACAAGATAAAGCGAACCAAGCTGAACCCGAAAAAGAAGAATCCGGTAGAGGAATATATAAACGTAAACTCTCAAGCAGTGTGGTAAAATCCGGCGCCTAAGCTGCCTACGGTTTCCTGAATTTTCAGGTGTTTTGCGTCTGGACTGACGTGGGGCGAATAGGCGCCAGATTTGAACCGAATTTCATTTATCTGGCTGGGTGCGCATTAGGTTTTCAAACACAACTTAACTTTTTGAGTAACAGCTATACAGTTACCTTAACAAGTGAACCATAGGTTTCCAATTTTTGAAAGTTCAAATATTTGTGATTTATATTCAGAACACTTGTCTTAACGTGTGTTGTATAACTTATAAATGGTGTGGCACTTGCATCTCCTTACATAGAACCTCATGTGAGAAGAGTTTTTATTCTCTACACTAGTGGAATTAAATGAAACGTTTATCAATTACAAGGGTTTATGTTGAATACTATTCTTAAGTATGATGTATGTATCTACAACTAATGGAAAAACTTGTACATATTTGTATATTTGAAATATTTAATATATCCACATAGTCCCCATTTAGTCCTTCCAGGCGCTAGGCACCCGTAGCCACCTGGTGACCGCTTAACGAGTTTTGTCACACAGCTCTTAAGGTTAAATATGCCTAATAAAAGATTACCAATATAGAAAGATCCATTTTGGACACATTATCACACCAGCTAATCTTGCAACAACCCAGTTATGTAAACCACACATATGTCTTATTTGACACAATAAGCAAACAGAAAACTGCCCCCCTGATTCAAATTCTATTATAAAGGAAATAGTAAACCAACTTCAAGACATTTGTCATGGAAAGACACACAACATAACAACTGATGGGTTCGTATTGAGATGGTCTACCTATTGTGTCACAATGTTACTAATCTCTGTATGGATCTACATTAGCCCATCAGTTGAAACATACTCAATGTTTGAAAATACTTACTGTCAGGTCCACCGAGTTGGGCAATTGCATCAACAAAGCGATCATGAAGATCCGAAGTCCATCGTAACCGTTGCTTTCCATTTCCACCTGATGGAGCTGAATTGCTTACTGTAGGGCTCCCGCCAACTCCCATATTTGGAAGTTGCTCTGCACCCTGAGCCTTATGTGGCACTAATCCCATAGTCGAGAATTTCTTGGCGTGGTACATCTTGAGCTAACACCTAGTAATATAAATATATGCATAACAATGAGCACTAGAATCCAAAAGTTACATTAGAAAACAGAAGGAAGAATGCCATTTTCAATAAATGCGTAGACAGAGATAATATTTTTCAAGATAAAAAGCAGATTAGGGAAAGAATCACAACCTACACAATCACTCAGCATACGAGACACATCAGTAAACGCAGTGCCATGTCCATAAAACCAATGGAACACTAAATTAATCCATAACTGAAAAGGAAGTAAGGTGGGGTATTGGGAAACTATGCAACAAATACAGTACTCTAATTTAATCGGAGATGCCGACATAGTGCCATATTTTTGCAAACAGATCATAAGCAACCTTTCAGACAGATATAACTTTTTCAGTAGAATGCTACTAGAAATCATGAGATTTACACGTAAATCAGCGTATCTGGGTAAAATTAACATATTGCAAGTCAAGTACAGTTAGGTTACTTCTAGAAACAATTGTGTATACATAAATGAAGGGTGTGATAGTATATGGACAAGTTTTTTGCATTTGATTTTTGAGGAGGCAAAATTCTGTGGTACTTATGAAGCACCAGTGAAGAGGGCATGCTGCTACACAACTATGGTACAACAAAATCAGTGAGCTAGCTATCACTGCTGACCAAATCTCGAATGCAGCTTCAAGTAAGCATCTGTGCAGGTAATTGTGTTTGCATTTGAAAGTTTTTTGTGAGTGCCAATAGAGTCACGTGCTCTGACATGCAACTTGTGCCATAATCAGCACAATCGTCTCTATACTCTTTATCGCACGGAAAGCCCTAAGGATAAGCCTGCGACACACACTTGACACATTTCTCATTAAGTACGCTCCTAAGCCTGAGTTGATCGCGTATTCCCAGGACAGCACTCGGAAAGTAACCTTGTAACCTCAAGTAGGATAAGTCTTGGTTTGTTCACATGCATGCACCATCAAATGCATGTGATGAATGAATTAAAATGTTAATTATACGACACAGATTGGTGCTAATCACGTTGCACATATCAGCACGTGGCAATTAATTTCTACGCTAATAGCACCCAATCATATAAAAGATACCGGATATAATGTGATTGCATAGTTCTTATGTGTTTTCTTGAGATAGACACAAACAGTTTTTCGATCTATTCAGCTTCACTAACATCCCAAACTACGAAGAGGTTACCCAAATCCTGTCTTGCCTTTTTTTTTCTTTTTTTTAATGTTCGTCTTGCCTTTTTAAAGTCAACCAATTCATAGCCATCAAAAGAAAGCCCTAAGCAGATTATCAACATCTATGCATAACTCAGAATAGGTTGACAAATATCAATATTTGGATTTATTTGTACTCCCGAGGCCCGTTTAAAAGATGATAAGCAGAAATACTGTGTTATATTTTCTCAGTATTCATTTTACTAGAAAATAGGTTGCTAGAAAACCAAAGGTTTAACAAATTTGTACTCTATTTACAGAATGAATGAATTAAACGGTTAATTATACGACACACGTTGGTGCTGATCACGTTGCACATATCAGCACGTGGCAACTGATTTCTACGCTAATAGCACCCAATCATATAAAAGATACCCGATATAATGTTCATTCCTCTTTAATAAATCAAAAAAGCAAAGAGTTAGGAGCTATAAATTCCTACAAACGTAAATTATTGTAGTCAAAAGCATGAGTCGGTGAAGGGGATTATTCGTGCAGGCAGAAAGCATTCCCAGATCGCCATTTTCTCATTAAGTGTATAAAAAGACTCTCTTCTGAAGGTTTAGTTGTTGTTACCAGAAAACGAATTGCACTAGATTTCAAATTATACACTAACATATATGAATAATACACCATCCTAAGTTCCTAACAACTAAATTTATCCTCATATCTTAAATTTGCTATAAGATTGACATAGGTGTAAATCAGAGTCAGAAAAAACCTAAATTGTACTCACTACTCGTTTTACAGAATGAATGAATTAAAATGTTAATCCCTTATACTATACATGTTGTGCATATCAGCACGTGGCAATTTCTACGCTAATAGCACCCAATCTACAAATTCCTATAGGAACGTAAATTATTGTAGTCAAAAACATGAGTTGGTAAAGCGGATTATTCGTGCATGCAGAAAGTGTTTCCAGATCGCCATTTTCTCATAAGTGTATAAAATTCTCTAATCTGAAGGTTTAGCTGTTGTTACAAGAAAAAGAATTCCCCCAAATTACACACTAACATATATGAACAATACACCATCCTAAGCTCCTAACAACAAAATTTTATCCTTATATCTTCAATTTGTTATAAGATTAACAAAAGAACAAAATAAACTCAGAAAATACCCAAATTGGAAAGTTTAAGTTAGCAACCAAAATTTAGGTTTACTTAACTACCTAAACAACTAAATTATGAAAGGAAACATGAAATTAAGACATAATAATTAAACATATAAAACATAGAAGGCTTCTAATCTTTAATTACCTCCTGTCCTGCAACTTGAGCTGGTGGTCTCAGTCAAAAATCTCAATTTCAATCTCAATCAACTTCTCAGAACACCATCTTCTGAACATATCTTTCTCTCTCTATACGTATACTTCACTTCTTAAAAGATCTGATCTGAAAACCAACCTAACCCGAATTTCAAACCTTATTGTTTTCTGACAGTCAGTAAAGTAAAAAAAAAAAAAACGACTCTGCACAGCAATGAACAGAATTAACTCTCAAATGTTGAAAAATTGGTCTTGATATACAAAAACAGAAACAATTTCGTAAATTTAATACAGATAGACAGAAACTAGGGTTTCCCAATTCTGATAATGAGGTTTGTGAGTGAGAAATGTTTGATTGGAAAAAATATCTGTTTTGTTTTTGCGAGTGTAAGGTTTGTTTCGTTTAGGTAATTTGGGGGAGAGAGAAAAAAAAAAGAGGTTAGACATAGCGTGTAAAGGACGGCGACAGTAATAAGGACGTTTTTGGTTAGAGATGATCTTAACAAGGATAATCTAACGGTTTATATTCGATGATGTTTAGACCAATTGATGATTTCTTGTACATAAGTTAAAGTGTTTTTCGTCTGTACTGGTGGATATGTAGTGGTGATTTGAAACCGTTAATGAACCCTTGAGGTGTATGGTTGTTGTTATATGGCGAGAGATCTGGTTGAAGGTCTTGGCCGTCTAATTGATAAGATAAAATATTGGGACATGATTAAGGATGATTCATTAAACGGTCAATGAATCTGTTACAATTAAAAATGATGGCCATATATTGTGTCATTCATTTGGACGGTTGCTGGATATATAAGTCGGGACTTGGCATAGTTTGGCCAATCTTGCTGCCGCTTAGCTTCACTTGTACTCGGACTGTTATAAAACCAGTTGGGCACGGAAGATGGAATTATACGGTATAAAATGTACTCGAAAGACTGCCAGAACATGGTTTTGATTTTGTAAATGGACCAACAAAGATAATTCATTGTTTGGAAACTGTTTGTTCTCAATTATTCTATGATGACTCTGTTTTTCAGAGTGTAGGTTGGTGAGGATACGGCGATTAATTTGGTGAATAATCTTATGATATGAACAATGAAGTAATAGTGTCACAAAAAAGTCATATCAAATCTCGTAGCACATAATGTCGAAAGACCTACTGGGTCACACCATTGATGAAAGATCTATTTCTTCCCACATTTTGGTCGGTTTCTTCTAGTTTCTTATTGCAAAAAGTTCCACGTAACAACAAAAGTTAATAACAATATCAACAACCAAAAAGCTAATAACAATAGCAACAACAAAAAAAATTAGTGAAATTATCCTTATGTAGTATTTTTAAAATTAAAAATGGAAATTTGGTTTCTCTTCAGTATAGCCCCCTCTTTTATTATTGATAACCCATGAAATTTAATGAATCAGACTGATCAATAAATCAAGTTTGACCTTTTATACTCTCTACGTCTTTTATTAATTGTCCTAATTGACAAAGTCTAAATATTAAGGGAATCGTACGAAACGTCACGACTAGCCCTCGACTAATCTTATTTAATGTTATATTATTACTAAAATTAAAATTAATATATTAAAAAATATAAATTAGGTAATATTATTATTTTAGAAAATGTTTTAAGAAAATATATTTTGGTTTTATTATATAATCCATATGCATAGGTAGAAGCTTTACTAAGAATTTTATAGTTGTCATAAATGTTTTTATTTAAAAGGGAAATGATGATTAATATAAAAGATATTGAATAATTTTATTTACTTATATATGGTGATACTATTTAAGATTTTGGATTGAATTAATATTAAAAATGATTTTATGATTATAAAAAATAAAGGGTATATTTGATAGTTTAAGGGGAAAATATGTCTATAAACAAAATGAGCAGATAAAAAATGACATAGGGAATAATTATTATTATTCATAGCCCACGAAATTAAGCTTGTCGAGATTAACTGCTGTAATTTTACTCTTTTCAAGTAGCCTTCATCCTTTGCTCAGATTTAGTCCGTTTTGGACTAGATGTGAGCAAAGAATTTGTATTATTTTCATTAGTACGAGTTTTTAGTATATGATTTTAATTTTGGTTTGATTTTGATGTTGTGTGACATTTTTCTTCGCCTTTGGAGCGATTATATCTTCGCTTTTGTGTGATTGTGTCTTCATCTTTATGGTGATTCTATCTTCATTTCCAAGGTGACTATTTCTAGATTGAATGTCGTATTTTTTCCATTAAGACACCTCGAACTCTTATTTTCTTTTATTTTCTTTTCTTCTTCAGATTCTTTCATCTCACCCTGCTTCTAATGAATCTATGGTCAACACTCTCTTCCCTTTTAAGAAAATCCAATAACGTTTTTGGTTTATTATTTATCTTTACAAATGATTCTTGTACAGAAAGCATTTGATAATGTGAATTGGGGTTGTCTTGACTATACTATGTCCAACTTTGGTTTAAAATGGTGTCTTTATAATACAAGATTTCCTATGGCTATAAATGGCACTGCATCTAGTTTATTCAGAAGTACTAAAGGCTTAAGGCAGGGAGATCCCATGTCTCATTTTCTATCCATTCTCATTGTGGAGATTTTGTCTGTAATGATAAAGAGAGCTGCTTCTTTAGGCTTAATCTCTTGGTTCAAGCCAGCTAGTGATGCTTTTGAGATTGATCATTTGCAATTTGCAGATGATCTGGATGATAGTTGTGAACATGTGAATAATCTGAAGAATATTTTGTTGGGCTTTGAATTAGTCACTTGTTTGAAAGTCAATTTCCAAAAGTGCACTAGTGCCAGTGGGAGATGCAGAAAATGCAGTGGATGGTGTTGTTATTTTTGGATGTCAAGTAACTTCATTCCCTATGAAATACTTGGGAATTTCATCAGGGAGTAAGTCAAAGGCAGCGGGAGTATGAGATGTAATTCTTCAAAATTTTGAGAAGAAGCCCAGTATGTACAGAGGAAATATCTTTCAAAAGGTGGGAGGCTTATGTTAATTCAAAATGTACTATCTAGCTTGCTTGTTTATTATTTATCTTTGTTTCAAATTCCATATTCTGTTGAGAATTATGAGACAGTTCTTATGGGGTTCTGTTAAAAAGAAAGGTTGGGTAGAATGGACAAAAGTGAACTTGCAAAAGGAAGGTGGTGGTGCAGATATAAAGAAAATAAGACTAATGAATAAATCCTTACATGCTAAATGGATTTGGAGGTATGGAAATGAGAAAAAAGCTTTGTGGAGAAAGCTAATTTATCACAAGTTTGGTGGAAATGAGTTGGCTTTTCTTCCAAACACTATAAATAAAGCAGTGGGTAAAAGTTTATGGACATGCATTTTGAAGAGCAGGGATCATGTGGAGCAAAATATGCATATCCAATTGAAGAGTGGTGATAGGTGTCGTTTCTGAAAGGATGTTTGGTTGAGTGGCCAATCTTTAAAGTCCATGTTTCCAAATCTTTTCAGTTTGAGTAGATTACATGATGCCACAATTCAATAGATGCTTGATATGAATGCAGGAAGTAGTTGGAATTTTGCATTTTGCAGAAGTCTGAAGGATACAAAAATTGAGGATATTGCTCATTTGTTGGATTTGTTGTCTACTTTCAGCCGTGGGGTTGGAGCTGATCACAGGATATGGCAGAATGGTACCCAAAAAAAATAATGTATCAGAGTGCTATAAATCTTTAGGATGAAGGTTTGCTGGTCTTCCCCTATAAGTGTGTTTGGAACCCAAAAATTCCACATGAGGTAATCTTCTTTGTTTGGTCTCTTTGTTATAATGTTATAATGGACACCTTCAGAAACTCTTTTGCTGTGAATGGATGCCTTTTATGTAAGAAAAGTGCTGAATCAAACCATCACTTGTTTCTGCATTGTGACATAACCAGAGAGATTCGAAACTACTTCTTAGGGGGTTATAATTTACAGTGGGTTTTTCAAGAAAATGTAAGGAATACTATCTGGGAATGGAGGGGGGGGAAACGGTAGAAATATGTGTCTGAGAAGCAAAATATGGGACATCATTTATTTTGCAATTTGGTGGGCAGTGTGGGTAAAGATAAATGCAAGAGTTTTCAAAGGCAAGTACAATTCTGTGGAGAATCTGAAGTACAATATGAAGACTTTCATTTACATTTGTTGAATGGGAACAAGCATTTTTATGGCATAACTTTGAACGTGGTTTTATCTGACTGGGAAGCTGTAATTCATTAGGCTTATCTTCATTTCTGCTTTTGTTTATTCTTTTTTCATGGTAACTGCTTAGGTTATATTGTAATTGTTTACACCAGCTTCTATTATTTCCTTAGTGATGAACTGGTTATTTTCAATAAAATTTGTCCTTTCCGAGTTTTTTAAAAAAAAAATGATTCATGTAAACTCATAAAAGAAATTTCAGTGATTTCTATTTTCTTCTTCTTTTTTTCAATAGCTTGATAATCAGCAATGATATTGTATCATATCACCCCCACCACTTCTTAATTCCTTTTCACAAAAGGCATTTATGCACAAAACATGGATGATTAATATTGATAAACGGAGACAAGGAAAGATTACAAAAACTCTCGTTAGTAACAAAATCAAAATTGCCAAAAAAAACGCATTAATATCATCAAGAAGAAGGATTAGAATTAAAACTCTTAATGTTGAATCAACAATGGTGATAACCAGTTCAAGTTCTCGATGAATCGAAGGTCATACTACAAAATCATGAATACCAAAATTGGGGAAAACTATGTGAAACTTTGATATTCGCATGATGAAAACATGGTAATTTTTCACGAAGTGAATGATGGAAGAATTAGGGTTTATTATATGTATAATTCTCTGATAATATACCCAAAAATCTATCTATCTAGATCAATTAAACGCCTTTAGTTTTCTAGTTTACATATCATAATTTATTTCTACACAAATAATATATTCTTGTGGCTATAATTTGATATCATGATGATAATGGAAGAAATAATAAAAAGAACGAGTTGGGTCGGCCTTCCACTTAATTTCATGGGCTTTAGATAATAACCAAAAAATTCAAATTTGATTTTTTAGTTAATTTAATTGACTAATTCTTTTGGGTTATCAATAATAAAAGCATGGGCTATGCTTAAGAAAAGCCAAAATTTTTTATCAAGAATTACATGAAATTAATAGACCAATAACATAGTAAGAATAACATTATCTTGACATTGTGGCACCACATTTTTATGTATTCACGGATTTGAAGCTAGTTTCTTAGTTACATGCTCTTCTTAGAGCTTTTCCAATGGTGGTTGTATATGTTTCCTATGTGGCTACATAAACAAGACATATTCTATTAGGGTTCGAAACCAAAAGTGACAGAATAACGTAATTTGTACGAGCAAAAGCAGAGAAAAAGTATGAACAAGCTATTAACAAGAAAGTAATTAAAACTGATTTAGTTGAATTCCATGCCTTCAAGAATATAGAGTTCGGATATTTATAACTACTAGAACTTCTTAAACAAGGTACTTCTAATTAAAGCAACTAATAGCTATCTAAAAATAGAACTTCTAGAACTAAGCTAATTAAGGAAACTGAATATTAAACAGAGTAAGCCATAAAAAGAGAAACAAGTGAGTTGTAAGGTTGGTGTCCTAACATACCACCGCGCCTGAAAAATGGCTTGTCCTCAAGCCTCAAAGTCTGGAAATCGAAGAAGAAGATCATCAGCATCTTCCCAAGTTGCTTCTTCAATGGAATGATCTTTCCACTTAACAAGCCATTTAGTGCTAGTAGCATTGTTCTTCTTATACAGCTTGCGTTTTAAAACTTCCTCAGGCTCCCATTCTGTATAATCCACAGTTGTTGGTAGAGAAGTACTCACTTCAACTGAGGATCCCAATTTCAGTTTCAATTGTGAAACATGAAATACTGGATGAATCTTGCTAGTAGCTGGTAATTCCAAACGATAAGCAACTGACCCAATCTTCTCAATAACACGAAATGGTCCATAAAATCTTGGAGAGAGTTTTGAATAAGATTGATTAAGTACTGTGGTTTGACGATATGGCTGCAACCTCAGAAAACACAAAATCACCAACTTGAAAAGTACGTTCAGTTCTGTGAGCATCAGCATATGTCTTCATTCTAGTCTGAGCATCAATTAAATTGGTTTTGAGAATATGTAACATGTGATCTCGAGCTTGTAAACTTTCACCTACCGTATGCACCATTGTAGAACCAGGAATATAAGTAGAAATTGTTGGTGGAATCTGACTATAAAGTGCTTGATAAGGAGTCATTTTGATTAAAGAATGGTAAGTTATATTATACCACCACTCTTCCCATGGTAACCAATTTGTCCAATCTTTGGGTTTAACTCCTGCAAAACAGCGCAAGTAACATTCCAGAGTCTTATTTGTTACTTCAGTCTGTCCATCTGTTTCAGGATGATATGCTGAACTGCGGCAAAGCTAAGTATCTTGTAGAGAGAAGAAAGCTTCCCAAAAGTTACTCATAAAAATAGGATCTCGATCACTGACTATTGTCTTTGGCATTCCATGTAAGCGTACAATCTCACGCACAAAAATATCAACAATCTTAGCAGCAGTGTAGGGGTGAGACAAAGCTATAAAGTGTGCATATTTAGTCAATCGATCAATCACCACCAAAATAGAACTTTTTCGATTCGAAACTGGAAATCCATCAACAAAATCCATGGAAATATCCATCCAAACATCAGTAGGAATTGATAATGGTTGCAAAAGCCCTGGAGGTGCATTAGCTTCAGATTTGTTGCGCTGACAAATATCACATTGTCTAATATATTCCTTTACTGAAGATTCCATACCTTTCCAGTAAAAATTTAGTTGTAGACGTTCGTATGTTCGCAGAAATCCTGAGTAACCACCTATTGGAAAAGAATGATACTCACTGAGTAGTTTAGAACACCAATTAGAAGTAGGTACCACTATAATGAGTTTTATAAGCTGCATTAGTTTATAAATTTTCAATAAGAGTGCTTAAGTCAGCATCATCATGACACTCTTTGACAATTTCATCAATGCCAGAAAATATAGGAGTCGAAATAGCTAATAGTTGAGAATCAACTATACGCGATAAGGCATCAGCAGCTTGGTTTGTTGTACCACATCTATAAAGTATCTTATAATCATAACCAATTAACTTGGACAACCACTTTTGTTGTTCTATTGAAGATAATCTCTGTTTAAGAAAGTACTTGAGACTCCTATGATCTGTATAAACTTTGAAATGTCGACCAAGCAGGTAAGGGCGCCATTTCTGAACTGCAGAGACTATAGCAAGCATTTCTTTATCATAAATTGATAAGTTAAGGTTTTTACCAGATAGTGATTTACTGAAAAAGGCAACGGGCCTTTGTTATTGCATTAATACAGCTCCTAAACCATTACCAGAAGCATCACATTCTAAGTAAAATGGTTTGGTGAAATTTGGCAAAGCTAACACAGGAGTAGTTGTTAGAGCCAATTTTAACATTTCAAATGCCTTTGTAGCTGTATCAGTCCATAAGAAGGAATTATTTTTTAACAACTGAGTTAGTGGAGCACTTATCTTGCCATAGTTTTTGAAAAACTTATGGTAATATCCAGCCAAACCCAAGAATCAACGAAGATCTTTAACCGTAGTTGGAATTGGCCAATTTTTAACAATAGAAATTTTGTCATTGTCGATTGCAACTCCCTTAACTGAAACCACATGACCAGATAACCAATAGATGTCTTTGCAAATTCACATTTTTAATCTTTAAGAAACAACTGATGTGATCGTAACAACTTAAAAACTAACTCCAAATGTTTAGCATGTTCAGATAAAGACTTGCTATAAACCAATATGTGATCGAAGAATACCAAAACAAATTTTCGAAGATAAGGACGAAATATATCATTCATCAAGATTTGAAATGTTGCAGGAGCATTTGACAAACCAAATGGCATGACTAAAAATTCATAATGGCCATCATGTGTTCTAAAAGATGATTTATGTATAGCAGGACCATGTAATCGAATTTGATTATAAGCTGAGCGCATGTCCAATTTCGAGAAAACAATCGCATCACATAACTCATCAAGTAGTTCATCCACTACTGGAATAGGAAATCTATCCTTTATAGT
Organism: Papaver atlanticum; assembly: GCA_023531105.1. NCBI lineage: Eukaryota > Viridiplantae > Streptophyta > Magnoliopsida > Ranunculales > Papaveraceae > Papaver > Papaver atlanticum. The sequence continues at coordinate 1,914,250 of JAJJMB010014087.1, forward strand.
AACTTTGTTTAGCGCTCTGCAGTCAACACACATACGCCAACTGCCATCCTTTTTACGTACTAACAAAACTGGTGATGAGAAAGAACTAGTGCTATAACGAATAAAACTTGCATTTTTAAGCTCAGAAACAATCTTCTCAATCTCCTCTTTTTGAAAGTGTGGATATCTATAAGGTCTCACATTGACTGGAGGAGTATTTGGCAATAAAGGAATACGATGATCATGAGAGCGTGTTGGTGATAAGGATGATGGAGAACCGAATATATCAGCAAATTGTAATAATAAATTTGAAATTACAGTTGGTACCTCATGAGTAATTAAAGTATTTGAAGTAGAAAATCGAGATAGTTGCAACATGACTCCATGTTGTTCTTTAATAAGCAACTTCTCCGTAGAAAAGCTATCCAAAAGCATTACTGATGCTGAATTATCTCCAACTAATAAATAATCCTTGTCAGAAGTGTTGGAAAGACGAGGGTACCCAAATATACCTCAATCTAAAAAAATTCCACCTATAAGTCTTTTCTCCAAAAGTGATTGTCTATGGACTGAGTCGAGACAATACAACTAATCGGTTCACACTTCGTGCGATCGTCTATGGATACGAGATCGAGACAATACGACAACAAGATAACTTGCGTGATTGACTATGGATACAAGATCGAGACAATACAACAACGAAGTATGATTACTTGATAATAGGTTCGGACTTAACCAAACACAATAGGATTACTATCAAGTAATTAGGAATTAACGTTTGTGTATTTTACTTCTAATTATAATAAAACAATTATAATTGCAGAAATAGAAAAGTAAAGACACATCAAGATTTTGTTAACGAGGAAACCGCAAATGCATAAAACCCCCGGGACCTTGTCCAGAATTGAATACTCTCCGAATTAAGCCGCTATACAAAATCTAAACCAACTTTGTATAGTTGAGACCAAGCAACTAAACCTATAGTTCACCTAGTTCCCTTAGTATCCCTGCGCCTCCAACTTGTAATAAGTCACACACTTGGAACAATTCCTTTGGTTCATATTCCAAACAGTAAAGGAATAACAAATCTATTCGGTAACAACTCTTTTCAAACAACATGATATGAGTTTGATGTGATTTCAATTTTGTTGTAGTAAAAGGTTCGTAAGACTTGTGAAAGCAATTGAATTTAGATTTATTTAAACTAAAAGTAGAGAAAATTTAAATCCAAATTTGTTTTTTAAGATTGAAAATAACCAAGACAATAGATTCCACAATTACACATGAATGAATGATGGTAAAAATTCCAAAACTCTAATTATTTTTAAAATCTCTTTTTCTTAATTCACAAATGATCAAGCATATTCTCAAACATTAATTGTATCCCTTAAGCATAGATTATCTAACCAAAGTATAACCTATCTAATTGAATCACAACTAATTAGGAAAAATTATGCAAACAATTAAAATTCTGCAAAGCAGTGATTTGAGTGAATTATAAATTGCAAATTAGAGAAAAGTAAAATAATTACCAATTATTCATGCAACAATAGCTTCCTCCGTGCCTTGATTACGCGAGAATTAGCTCATCATTATCATGGAAACGTGCTCAAAATTCATCTTTATTAATGCTCAAAAATGGTTCACAAATGATGAAATGGGAGAAAAAAATGATAAAAACCGGGTTTTGTAACACTTATATTTGTTACAAAATCAATTGTTACAGAAAACGATAAAGGAATACCGTCACTGACACTGTTGAAGAATGACGGTCTTTAAGGGTCTTATGTTCTTCGTACCTTCTTCACCAGCAGAAAGCAGCAACTTCCTGTAACTTTTTTTCTCGATTTTTTTGATGCTCTAAAACGTCTCCCTATTCTCTCCCTGAACTCTCTGCCCCCTCTATGAGTCTCCTACAGCCTTTATATAGCCACAGGACCAAGAATACATTCGTAATAACTCAAAAATCTTCTCGATATCCAACCATTAACTCATGAATATTTTCTTTTCTGTTTTATGTTCTCATGCATCTGTTCGCAGTATACACGCTCCAACACTTCCTTGTTTGACTCCTCCACACTTCTGCAGCAACCAAACTCTATCAAAACTCAATCAACACACGTTCAAGCATGCTGTACTCCGAGATTGCATATTTTCTTCCCAACGAATATCCAGCCCAACTGAACGCATTAAAACACTCATACCACCATTGTTTGGGCATATCACGTTCAACCCAATCAAAATCAGTGATTGAATCTCACTGAAACTCCTCCAAAAATCCAACAGAAAATTCCGCAGAAAACTGGAATTTTTCCCGCCAAAATTCTTTTTCAAACGATGAAGAAGGGTGTCCCCCTAACCAGACCGGGGGTGCGAATAGCAGGTGCCCAACTGAGGTGCCTTTTATCCAAACTGAGAGTCCGAATAACAAATGTCCCTTGGGTGCCTTTAGACTTTTTTTTGGGGTGTTTTCAACACTTTTTCGGGGTTCCTCCGGTGTATTTCTGGGGTGCTTCCGGTGCATTTTTGGGGTGCCTTTAGTACTCTATCCTGGGGGTGTAAAACACCACTTTTCGAGCCAATTTTGCCGCAAGAGCTTATCCCTAGAAAAGACTTAAAACAACTTTATTAGAAATAAAATGAGTCATAGATAATGTAGTTATGGGTGAAAATGCGTCACACTTACGTGCTTATCAGAGTTTGACAAAAGGCTCTTCCATTTATCCCAATAAACTCCTTTGTCGGGTTCTTAGATCAATCTTTCAACAACTACGAAAGTAATTGTTTAGACTATGCAATCACTACTTCGAATCACAAAGAATTGTATTGATGCCGATCTACTCAACTAATTAATCCAATCTATCAAAAGATAAACCGATTATAGTTTGATCCCCAGCCGATCAAGTTTTGTGCACACCAAAGATTATGAACTCAAATAAGAAATCTTCTTTGTCTTTAAATCTTCTTAGATCTTCAATAAACACCTGCACACAAACAACTTGAATCTCTTGTGATTAATCACACACAGAACGGAGTATGTTAACAATGGATTATCACAAGACGTCTTTAGATCTACAAACAGTATAAAGATCCCCGTCGATACTTCGATCTAGTTTGAGTGAATCTTATATAAGAAGAGAAGATTCTCAAGCATAAACAAACTAGGTGCAATCAAAGTTCAACAACCGTTAGTCAATCAAATCAATCGAAAACTAATAATAAACTGCAATTATCTAGTTTCCCACCAACGGTACTCATAGAGCTTCTCAATCCCAAAGAAGTCTTTAAAACGAGCGGTCGTAAGAGATTTCGCCTAATTAGGGTACTTTCCTCTCCGAATGGACGGCTCCACCAGTAACAACACAACTAGGTAGTTTTGCTGGCTCTGAGGATTAGTTTGCTCAAAATGCAAACTTCAATATTTATAGACCAAGGAAGTTTGGACACCAAGGAATTTCCAAAACCGAATATTCTCAAAGATATGCAATAAATGCCCAAATCGGTTTTCATAATTCCTGGAAATGCCCTGTCCAAATATTGACCGAAATCTCAGTAGAAAATCTCCAATTAGTAAATGCACATTACCAATTTTTATTTTCTAAAGATATGCATTTAATTGCTGGAAATTAAAAGCATATAAAACTAAAAACCTTAATTAAAAGATTCTCAATTTATTTCGATCCGGGATTCTCCTTTAGTTATTAAGGAATATCTTTGAACAATAATAGATAAGAATTACTGCACATGTTCAAAGTATGTCGACATCTTTACTTTGTAAATCCTTTTTCATATTGACAATCTTGGAACCGATTTGCCACACTTCCAAACGAGTTTATAATTGGTTCATCTGATTTCCAAGAACTATGTGATTGATCAAAAACATTCAATCACCATTAATGGGTTTAACGGTTCTACCAAACACAAGTTCGGTTCTACCTCCAAGTGGCTACTAGGATCGGTCACAATAGTTTCCAAAAACTTTTTTAACTAAGTACCAGGATCGGTTACCACTTATTTATGGTACTTACTTGTGATCGGTTGCACAAGTTATAGTTTCAGTTACACCAATAACTAAAACTTGTTAACCTACTACAAGGATCAATTACACATCTTGTGATTAGTCCTAACCAAGTTCTAGGATCGGTTACCCAATGACTAGGAATGGTCACACCAATTACAAATATCGATCATACCATCTCAGGTGATTACTTAAGATTGGTTTCACTAATAAAAGTCATACTAATACATAAGTCAGGCATCCTGAATAGTTTTACCAAGATACATAAACAAGTTATGAACGGTTATACTAAACACACATATTGGTAATCTATAGATTTGCAATGAATAACAATACCAATAAGCCTAGCGATTTCCCCTTCTATTCATAAAACAAGTTTATGAATTGTACTTCCTTTAAACGAATGTAAAACAATTTTTCCTAGGACGAAATCTTCACCCATACCCATATACATAATCACAATAGCATTCATACGATTATGTCGATGTTTTATATACGAATTTCAAAAGATAGGCGTTATACTTTGTATTATAATTCCTTAATATTATGTCTAACTAGAGTATAACCATTCATAGCTTCGCAGTTATGTTTTCAATATAGCACGACTTGAAAGATACGTTAGGAATGAAATAGTTCGAGTCAAAATATTACTAACCTTAAGAGGAAGGATGATGTCGTCGTTGTAGTTCTTTAATTCTTCACATTCTTCAAGTCTTCGAGTAATACTTGTATGTCTCATATCCTAATAACTTTCTAGCTAACCTATACGAAGTTGACTCTAGTAAATAATCAAGCGACTCTTTAAATGAGTTTTGGTTCACTAAAATATGACAACCAAACTTGACATACCAACGCTTGGTGGGTTCAACCGAGCTATGCTCTAACAAGTGTGAAATTTCATATGTAGTTTCTTAAAATCCTATAGAATATCACCCAAGGATTGTAACCATTGAACTCCAAGAACTGCATCACACCCACTAACATCTAAAAGAAAGAAATCTATAGTACCCAGATAATCTTGTAGTTTAATTGGTACAGCAGTGCAAGATCCTTGAGTTGTAAGAAAACCACCATTACCCACCATAACCTTCATAGAGATAGGTTGAATTTTAGAAGAATAACCACATCTTCTAGCTACCGTTGGATGAAGAAAATTGTGAGTTGAGCCAGAATCAATAAGAAAAGTGATGGATTGACCTTTAACATGTCCTGTAATTCTCATTGTTTTAGGTATAGTAGAACCAACAAGTGCATGGTAAGAAATAGCTGGTACAGTTTCTATTAGAAGATCATCTGAGATAGGCGCAATGTCTTCAGAATTGTGTTCACTAATCTCAGAGTTGGTAATCTCCACAGTTGTACCACATGAATCAATTTCAAGAAAGAATAATCTAGACTTTTCACACAAGTGACCAGGTGTAAACATCTTATCACAGTTAAAACAAAGTCCTTTTGATTTTCTGTCCTTAAGATCTTCCAAACTTAATCTAGTTGCACCGGGAGGAATAGTAGTTGTCTTGTGTTGAGGTGGAATGATGTTAGTAGATTTTCGGAACTGTGCAAATCTACTTGGTTTAGAAGAAGAAGCTGCAAGCATTACCTCTTCTTGGTTTATAACTTTTCGAAAAGTGTCAGATAAAGTAGATGGCTCAAAGGTATACACAACAGCAGCAATGTCACTTTTCAAAGCATTAATAAAAAGATCGATAAGATATGATTCAGGAAGATCAGTAACAAAATTTAGGATACTTTCGAACTCACTAATCAATTCGCGTACCGTACCTTTTTTAGTCAATTTGGTTAAAGTCATCCGAGAAATTAACAAACTTCTCATCAGCAAATCTTGAACGAATAGCAGTACAAAATTCTGGCCATGATGGATTGCCAATTCTATCCTTGACCCATCTGTACCATGCATTGGATTCTCCCTTAAAGTTTGCAGTAGCAATGTAGATCTTAAGTGCTTCAGCTATATGATACAAGCTAAAGTATTGGTCAGCTTGAAAGATCCAACCAGCAGGATCTTTGCCTTCAAACGGAGGAAATTTCATATTCATGGATGGTGCTCGAATTTCTGAAACACCCATATTGGCTAAACCACCATTGTGATCATTACCAGTAATACCATTGAAACCAGGTGGATGAGAATTAAGAGGAAAACGTGCCAAAAGAAGTGATGCCATATTTTTATTAATGGTTTCAGCAAGCGTAACCATGTCTTGCTTATTAGTTTGCATTAAAGTAGCCATATTCTTCCTATTAGTTTCCATTAGCACAGCTATATTTGTGTTATTGGAGTTCTGTAACTTTGTAACCAAGGACTCCATTATAGCAGCAGAATTCTTCTCTTGATCTTCATAAGCATCATCCATGGCTTCCATAAATTCATTAACCTTAGTTTGTTAACTTGTCAATATTACCAGAAAGACCATAACTTCTTCAATGATTGTCATCGTAAAAAAAAAATTGCTGAAAATTTGAGAATAAATCAAACCTTCTCTGATGACAGATATTAGGGTTCGAAACCAAAAGTGACAGAATAACGTAATTTGTACGAGCAAAAGCAGAGAAAAAGTATGAACAAGCTATTAACAAGAAGGTAATTAAAACTGATTTAGTTGAATTCGATGCCTTCAAGAATACAAAGTTTGGATATTTATAACTACTAGAACTTCTTAAACAAGGTACTTTTAATTAAAGAAACTAATATCTATCTAAAAATAGAACTTCTAGAACTAAGCTAATAAAGGAAACTGAATATTAAACAGAGTAAGCCATAAAAAGATAAACAAGTGAGTTGTAAGGTTGGTGTCCTAACATATTCAAACTCATTTTGCTTTAATTTTTACTTGAAGTTAGGGAGAAACTTTTTTGATCTCCAATCGTGTGGTTTGTGAATTACTTCTCGGTTAGGTGTAAATTTTATTTTCAACTTAATTTGAGATATTATTATATTTGGTGAATTATATTTGGAAGGAAAAAGAGAAGCATACGGTGGAAAAGATTCAGTGAAATATATTATAGAATTAAAAATTGTAAATTAATAAATTTTAATTAAATAAAAGCTAACCCGGATGGCTTCACATCCTCTACGTGAATGTCAAGTTCTATACATTGGCTTTGACACCCTTACCGAAAACTAGGCCACTTCATCTTGACATTGGTTTAAGAGCTTCTCCAATGGAATGTATGTGAAGATAAATGCCTAAGTCCACATAGGATACACATTCATTTCCCCTAAAATTCTTCTCCAACCCCAATTTCTTAAATCAATGTGAAGATGACATGGCTTAATTTTTGTTAGACATTGTCAAGGTGAATGTCAAGTTTTAGACATTCACCTTGACAATGTCAAGCTATCCTAGTAAACTTTTACTTAACTAAAATTAATTCCAATATATTAATAACCATTTTTAGTTCCAATAAAATCTTAAAATTACTAAAAATTAAATTTACATTTAATTAAAAAAAGATCACAACCAACACCATTGAAGATGAATTATTTTTTTCCCCTAAATTTAAGTTAACATTGGAACAAGGATGTCTTATTTGTGGTTCCACCTAGGAAACACACACAACACCATTGGAGAAGCTCTAAGAATTCAGGGTTGGAGAAGGATTTCAGGGAAAATAAAGTGTATCCTGCATGGATTTAGACATTTTCTTTTACACGTATTTCATTAGAGAAGCTCTTATAAAGCTTTACATTTCTACTAAAAATGAATGTATTCCGAGATACGAAACTTCACCATCCATGAATTTAAATTTTAATTGATAATTTTCAACGGTTGATAATGGTAGATAGTGGCCTTACACGTATCAGAATGCGCTCATTTTTAGTAGGAATATAGATTATTTGCATGTGTTAATCTGACCCCCGAATAAGATTATATATAGTATAAAAACTAATAACAACTAAACCTGAACTTAACTATGATAGATCGGTTTTTTGCTTATGCCTGCAAGGTAACTAAACCTGAACTTAACTATGATATATCAGTTTTTGCATATTCCTGAAAGGTATACATTATATAATAAAAAAACTAAATTTATCTACCTTTCGTTGATTGCTGGATCCCCCAACAGTGGAAACCAATATGCAAATATATCCAATCCCTGCACCATCCATTGCAGATGAAACTGAGATGCAATTAGACTGTTGTATAAAATTGTGTTCGAGTGCATTATTAACGATGTATTAGAAACATTAGAGGTCTAATCTAGCGCCAAACACTTCTTCTGATGAATATACCGATTATTATAGGTGTTAGAAATGTCCCCATGGTTAATCAAGCAGAAAAAATTACCTCGGGTAAATGGGGTCCCATGTCTATATTGTGGTGCATTGCACTGGATTATGAGAAGCTATTAGAGGAATCCTAAATTCGGTAAATGCTGCTACAAAGAAAAAGTTCATCTGCACTCCATGAACCACCTAACACATTAAGAAAAAATATTCAGAATTATAATTATGCGAATGCGTTTACCCATATTAGATGGAAACCCGATAAATATCCTTAAAGGAAGAGGTCCATAGTATTTTTTGATATATATCGAATTACAACATATTATTGAATTCCTAACGCCGGAGAACGAGTGGATCCGATTTAGTCCAAATTATACATATATAAGATCCATCCCATGCGTTGTATATACAGGAAAATAAAAATATCGATCTAAATAAAAGAATTCTTAAGATAATTCCGCAAACATTATCGCCAAGCATACGCGATCTTAAAAAATTAATAAGCTTCATCTAAAAATACTTCAAACTTTTTTACATTTTAATGAAAACTGACCAAACACGTCATAATTTTTTTGTTGTATAAGAAGTATCTGTAATCGTACATGAGAAGCCCAATGGTATAGTAACACCTTGCGATACTATATTACACCTAAAAGCATAAAACGGCTTTAAAATAGCATACGAATGTCATCTTGCATACTTATCTTTGCACTATATTTTTTTAATTTCTTTATGGCGAGCTAGAGTGGAGCACAAGGCTTACACCATGGGATAAAAAAACAAAATATCAACTGGTAAGAGTTTATCTCATATTTAGTTATCGCCTTTCAGCGTAAGTTAGAACATTTAAAAATCCCGAGAGCATGAAAACTTTTCTAAGATTTCTTTGTTGATTTATGGGCTTCGACTAAACAAGGTCATCTAATTTTTTTAAAATTTAACCATGGAAAATTACGTTCAAATCAATATGCTGCCATATAAAAAATGAAAAATACAAGATTAAATCCTAATGATTTTTTTTTTTGATGCGAAGATTAAATCCTAATGAAGGAGGTAAACCATGCATTTTACCATCATCTTTTATCGGAGATCCGAGGCACATGTTTAAAATCTGTCCATATTCAATAAAAATTACACGTTATAATAATCAACCTAATATTTTTCTAGACAATGACTACAAATACAAATTGGCTAAAAATCTAAGAGCTTCTATAACATTGATATGCATTTGATCATCCCGATTTAGTTGCGTTTTTTTTTTTTGAATTAAAGATGAAAGCACTCGCAAACGAAATAACTAACAAAAAATTATTTGGACAAGTTGTTACTCATGTGCACACACTGAATTTCAAAAATGTGGATTGAAGCATATGCATGATATTATTAGAGTAATCACAAAAAATGCGTACAACAATACAAGCTGATGAACTTGTTTTCGCTGAATTCCTAGTGAGAATGAAAACCTGATTCTCTTTGAAACGGTAAGAAAGTGTACGGTGCACGAACCATGTGGTGATGAGAATCTAGAATCTCCGTGCATGAGAAAAGAAAAATGTATAAAAAGTATCTAAGAAATTACAACGATACTGTATGTTTATATGGTGGTAGGTATCCAATTTAGCATCAGAGTAATTATGGAAGGGGAATTATGTTCACAATGGACGTAAGACATACAACGCTGATATTGTACCTTATAATCCATACTTATAATTATTGTTCACAATGGACGTAAGACATACAACGCTGATATTGTACCTTATAATCCATACTTATAAAGAATGCTTAATTGTCATATAAAAATCGAAGTATGTGCTAGAATATGGTTCGTGAAACACATTAAAAAATGCGTTAATAAAGAATATGGTAAAATAACAATTGTTGTTCGATAAAAATATGAAGTTCAGCAGTAGATTGATGCGGGATATAATGGACTACCAAATGTTGCATGGCGCTTATTCGGTCAATCAATGCATAAAGAAGAATCAAAGTCGTAAGGTTGGTAACAATTTTCAGGACAACAAAGAGTTATCTATGACTCAACATGATCGATGAAAGCGGTTTCGGAAGAAGATAATAACTATAAGACAATATTGATAGGTTATTTTGAAGATTTTACTAAAGGGTTATTTGGCGTTTGGTACTCAGGTTTTGTCCAAAATTAGCATTTGGTCTAACTTTTGTCCAACTTAGGGTTTAGTACTTGGAATTCGCGTTAACTCTACTGACCATTTATGACCAGATTTTAATTGATTTTATAAAATAAAATTACTGATTTTACAATCGTACCCCTGAAGCGGGCCGAGAATCCTACGACTTTAACAACAGAAACATGGTATGTGTTCGTCTCTTCTTTCTCTTCATTTTTTTCGTTCTCCACCAAAACCAGTACCATTTTCTTGCGTCCCTGCTTTAAAACAAACTAAAAATATTCCTTCTTCCCTGTATAAATCTGAAGAACCAAAAGTCCATATCGTGTGATTAGTCAATTTATGATACAAACGTATTATCTTCTACAGACCTACCCAGATTAGATTCAATATGGGTGTTTTTTATTCTTCACCCATTTCAATAATCAAACCAAAAGACTCATACTTGCAACAAACAATTTCTGACCTAAAATCCTTCTGCTCTATCGACATTCCGATCAATTTTGTGCAGTTCATTTTAGTCTCAATAGATCCAAAAAACAATCTTTTTTTGCTTCTTCAAAGATACACTTGGTGTCATATCTATCTAATTCTCAAAGTTTTCTAGGAGAAAAAGAAATTGAGCATTTAATTGGATCTTGTACGAGTACACTAACCCATCAATAACAAAATCAGGTACTGAAAAATGAAGAGTATTTCCAAGATTAGATTTTATTTCTTCAAATTCAAATGAGAAATTAAAAGGCAATAAAAACGAGAAATTGGTTACCCTACGCAGGTGTGACCTTTGAATCTAGGCCATAAGGAACAAAGAAGATAACATGCGTGAAATCCTTTGCCTCCTCCTTATTCTTCATAACCTTCCTCTGTATTACCACTTGAGTCATGAGTGTGGATCTGGATCGATTTTGGAGGCGACGATGAAGGTTTGGATAAGGAAGAGAAAAAAAAAGTGTTTTAGCCTAAGGAAGAGAAAAAAAAAGTGTTTTAGCCTTTAAGGTTATTTACTTCGATAATTTTGTAAATATTAATAAAATGAATGGTATGATAGTAAAATTAGTTAATAATTATATTTTATATAATTTTTTTAATAAATTTTAAACAGAAATCAAGTTTTAACAAGGTCAACTTGGGTTAACGTGAGTTCCAAGTACCAAACCCTAAGTTGGATAAAAGTTAGACCAAACACTAATTTGGATAAAACATGAGTACCAAATATCAAATAACCCTTTACTAAAAAGTTAATAACACTTGCTTATACGGACCAAGATTTCCCATAACAGTTTTTCTAGCTTAATAAAAAATAAAAAATCAGGAGACAAAGTTTTGCAATTGCTCGAATGTATTCCTTTCCTCCTGACGCCTAAAAATTATACTATTTGAGATTATTGTTGACTGTTGATGCATGTACCGATACATTCGACCGTCTAAAAACAATAAACAATACATTCCATCATATTCAAAGATCATACATAAGACTCGAAATATTGGAAAATGGTGACAATGACTAGAGAGTCTAAAAGAGATTGCAATTATCCAAACAGGTAAAAACAAAATGTAATCAATTGAGAAAACTATTCAAGATCGTATTGTCGGAATGTAACCCAATAGACCCATAAATTTTGTGAGAGAAGTTTGGTTTCGATAAATGTGACGATCTTCTTTATAGATTGAACTAGATCTCAACCGGTGCCGTAACGGCACGGGGTAAGGATATGTGTTTCAAATGTATCCATCGATTCATACATGTCATAATTGTCTGAGAAGAATCGAACCGATCGATCCAGGTCTAAATGTTTTGAGGAGTTGGTTAATAAACATGTCCTTATCCTCGAATCTTTGAATATTGTGTATGTAAGTCATACAACCCTTTGGGACAAACATGGTTAATCGTTAGAGCAAATCCTATGGGCAGTAGAACATTACTTCGTTCACTACTTCAAAAAAATATCATCAAAGGTCATTCACCAAACTTGTAACAAAACTAAAAACACCTAAAATTACTTTAAAATCAATTAGATTAATCTTGCAAAATCTGTTAGCATTAGAATTTAATTTTTCTCTTTGATATAAATTTATAATAATATTTAATTCTTGATCCATTTCTTTTCTTATCTCTTTACCTATTATTATGAACTATTTCTCAAGCATGCATAATTACACGAAGTTGAGGAGAAATGACAAAAACAGAAATCATGACAAAAAAGCTGAATAAAGAAAGATGTGAGAAACTGAATCGATTACAATTAATTCATGCGTAGCCCTGCATAATCCCATGAAGTAGGGGAGAAATAATGACAGAAACAGAAACCATGACAAAAAAGGAGAATAAAGAGAGATGTGAGAAACTGAACCGATTACAATTAATTCGCGTGTAGCCTTGTGTTTGGTCAATTTTTTTATAGGTTTCATTTTTCCTCCTACACCCTACCGGCAAATCTTAAAATCACAACATCTTTTTTTATTTTTGGAAAAATTTGGCCTTTAAAAATTGTTTTAATTTTAAATAATTTTTTTTTTGAAAACTAAAATCAAATTAAAAAAAAACAAAGAAAAATTAACCAAGGGTGACTAAATAATTTGCCTATCTTAGGACACCTTTTCTCACCCTACTACCACTACTTCTTCCACCACCACATTATCGTCACCACTCCACCAGTCTCACCAATACCCACCACTGTTATTCCCACCGCCGATCCACCACCACCACCCACCATCACAATCACCATTAGTGCTTAATTTACCTATCTTAAGACCCATTTTCTCACCCTACTACCACTACTTCTTCCACCACCACATTATCGTCACCACTCCACCAGTCTCACCAATACCCACCACCATTATCCCCACCACTGCCCACCATCACAACCACCATTAATGCTTACTGATATGGTTAATATCAAATAAATTTATTGTGTATCAACAAAAATATATTCATTTGATTAATTAAAGAAACATTTATTATGAAATATCAATTAAACATTTATTATTAAATTTTAATTAAACGTGATCACTTATAGCGGTAGATTTATGTTCTGCAAGTATAAATTTGATCGTTCTTTATCTAGCCTAACTTGTCCAAACTTTGTTTTGTATTCTGAAAATGTAATCAATTTTATTTTAATACTAAAAACCATGATTTATTCGATCGGGTACTATAAATAGCTGGGATCCCATTTGGGTGATCCAGCGGTCATGATCATATTATCTTATATGATTTAGTATCCTCCTCAAAATATTTGTGTTTTGTCCTTACCAGTTGTGCTAAAAACAGGCAACTACATCTATCACAATAAAATGTTGCCCATTTTGTAAAGACACAAAACTATTATTGTCCACTACTATTCACTAACATCTACCACCGTACGTAAAAACCAGCCAAGCCCACTATTTTTCCACCACCAGTAACGTTACCACCTCCACCACTCACAAATACCCGCCACTATTTCTACCACTCACCGCTTCTTTCACTACCACCATTAAAAATTATTAATATAATTTTTAATCGGGGTCACTGTAGTGCAGTGGTAAAGTCATTGGGTGATGATACCAATTACCTGAGTTCGAAACTCACCAGCACCAAATTCTTTACCGATCAATATATATATAGTTTTTAATAAACTTATTTATTAATAAAAATATGTATTTATTAGATTCATTAATGAACATTTATTATGAAAAATTAATTAATCATTCATCATGCAATTAATAGGACATTAATTAATAAAGTATTTATAATGGTTAGTTGAAAAAACCACGGCCGTAGATTTATCCCTCCTAGACAAATCTCGGCTGCTCTTTATCTAGCCTAACTTAGCCAAGCTTTGTTTTGTATTCTAGAAACATTATCTAACATTCAAAATCCAATAAATAAACAAACTTTGGATTATGGATTGTATGTATCGGATAAATAATTGCGAATTCATAAAAAGTTGAAACATTTTTCAATTGTGCCTAGAACAAAAGAAACAGATTATAAGTAACAGATTAATATGCGAGCATAAACAACTTGGCACAATACAAGAAGCTGAAGTTTAAAGCAATATTGCAAAATTGAATCCTGAACAGCCGTCGGCATACAATATAACAACAGAGTTTGTGCAACGAAGAGATAGTTGAATCTTTTTTCTTAAACGAGAGCGAGTGAACAGGGAAACATTTGTGTACAATACAATAGTTGCATGTTTTCGAATCATTGAGACTTAGTATGTAAAATACAATAGTTACGTTCAGAAGATAAACTGTTTGAATATGTAAAATCGATTATACGGCATGAAGTACTGATGCAACATAGATCTCTTATGGAAGCAGTTAATAAAACACTCCAAGATATACATGAAAACAAATTACCTCTTAAATCATTGGTGCATGCGCTTGGAAAATATGTGATCTGAAATAATGTAACAATTTTGGCGCTTACAAAGAATATGCGTCTTGATATACATGAGCCAAAAAACATTAGTTTGCAGAATTCTTGCTTGAGGTGATATTTTTTGATAACGCACTTTAAATCAAAAATATAGACATTTGACTTATGTTATACAAACTAGAAAGATATAATTTGGTGTTCAATTTTTTATAGATATACAAGCATGGAAAAGACCACAAAATCAGAAAATGGAAAATTAGAGAGTAAAATAAAATAAAAAATTAACCGTTATCATCTGCGTTGCGTTATGGGCTTACAAAAGTGATAAATATTTTTGAAGTAATAAACACAATGATTCAAATATTGTGAAATAGAAATAGTTTATTCAAGAAACAAAAAGCCATAGAATTTGTTGCTACATGTGGTTTGATTAGTGTTAAAAAAAAGCTTAAACAAATATGTCGTATTCGACTTTCACTAAGATTAATCGATTAAATAACCTAAACCTTTTTTTTTTCGGTTGATGAGTATTTAAATGGTAAGTACTCGCCATAAGTGAAATAAATATTTGCCATCAATATTTTTTTTTTCCAGTAAGAACATATAGATGAGAATAATAAACAAAACAAAGAAATTATCAGATGATTGCATAACATAAACCC
>JAJJMB010014087.1:1929680-1943611 GCA_023531105.1 Papaver atlanticum
GTTTTGTTTATTTCCTGTAGATAGATTTTTTCTCTTATTTTTCTTTTATCTTTCTTCCGCTGCGGAGATAATTGGGAGTAGAAGAAAGAAACAGAAAGGCGGAGGAGAAGGAGAAGAAGAAGAAGAATTCTTCAGCAAAGAATTGATATAAGAGGAATGGGGAGAGAAGAAATCAAGAATAAATTAAGAGATCGAAGAGGATACCATTAACATTAACATATCTGAAATAAATGTGGTGTTAATGTTGAGGATATGTTAATGGTACCCTAGTTAGAAATTCTTTGGTGTCCCGAAGAGGATACCAACATTAACGTTAACATTCTGATTGTTGAGGATACCATTAACATGTGCGATTTCAGATATGTTAGTGGTATCCTCAACATTAATACCATTAGCTACATCAACATTATTCTAAAAAAACAAAAAAGTTGAGAGGTAAGAGAAATTACAAGGGAGAGTATTTATAAGAATGAGATAGGGTTTTGAAATCAGATGTATTTTAGCTTGTGGACACCTATATCTAACGGTTGAGATAATATAACTAATATAATTACATGAGTAGTATCTAATAGGTGGATATAATTAATATCTTATTGGCTCAATTTTTAATGAATGAGGCTTATATTGATGTATATTATTTGTTTTTATATGTGTACGTATACATATATTTTTAAACTTTTTTATTATTATAATTTTTTTACTATCAAGCTCCGACTCACATTTTAACATACGACTCGATTCTTCAAAATGAAAAACGAGTGACTTCGTGAATCACGATTTTATTATCTTGTTCTCTACTATTTGCTTTTCCAACACAGTTGTTGACTGAGCTCATGTGTAAAAATGCATTGAGGTGCACTCCGTTGAATAAGCTACTGATTTAGTATTTTTATGTATTATCTCAAACAAAAAAGTGGGAAGTTAGAGTATCCCAGTGGAAAGCATGGTTTGCATAGTTTAATCAGTATGAATATGTTATGTTGCAGGTTGATTATTGTATGTTATTCTTGCAGGTCGATTATTTTGTAATGCTTGAAAATTGTACTTCGGTTAAGACAATTTTGAAGTATATGACAGATGACATGTTGTTACGGGAATTTCTTCGTGGAACCTATTTGGAAATTACAAGTAAGTATAGTTTTCACATCATAAGTGTTGTTTAGAAATGTCAAAAACTGTTGAATTTGTGTGAAATGTTCAATATGGAAGTTACAGGTAAGCATAGTTTTCGCATCATAAGTGTTGTATAAAAATGTCAAAAATTGCTGAATTTGTGTTAAATGTTCAGTATTGTTGAAAACGTGGGGGTACCGAAATACACAACCAACTTTTTATTAGGCAACCTGTATGGACTAAACTCGAATACAATTCCGAGAGTTCAACTTAATGAATCTCAAACAAAAATTATGTGAAGAGCTTATATCTCTTTCCCTTACAATCAGGACGTAAACAGAGACAAGTCCGTGAACCTGATTATTCTGTGAGAGTACTTGGACGATTCCAAAGATCAATATCCAAGATCAATTAAGTCGTACCCTGCAAACAAGGATGGATATACCTACTTTGATTGATTTACGTAAAATATGTGATATTTCAATTATAAAGATAAACAATATAATGCGAAAAAAGAAACAACACAGATACCAAAAATTTTGTTAATGAGAAAACCGCAAATGCAGAAAACTCCCGGGACCTAGTCCAAATTTGAACACCAATATGTATTAAAACGCTACAGACACTACCTACTATCAGAACTTCAGACTGGAATGTAGTTGAGACCGAATTAAACCATCACAACAATTCAGTTGTAGTCGTGCTCCTTACGCCTATTGAATCCCAGCAGGACTACGCATAATTAATTCCCATAGCTGACGTCCTTTACAACCTAAGAGTTGCTTCAACTCAATTGAAGACTTTAAACCAATCTACCTCCCACAGATAAGCCTATATGTGATTTTCATTCTGATCAAAGATCAAGTTGAGGTAGGAAATCGATTGCAATAGACAAAGTCTAGCAAACCTCAAAATCCGGTCTTATGACTCCCAAAGAGCAGCCTAGATCATTATTCACCTCACAAGTATAAACTTGTGGAATCACAAAATCTAAGACGAAGAAACTCTGTGATTTCTATCTATCTTGTTTGTGGAGCACGCTCAATAATCAAAGCAAGATTAGGATACACGAACTATTAAGATAAAGATAGTTGGACCTGGCTTCATGAATCCCTAGGTGAAGTCTTTTTAGTCCATAAACCTGTTGATGGGAAAAACGATTTACTATTTTTTTAGGAAAATGAAGAGACGACCATACGGACGGGACTCCTCAACCGAGAAAATTGCTTAACCTCAAACAGATGCACTGCACGGGAGTGCTTTGAGTTCGAGAGATCGATCTATAGGACTCCGACCTAAACCAAGAAATGGTCGTTCCAGAGTCAATTCGGTCACAAAGAGGGAAGAGGGTCGATCTGTAGGAGGGAAGCTGAGAATTGTGTGAGATCAATGGTGACCAAGGATTGTGAATGTGTTGTAGGTTTCTGCAAATGAACTGCTGGGTTCGAATAAGTTCTTATGGATTGATTGAATTCTGCTCTACTGAGAGTTTATGAGAATTCTTCGTTAGACGAGCGTTGTCTATTCTTCTTCAATTGTCGATCCAGCGGCTTATTTATATTAACGGAATGTAAACACATTGATCTCTAGTAAGTGTTAGAGCACTGCTCGGTCGAACTCGCAAGCATTGCTATCTCAAGCTTGTTTGTCAATATTAGTGATCAAAACTATAAATCTTGATTTCTAGTTTACTTATAGTGATGTCTCGGACTAGGATAGATTGTGTAGTTGAGCATTAGACTTCACGACGTTCATCAATTGAAGACGAAGAACTATTAAGGAGAGCTTGTGGAACTTCATCAACAAAAGGTATGTGGAGACTAAAACTCATCTATCACTTGGAAAGTCTATTTCTACTATATCTCCTATATTGAGACAAAAGTCGTATTACTATATAGTATTCGATTATGCACATTTGAGATTTCGAGCTGAGTTTAACTCGCTTACATATTTCTCGAAATATGTGTTGGTAAGCTTTCACTTCAACCAAGTTCATCTTATATTCTTGACAAAAGTCAAAAGATAATCATTTGAAAATCGCCGAGTAACATCTTACATGGTTTGTGTGATACAATCATTTGGTGTAGACTTTGAATGTTTCGTTATGATTATTTCAATAACTTGAAAATTGCTTTGATGCTAATAGTGTGTGAAAATGGCTATTGTCATCCTCTAAGAAAGTTTCAATGATTGACACAGAGTTTAGAACTATTGGATTATGAACATAGTATGCATTCTTGCATGTATGTGATCCATGACCGGAACTATAGTATACATACCCGGATGCGTACTTGTAGTTGTGGAATTCCGGGTACCAAGTACACATACCGGTACGCGCACTTGCGTAATGTATAGGTCCGGGAATTTCTGCTGGGTTTTGGAAGTGTACCGAGGTATGCGTACCCATTCGCATACAGGCGAACCCAAACTCAGACCGGCTACTTAGGTATGCGTACCCGTATGCATACTTGAGTGGTTAAATTTCTAAAATCGGTTGGCTCATGAACTAATACATTTATATATTAAGGAATGCATTCTTTGCAAACCGTGGATATAGTGTTCATGAATTGATTCGAGTGAATCAAACCGATTTTGCTTCAATTGTGTTCTTGTATACTTCTATGAGAATATAACAATTGAACAACTCTATAACTAGTTTCATTTGAGTCATTTGAACTAGTTGTGATTAAGATGAATAAGGTTGATATGAGAGTGTTCATATAGCTAACTTCGGTTAACTACTGTTGATCCAACACGGTGTACACGTTTAGGTATGGTTACTCAAACCTAAATGAGGGTACATTTCATTTGTGTATAACAAGCTAAGTTCGATCTAACGGTTGAAAGATATTAGCTTGAGTCTAATCAGGTTTTCATCTAACGGTGAATATTGAATGCTTTGTTACCAAGGTAACTTAGATTGCAAACCCTGATTTGAAAACTATATAAGGGAGAACTCTAGCAACTTGGAAACCTAATCCCCACACCTCCTGTGTGATACTAGTTGCGACTAGAGTCGATTCTCCTTTAACCTTAGGTTTTTCACGAAACCCTGTAGGTTAACAACTTAAAGACTTCGTTGGGATTCTGAATCCAGACCCAACTATTTTCTTTGCAGTTGTGTATTCTGATCTTGCCCTGTTCTATCGTATTGAGTACTATCTTCTCTAAGATTTGCTCGAGATTGATTCTCCGATAGGCAAGATAAAAAGTAGTCACAAATATCTTCGTCTCATCGTTTGTGATTCCACAACATCTTGTTTCGCTTCCATACGATTAAGATTATTATGAGGTGATTGATAATACTAGGTTGTTCTTCGGGAATATAAGTCCGGTTTATCAATTGGTTCCCGTGCACCTTGATTTATCAAAAGACGGAAAAAAACTCGTAGGTATTTTTGTGGGAGACAGATTTATCTATTCCAATAGACTTTTCTGTGTGAGACAGATTTGTTTATCAAGTCTTCGACTTTGGGTCGTAGCAACTCTTGGTTGTGGGTGAGATCAGCTAAGGGAATCAAGTGCGTGAAATCCTGTTGGGGTTCAGAGACGTAAGGAGCGCAACTGTACCTTGATCAGTGTGAGATTGATTAGGGCTCAACTACATTCCAGTCCGAAATTCATTGGTAGTAGGATAGTGTCTGTAGCGGCTTAATACAGTGTGGTGTTCAAAGCTGGACTAGGTCCTGGGGTTTTTCTGCATTTGCGGTTTTCCTCGTTAACAAAATTCTGGTGTCTGTGTTATTTCTTTTCTGCATTATATTTGTTATATAATAAAAATATCACAGATTGTGCGTTAAGATCAATCAATTAGATAATCCAACCTTTGGTTGTTGATATAAATTGATTGACACTTGAACATTGGTCTTTGGTCTTGTTCAAGTTGTTTCACATAATAATTAGACTCGTGGATTTTTATCTATTTGATTTGCTGATTACATTGTGAAATAGCGATATAAACTCTTTGATATACTTTTCTATAGATTGATTCTTACTGTCTAGTTGATTCTCTTGAAAGTAGAACTTTGCTCGTGCGACCAATATTTTGAGAATATTAAAATAATAATATTTTAATATTTTTCATGAGTAGCCTAGCCGGTCATGTGACCATTTGAATTTTTTGGCTTTCGACCGTTTGAGTAACATTTGAGAAAATATGGAAAAACCAAGTGAAAAGACGAGGGTACCCAAATATACCTCAATCTAAAACTTTTCCACCTATAAGTCCTTTCTCCGAAAGTGATTATCTATGGACTGATTCGAGACAATACAACTAATCGGTTCACACTTCGTGTGATCGTCTATGGATACGAGATCGAGACAATACAACAACGAAGTATGTTTACTTGATAAAAGGTTCGGACTTAACCAAACACAATAGGATTGCTATCAAGTAAATAGGAATTAACGTTTGTGTATTTTTCTTCTTATTATAATAAAACAATTATAATTGCGGAAATAGAAAAGTAAAAGACACAGCAAAATTTTGTTAACGAGGAAACCGCAAATGCAGAAAAACCCCGGGACCTTGTCCAGAATTGAATACTCTCAGGATTAAGCCGCTATACAAAATCTAAACCAACTTCGTATAGTTGAGACCAAGCAACTAAACCTATAGTTCACCTAGTTCCGTCTATATCCCTGCGCCTCCAACTTGCAATAAGTCACGTACTTGGACCAATTCCTTTGGTTCGTATTCCAAACAATAAAGGAACAACAAATCTGTTCGGTAACAACATATAAAACTAAAAACCTTAATTAAAAGATTCTCAATTTATTTCGATCCGGGATTCTCCTTTAGTTATTAAGGAATATCTTTGAACAATAATAGATAAGAATTACTGCACATGTTCAAAGTATGTCAACATCTTTACTTTGTAAATCCTTTTTCATATTTACGATCTTGGAACCGATTTGCCACACTTCCAAACGAGTTTAGAATTGGTTCATCTGATTTCCAAGAACTATGTGATTGATCAAAAACATTCAATCACCATTAATGGGTTTAACGGTTCTACCAAACAAAAGTTCGGTTCTACCTCTAAGTGGCTACTAGGATCGGTCACAATAGTTTCCAAAAACTTTGTTAACTAAGTACCAGGATCGGTTACCACTTATATATGGTACTTACTTGTGATCGGTTGCACAAGTTATAAGATCGGTTACACCAATAACTAAAACTTGTTAACTTACTACAAGGATCGATTACACATCTTGTGATTAGTCCTAACCAAGTTCTAGGATCGGTTACCCAATGACTAGGAATGGTCACACCAATTACAAATATCGATCATACCATCTCAGGTGATTACTTAAGATTGGTTTCACTAATAAAAGTCATACCAATACAAAAGTCAGGCCTTGTGATTAGTTTTACCAAGAACATAAGCAAGTCATGAGCGGTTATACTAAACACACATATTGGTAGTTCAAAAGATATGCAATGAATAACAATACCAATAAGCCTAGCGATAAACAAGTTTATGAATTGTACTTCCTTTAAAGGAATGTAAAACATTGTTTCCTAGGACGAAATCTTTACCCATACCCATACACATAATCACAATAACATTCATACGATTATGTCGATGTCTTATATACGAAGTTCAAAAGATAGGCGTTATACTTCGTATTATAATTCCTTAATACTATGTCTAACTAGAGTATAATCATTCATAGCTTCGCAGTTATGTTTTCAATATAGCACGACTTGAAAGATACGTTAGGAATGAAACAGTTCAAGTCAAAATATTACTAACCTCAAGAGGAAGGATGATGTCGTCGTTGTAGTTCTTTACTTCTTCACATTCTTCAAGTCTTCGAGTAATACTTGTATGTCTCATATCCTAATAAATTTCTAGCTAACCTATACGAAGTTGACTCTAGTAAATAATCAAACGACTCTTTAAATGAGTTTTGGTTCACTAAAATATGACAACCAAACTTGACATACCAACGCTTGGTGGGTTCAACCGAGCTATGCTCTAACACCAGGGTTTTGCTCAAACGGAGGAGTTTCAAGATGAAGGAAATAATAATAATGCTAAAATAAGGGATCATAAGGTGTGGGACTGGCCACATCTAGGGCATGGTCGGCCGGCTAGTAGGCCCGGTTCTGTGACACCTTTCCCTATTTTTAATTATTTTTTCATAGTCTGAAGGAAAATATGGAGAAACTGAAAGTTTTGCTCAAACGAGGGAGTTTGCTCAAACGAGGGAGTTTGCTCAAATGAAAGAGTTTTCATGAGATTAGGAAAAATAATAAAACCATGGTAAAATAATGGGAGGGGCGTGTGGCCGGCCACGGCGGCATGACCGCCGGACGGTGGGCCCGGTCCTCTAGACGCTTCTTTTATTATTTTTCTTCCCTATTTGCATAGGTTTCCTCGTTCATCCATATATTTGAATGCTCGTTCATGCGTTCGGGTGCTCGTTCATGCATTATTTCTAAGTACACTCACACCATTTTCTCGGGGCTTACTCAGTGGTGGCCCAGATGCCCGGAGGATGAATATCCATTACTATTCCATGGAATTCAGTTGAGAAAAGCCAAGAATCTGAGTTACTAAATATTATGGTTTATTTAGCATATTTTTTCTAGGAATTGCTCGACTAGATTTAATTAACATTCAGGAAGACTGACGACTGAATTTAATTAATTGATTGATATTCAGGAGGGCTACGACTGAATTTAGTTAATTGATATCCAGGAAGACTGGCGACCAGATTCAATTGGTATCCAGGAAGACTGGAGACTGGATTTGATTATTATTATCCAGGAATTCAACAATGAATCTGACGACTGGATTTAATTAATTTGTGGCTCTATACTAGCATGCAATATATTTAGGAGTGGGTTTATTCGAGAATCGAGGTATGAGAAAATGGAAGCATCATACTCGTTCTGAATATTGGGGGTATATAGTCAGGGAACAACGAATAGCGTGACGTCTTGAAGGCGTTAGGCTCCATACTAGCATGCAATATGTCTAGGAGCCGCCCAATCGTTAGGAGATTCTATACACGTTCTCTCTACATAGTCAGGGAACAACGAATAGCGTGACGTCTTGAAGGCGTTAGGCTCTATACTAGCATGCAATATGTCTAGGAGCCGCCCAATCATTTTGATTCTATGTAGAGGTGATGATGAAATATGTGGAGCATCGAAAGCTCAGCTAAGAGGCTTTTCGAGAAACATATCCATCATAGATCTGAGAGGATATTCGCTCAGTCAGAGATCGTGAAATAGTTCACGGATCATAAAATATGAAATGTCACATACATTCCTGAAGCCAGGTCAGAAACATGCAGTATCATGATTTTACGATTTTAGCGTTTATCGAAAATTAACCATCAACATTAAGTCCCCTGCTTAGTGTGGAACGGTCACATTTCGCAGTAAGCACTAGATGGTGATTTTCCAGTAGACGAAATAAGTAATCAAACTTAGTCATAGAAGGCATTTCCAGAATCCTCGATTTGCTCCAATGATATCATGTACAAGCAAATGCTTGGGGTAAGGACTACGGTAATATGATATGGCGTCATCCCGTGAGCACGGAAAGATGAAGCACTGCTGGTTCGGACGATCGGACGCCCAGTTTTGGTCGGTTTAGTGTTTACGGGCCCGGGCCCAAAAAGGAAATCCTTGTTTGATTAGGTTTTTTGAAATAAAATTATTATAAAAGGGAAAAAGCCCTATTTTTTTTTAATTTCTCTACTAACCGACCACCCCCTCCCCTGTTGATCTCTTCTCACGTCCGAGCAAGGAAGGAAGAGAAAAAAATATTCCGCCGGAGTTAGTCGCCGCCGACCGTCACCGACCACCGTCCGGCCAAGTTCCTGCCGACTCCGATCATGTAAGTCCGAAGCTTTTTTTTTTTTTTAAGTTCATGAGTTGTTCGTTAAAAAAAAATCTCCTATGTGCACTTGCATGTGTAAATTTTTTAATAAAAATTTGTTTTAGGAAACGGACGCTCGTCCGTCCGTCGGTTTAAGAAACGAACAATAATCCCTAGTGTAAAAATATATATATATATATATATATACATATATATATATAAATTTTGAATAGACATGATCTAATTGCAGTGAAGAAAGTTTTGCCTACGAACTTTCATGAAAACAAAATTTATTTTGATTATTCAGACTTTTACAGAAATAGAAAAGTCCCTCGTTTGATAGACAAATGCTTGTTTGAGCGAAATAATTTTTTTTTTTTTGTGTACGTGAGTTATTGACGTCATTTTTTTTATTTACGTGAGTTATTTATTCACGTAAAAAAGAAAATAAATAAATTTCGTGGGTTATTCAACTCATGTGTATATATATATATATATATATATATTTTAAAATACGTGAACTACTCACTGAAATCGAAATTTCGTGTAAAACCGAATTTTGAATTTAAGCAATTTTTAAAAGCATACAATTATTTGTAGTGAAATAATGTTTTCATGAGTTTTGTGATTTAATAGTGTATGCTCACACAGTAGAAAATCAGTGAATGTCCACATGGTGAGATTATGTAAATTGCTCACGGTGAAAATTATGCGACTTGCTCACAATTTTATGAAAAATCAAGCTATGATTTTAAATAATGAATTTTGCTTGTCTCTGCGGGTTTGAAGAAACGAGCAAGTTTTCGAAGTTTTACGTTATTATCACTACAGTTAGTGAAACCGTAAACAGGTAAGAGTTGGAGAGTTACCATTTTTGTAGACGCTAATGTGAGCATCCTGATTATTTTGTTGTGCTTTAATTCCACTGCTTTGATGAAATTTGCATCTACGAATGATATACTGAAGTAGAAATGTTGTATGGATGTCACAACAACTTTGCAAGGATGATTGATTCTCATGATGGCACTTCCAAAGATGATATTTCCATAGATGATACTTCCACAGATACAACTTCAAGAAATGGTACCTCTGTAGATGGAACTTCCATTGACGAAGAACAAGAAGCAATGGAACAAAGAGTATTCCAAACACTGATGACGATTTCTTTGTGGTTCAGTATAGACCTGAAAAACGTCTCACAGGTTCCTCGTTTCGCCTTCTTATATATCCCATGGATATTACTAAGAGAAAATTGGTATCACCCCAAGCGATAATTCGGTTATGTCTGCAACGAGGGCACTACTCTTCTTCGTATATAGAATTCAAGCTTTCTCGGAAACCTTTAACAAAATTTTCTGGATGGGCGAGACATATGTTGGGTTATGATCGTGTACGAACCATGCTAGATCGTGCACTGGTGACACGAGTTATGCAAGCAGCTGGAGATTTGTTTATCTATCATGATATACGAGGTATGGTAGCTTTGCTCGCTCACTGGTGTATTCCTACTCACACTTTCATATGCAGATGGGGAGAATTTACCATCACTTTGGAGGATGTAGTTGCTTTATTGCATCTTCTAGTTATGGGTAATTTTCCTGAAGAGATTTCAGCAGAGGAGATTGCAATGTATGATGTCTTGACAGCTACGATGCATGACACTAACAAATTATCCAACAAATTTTGTCATGCCCAGTGGTCGAAGTATTGGTGGCCGAGAGATAGAATTCCTGACTGGCCCATTGATGGCACATTAGCCATTGCTGATTTCTTGTGCTTGTGGCTGTCCAGAGATGTACTCAAAGATAGTGGAAACTTGTTGAAGCCATTTGTGATTCCCTTTGCCATTAAGATGGCTCAAGGTGAGAAACTTCCCATCGGTAGCTTATTCTTGGGTTCACTATTCTCCAATTTAGACTCCTTGGTTATAGATTCCAGTGTTTCCAATGGCTTTATGAAAATTGAAACATACATTAATAAAATGTTTCTCCAAGACTTACTGTGGGAGCGCTTCAAGAATTATGCACCGATTCCTCGTAGCGTCTTGCAAGGACCAAATGTTGATACTCGTCACGTTTTTACTGAAACATATAATGCCAGGATTATGCGTTGGTTTACAAAATAGCCTCAACTCAAGACACGCCTCACCAGTGTTTTAGACAACAAGTCCGAGTTTAATTTTCGTCCATGGGTGTCGGTTCCTTCTCACGTCTCACAATTGATCACTTTTAATGTTGCTGAAGAAAATGACACTTTGGAGTTTGGTACAGATCTAAATGATGGTGAAAGATCCTTCATACTGAGTTGCACTCCTGGTTATTTAATATCAGTGATACAAGGAAAGTTTTTGGTAGAGCAATATAATATCGATAGAGCGGCTCGACAAACTTAAAATTTCCATTTAGTATCAGTTTTCGGAAGAGAAAGCCATCAGTCGACCAACTTAAAATTTCCTTGGATTGTACACATTTGAATGGACGCAAATATCCGTTCCCCTATTCTGACCGAGTCTCCTACGCCACTCCAGGTTATATAACTTTTTGGAATCAGCAACTTGATCGTTTATATGATTTTATAATGGCTGCTCAAACTCTGGTACAAGAACCTCCTTATGTTGAGATGGTTTCTGATCGACCAAGATTGAAGTATCCTTCCAAACATCAGCGGCAAGGTAAGTTCATATTGTCTTCGTATTTTAGCTGTGAGTGTAATATTCATGAGTAGTTGATAAAATTTGGACATTTAGCTCGGTGTGAATGACTTTCTTTGTTAACGGCGTTAACGGCAACAAAGAAGTCTCCAATAGTTATAATCAGCAGCAAGGCGAGCGAATAGAACTCAAGGTAGGTGCTCTTTTCTATTTTGCGCATGTAGCTATCAAACAGTACCATCGATCTTCTCCAGAATGTGTAATAAGGTTCTGACTCCAGAAGAATGAGCATCTAACCTCTCCAGTGGATTTCAAAATTTACCAAACTCCATTGAACTCCTGGGATGGATGGATGAAATATATGCTCGGCAATGATCACGTCAGGTCTAATTTTTGAGAATGTAGCTGCGTTGTTGATCCGTCCTTGACTTTAAGTTATTTGGTGTCTGGACTACTAAGCCGGTCTCTGGAAGGCTTATTCTTGCCTTTATGATTGCGATGATGATATGCCGTGGATGCTTGTATGGTCGAAATCTTCCGGAGCCGTTGGGTGAAGTAGACGATCTGAGAGGCGTTCATTGCTGACGTGCTGCTATCAAGTCTTCAAGAACTTCATTCCAAGCGACATCCTTCGAACCATCTTCTGCATCTCGGACTATTGTATCGAATGGGATGCGATGAGCAGTCCCAAGTTACACTTCTGTCTTGTCATTGAGCCGATGACGTGTCCGGACATGTGAATATCTCCGTGGCGTGCTTTTGGGAGTCTTTGATGCACGTGTACGGCTTCATGCTGAGAAATTCCTGCTGCTCGTAAAGCTTAGACAGTGCCGATGTTGACATCAGAAATAACCTGGTTGAGGGAAGTGAAGGCATCCAATGCTGGTAGTCCCCATGTGTAATTATCCTTAGCCTTTTTTATCGTGGAAGATGTGCTTCTACTGCATTCGCTGGTAAGGTGGTGACTGCATTTAAACTTAAAACCAGAAGGAGGCTTCAGTCCCCAAGTGTAGCCGACTTTGATTGTATCACCTTGAATCCAAGCCTATGGGATTTGATACAAGCTTATTGTAGTCTCCTGGATGCGATGCTGGGATGCTTAGAACATCACATGGACGAAATATACTGGGTAATAAAGAGGTGGAAGTGAGAAAGTTATGTTGTTAATCGTGGCTCCCCCTGTTTCTTCAAGAAAAATGTTTCAGCCGTGTCTATGAAGTTATCTCATGAATCTTTTATTGTTGTCGGGATGGACTGTGATGAGCAGCCCCCGGTCACACTTCTCTTTAGTTACTGGAGTTGTTTTCTCTGAGTAGGATTGGGATCCGTCGCGGCCTCGTAAAGTGTTGCAGGCGCCTTCCAGACAGAGAGGTGATGATATCCTTACGTTAAACCTTTGAAGAGTAGATGACCTTGTCGTGGTTATAACTTTTGGTTGACCGTGTCTTCTGGGCTTTGATAGTAAAAGGATTCCGTGTAGATCCCCAGTCCCCAAGTGTGGTTTAAATGTTTCTATCTTGTATGGCCGGTGGGTTGACAATGATAAAGATATCACCATCTTGTATCCATACTGATGACTCTATTACTTCTTCCATGTGAAACTAAAATATGGAGAAGTACGGATTACCTTTGTAGTGGTTGTTGCTATGGTGAAGCTATGGTTGGTATCAACAAACGAGCAGCAAAGGTTCTTGGCAGCAGCTGTGATAAGAAACGACTACATTGTCGTGGGAACAAAGTAGGTTGGCTGGAATTGCATGGGAATCCATGAAAGCAAAGGGATTGGCCGGATGTGTAAGCGAGTAAAACTGTCCACGACCATCAGCTTTTGCGAGATGGGACAAAAGTGGCCACAACTACGAACCTTGGCTGGCTGCGATCACGATCCTTGACAGGGAGGAGTGTGGAGGCTACGGCATGATCCTTGGCAGGAAGGAGTGGCGTCCACGTACACGAACCTTGGCAGGAAGGAGTGGCGGCTACGACACGATCCTTGGCAGGAGGGAGTGGCTGTTATGGCACGATCTTTTGCAGGAAGGAGTGGCTCGGACATTATGGCCCAAAAGAAGGATTCCTCCTTTTAATATAACTCATGTCCGTGAGGTTATTTATTCTTATCCTTCTCTTTTCTTATTTCGGAGAAGTAGCTCTTCCGTGATTCTCTACGTGCGGCATCTTGCCTATTGTTGCTTTCCTGCGACCTTGGTGTATTGACTTGATGAAAATTTCATATTCGTGTCTTCTTGCCAAAACGGACGCAAAATCTTCGTACGATATCATAATTAGGTGATTGACCTCTCATTCTTTTGATAAGAGGAAAATATAAC
>JAJJMB010014087.1:1943621-2026757 GCA_023531105.1 Papaver atlanticum
GGCGGATTTAGAGCGACCTGATTGGTCGATGGGAAAGAGGAGGGCCGGCAAGCAGCATGGGGGCGTGGCCATCTGCAGGTGGCGCCGGCTTGCCTATGGCACGACCACACCTCCCTTGGTTGCTGCTCCTATTTTCCGCGGATCCTTTTTTATTCCTTGTTTTCTGATTTTGGGTAGGACTTTGCACCAACTAATCCATGGCGGATCAATTGCCTAGTTTGCCTAGGTTTAGTTTCGATCAGCAGGGTCTGATATACTGCGCAGTGCGCAAAAAACCTAATTTTTGCAAATTAATTAGGTTGATATTGAATCTTGTGAATTATCACAAAATTGATTGGATTCTGCGTGTTGACACAGAGTTATTTATTGCCAGAGAGCAGCATGCTTTCTGACTGAGTACTTTTATGCAAACCTCAACCTTGATACTTCGGGAAATTTATGTTACTCAGCTACGAGTGAACACTAATTGTCATGTCATATCAATATTAAGGGTTCAGCCGGGGAACACAGCACAGAAAGTATTCAATGAGTCCTATATTAATGAATAATACAGGCAGAGTGCCGAAATTTACAGAATATCTGGGATTGTTGCTACATGCACCATTCTGGATAAATTTCAGGTAAACATATTGAATTTCTCAATAAATGCGCAAGTGAAGAGGTTGGGTATTCATCACTATCGAATGGCTCCGTTTCTTTGCAAAATGACGGCACATTAAATGCAGGGTTTTATAATTTTTAGCCCTGAACTAAAAACCACCATCAACAATGACCAAAATTATGTTTCAAGATTATCATTTGAAAATAGCCTGGAACAGTGATATGTGTCATTGATGTTATTCGGGAATGTTTCAAATTGATTGTTAGAGAGATATAGAACTACTGTAAACCTGGATACAAGACAGTACATGTACCCAATACATGTACCGACGTAGCTATAGTTCGACAACGACTTTTGGTACACATACTTAGTATGCATACCGAAAAAGTTCTGTGAACTCCTGAATTCGTTTTTGTCTTAAGAGTATACAAACCCGGTACACGTACCATGACAAAATAACTCACGAACTTGAAGTAGGTACACGTACCAAGTACATGCACTTACCCTGTCGAGTATTTTCAGATGCATCAGAATTATTTCTATGAGATAATCGACATTTGAACAGCTCTCTAAAAAACACATCTAGACATATTTGATCACATTGTTTTGACTCAAGATTAAAGTCTTAAAGTGTTATGTGAAAATGGTTAAGCTTATAGTTCATCTGGATAGTTTCGGCTAACCTTTCATGAACAAGTCATTATACACGTTTCGGTTATGGTCCATCCTAACCAGAGTGTATGTTTTGTTATGTTAATCTCAAATCAAAGATTCATCTAACGGTGGATATTGATTGATTGATTCCAAAGCTACCTTATCTTAAATCTAAAGCAACCTTTGTTTTGAAAGTCTATATAAGGAGAACCTCAAGCAACTACATCTTTGAATCCCCGACATTTTTCTTGTGTGTCCTAGTTGTAAACTAGAGTCGTCCTCTCTTTTAAACTTTTTCAGGTTTGGCGACTAAAAAGACTTCGCTTAGGGATTCGTGAATCCAGGTCCAACTATTTTTATCTTGATAGTTTGTGTATCCTGATCTTGCTACTGATTGTTGAGTCTCACTCTGATCAGGCAAGATAGATAGAAATCGCAAAGTTTATTCGTCTCAGACTTTGTGATTTCACAGGTATATTCTTCTATAACGATTCTTTGTTAAAATCAGAGTAGGTTTTACTTGTGAGGTGAAAAATAATTTAGGCTGCTCTTCGGGAGTCGCAAGTACCGGATTTTTAGGATTACTAGACTTTGTCTATTGCAAACGATTTCCTATCTCACCTTGATCTTTGATCAAAACGGAAATCACATATTGGCTTATCTGTAGGAGGCTGATTGGTTTAAATTCTTCAATTGAGTTAAAGAAAATCTTAGGTTGTAAAGAACGTCAACTAAGGGAATCAATTGCGTAGAGTCTTGCGAGATTCAAGAGTCCTAAGGAGCACGACTGTAACTAAATTATTGTGACGGTGAATTTGATCTCAACTACATTCCAGTCCTAAGTTTTGATAGTAGGATAGAGTCTGTAGCGGCTTAATTCAGTTTAGTGTTCAAATTTCGACAAGGTCCCAGGGTTTTTTGCATCTGCGGTTTCCCCGTTAACAAAATTTATGGTGTCTTTGTTATTTCTTTTTCCACATTATATTGTTTATCTTTATAATTAAAATATCACAGGTTGTACGTAATTCAATCAAAGTAGATACGCCCATCGTAATTGTTGTATACGACTTGATTGATCTTTGGAATCGTCCAAGTACTCTCACAGTATAATCAGGTTCACGGACTTGTCTCCGTTTACATATTTTATTGTGAGAGAAATAGATATAAACTTTTAATATAATTCCTGATCGAGATTCATAGGTTGTAACTCTCAGAATTGTATTTTGAGTTTAGTCCATACAGGTTGCCTAAGAAAAAGTTGATGGTGTATTTTGATACCCCCATATTTTCACATGGTATCAGAGCAGGCAAACACGCGAAAGACCTAATAAGTATGTGTTTAAAGCAATCTGACTATATGGACAATAGTACTATCTCTAATAATGTATCACCAGTTCAGACTATACCAGATCCCGAGTTGTTCTAGAAACCATCAATGATGATTTTGGTTGTGTTATGATGAAGATGATCGAAAAACTTTGTCATGAAAAACAACGATTGATAAGGAAAATCGATGGACTTCACTGTTGTTGATGGTGGTTTTTAGTTCAGGGCTAAAATCGTGAAACCCTGTGCTTAATGCGCTTTCATTCTGTAAGAAACAGAGCGTAAACAAGCCTACAATTTAGAACTGCAAGTGCACACGTCTATAGTAGACAGAGCAAATACAGGTCGATCCCACAGAGGCTAGGGCGATGTAGAGTTGATTCTAAGGTCTTTCTATACTGATTCAAATGAGACGGTGTCTGTCGATACGACGAGGTACTTGTTAAGAGAAGTAAACTAAAGAACAAAAATCTAAATGAGATTAAAGTTTAGACACTTGATTAAAGGGGCACTAGGTGTAACACTACGCACCATTTTTCTTGGATTTACCGGAACCCATTATTGGAATTCTCCGCTTAGAAAGCCTAATACTCAAACATTCAAGTGTAAACACTTTTTGGTTGCCTGAATAAGAATGTTCTTGTGCTTCTAACAATTTGGGTGCCGTAATTGTAGATGATAGTTTTCCTAATAGTGAGTTAGTATTAATCTGAACTCTAGGTGCTTTCATAGCCATCCATGCATGATGCACACGTGTATTCAGGGGGAACCTATGTAAAATAAATCTGAAAGGGACCGAGAGAAAACTCAGATTTCATCATCATCACTTTCTCTGTGGTGTCCCTGGTGACTGTTTCTCTCTGAAATGGGAAATGGGTTTGCATGGCATTCGATTAAGCAACTTATTAGAAGATTTTTTTTTTGGAGAATCTCTAGGAATGGTTATTGATGCGGTTAAGTTCTTGAATAAATGGATATGGGTGTTTTGTTTTAGTTACTCTCCATCAGTGAGCGAACAAAAGAGAGGGGGACGGAAATAAAATTATTTTTAAATAATTCATATTTCTTATTGCTTCATTCTGCTATTATCTAGTACTGATTTTTGACAGAGATATAGTTAGCCTTACATAGAGCGAGTAAGTGCTCGGTAAATGGACAGATGATGGATTTACAGTAACTCGTTGGTGGTGGAAGTGCTATTGGTGAACCAGTTTACATGCAATCAATGGGATTTCACAGTGAAAGCATTACTTTGCTAAATCTTTGGAGGTTTTGGCTTTAATTCAACAAATTGCAGAAATGGGTTGATGGAAATAAGAGTGAATTCATTTTTCATCAATTCAATTTGTGAATCTCTTCAAGTGCTAGTATTCTTGGAGTGAAGATGAATATAAGCATGAGGTTAGTATGATCTTCTTCCCATGTTGTATTTTATACAATTTTGTTTGAAGATGAGAAATGGGTTTGTGCTTTAGGTCAATATCGTTTAATGCATGTCTTAATTCCAAGTTCAAATGTACTTGACATGGTGGAGTTAAATAAGAGTTTACCACTGAAACTTGGGGTTTTTATCCAAGCTCATATTTTGTAGCAATTGATGAAATGGGTTTTAGTATGCATCTTGAACTCAAGTTTCCCTATGATTGATAATTGAAATTGTTGATGACTGCATTAAATCCTTTTTTTTATAGTGAACCATGATTTTTCATATGTTGGTCTGTGTCTTGCTCTTATATATATATATGTAGATGGTTAAGAATTGGATAAATTCTCAATTGAAACTTCTGAATTTTCCATGTAGATAACATGTTTGCTAGAATGTCCCAATGAACATTTATAATGACTGTGCAAACAGCCTTTTTGGAGGCTATTTTCGATGCACACTGGTTGGGTTTTAGTTAATGGTTTCTTCACGAGAATTGTTCGTCTTAGTGTCATCTGTAACATGTCAAAAGGGCACGGCGTTTGGATTTATAATTTAGAAGTTACAGGTCGAAATGTACAGGCAGTCACGACTGATTTTCCTGAAAGACAGCACGTGACGTAGTTTTATGTGTTGGTTTTGGAGTAGTTAGACTCTGAATTAGTCCCGGGAGTCTTCTAAGGAGTTGTAGAGGGACATCTCTAGTTTCCAATGAGATGTTATTTGCTGAATTTTGTTATGTAACGAAGTCTGTAGGAATTTTATAATATAGACACTAAAAGATGGAAAACTGAAGAACTTAGTTGTTTGTCGGACCTCTTTGGCAGCAGTTTCGACTCCCTTATAAATTGAACTAGCTTAAGGTTTCTTCTGACCAACTTAAGATCTCTGAACGACGATTCCTAACAGATATCAAGTGTTCCATTTCGATGTATAGATTGTTAATTACACCTGTTTTTAGGAGTGGTGTCATGTATCGTATTCAGCCTTTGTCAGTAGTTTTATCTTCTTTGCATTTTGAATTAGATTCTTATAACTTGTAGAGATGATTAAAGTAACTTCGGATCAGTAGTTGGGCTAAATGGTCTCTTTCAGTTTCAAAGCCACGTTTAGGGACTTGAGATTTGGAAGTGGTAAATGTAAATCCAGTGCTAATTCACTATATTGAATTCTAGATTCGTCGGCATGCTTTAAGTTAAAGATTCCAGAACATTATTTATAGGAAATTACTAAATTTATGAACCACCATTTAGGCATTTAACTATTATTGATGCCTACAGACTTTGGAATGATTATATAAGTCTTAGAGTTTTGTGTGAACTGTATACGTGATAAAATGAGTACATATTTTGTGAATGGTTTACATGGCATGTTTATGTATTATCTCTTCATAATGGGTGAGTAGAAATGAGGTTGTAATCCTTACTCATTTTACCTTTGCTTTGTTGGTCGTTAATTTTGTATGAAACTCGAGGCACGGACAGCAGCCAAATGGAAATTCAGAAAGTTAATGTAAGTAGACGGACTAAATGCAGTTGTCTGTTGATTGTACTAAACGTATCTTAGCCTTTGGTAGAATTAAATATACAGTAGTTCTATGGAGCTCTATATATATTTCAGCCTAAGTGATTATGGAAGTGTATTATTGTGGCTTTTGTCTAACTTTGGGATTAATGTAATAGGCAGTAATAGCTATATGTGTAGCTGCTGGCTAAGTTTTGTTGGTTGGATCGATCCAGTATATTTTTCTTGGTAATAGGTAGTACTACTGGCAGAGACAAAAGCTAAGATCTAGACCTCAGGTACTGGCAGAGACAAAAGCTAAAATCTAGACCTCAGGAACTGCAGTATTAATGATGACAGAATTTCGCATGGCCTTGAAATGTTTGGAGCTGTACTGTATCTTAATACTTTGTTTATGATTCAGTAACAAGGAAGAATGGAGACTTAATTATTCTTTTTGTGTGTGTGAGCTTTGATCTAACCTAAGCTACTTTCTTATTGCTTAAATAATGTGCATCGAGTTTTGGATTTTTGCAAAATTGTTAATACGATGCTGCAAATCCTTATGATAGTGTTTGACATTTTGAGTACTTACACTGTAAGTGGAATAAGTTTACTTGATATTTGACAAGAGATAGTTGCTATCATCGTGGGTAGTTCATACTATCTAAACTATAGATTGACAAACTACGGTCGTGCTTGATCCCTTCGAGCAACGGAGAGGGTACGTAGGCAGTCGCTATGCGGTTCAGCACAACTCTACAAGGTTGTTCATATCATCTGGAAGTCTTGGTTCCTGGTTTGCAGTTCTATACCGTCTATTTCGAGATGATTGCAATCCTTCACCGTTGGCAACTGGCCAATGGCGTCTCAGTAAAACGATGGCAACTGGCCATCCTATTGGCAACTGGCCAATGGCGTCACCGTAAACGATGGCAACTGGCCACATGAATTATTTGACTTGGCAACTGGCCATATGAATTATTTGAATTGGTAACTGGCCACATGAATTATTTGAATTGCCAACCGGCCATATGAACTGGCCATCTGGCAACTGGCCACATGAATTATTTGAATTGGCAACGGCCATCTTCCATTTTGGCAACTGGCCAACTGGCCATATAAGTCTATTATTTTGACAACTGTCTTGTCTCCCATTTTGATAACTGGTCATCTCTCATAATTGGAGAATAAATGCTAAGTGTGCT
Organism: Papaver atlanticum; assembly: GCA_023531105.1. Taxonomy (NCBI): domain Eukaryota; kingdom Viridiplantae; phylum Streptophyta; class Magnoliopsida; order Ranunculales; family Papaveraceae; genus Papaver; species Papaver atlanticum. Next base: position 1,950,337 of record JAJJMB010014087.1, read on the forward strand.
TGCTTATAATGCAGTTTAGGAAATTCGAATTCGAGTTGCTCAGAAGAATTTGAAGGTCCGGTTACTCGAGTGGCATATCGGAGAGTCGGAGTTTGCTAAACGGGCCGAAACCCGGTTCGCTTGAAGTCCAGATTTTCTGATCCGTCACACTACCACATAACCTACACTAGAGAATTCATCTAATGAAACACTTCTTGTCCTTATAGTAGAAAGCGGTGAAGATTCAAGTCTGCCGCATATCCAATGTGTCCTAAAAGTGGATAGTTTAATGTCAACTAAGGTATTAACCCCTAGAATCAGATGTCTTGTTACGGCACAAATGATCACAGATTAATTCAATCAATAAAACATGAGTTGATGCACAACTGATAATTGTTCTAACTACCTAGGATGCTTGACATACAAGGTGAGAGTTATCAGTTGTAGCACTAAGATTAAACCTTTCCTTAATCAATTAAGCTCAACAAGAATAATAACAATAGCATGAATAAACTATTAGTAGATTAAGGGCATCATATAAATCCTATGTGACAGACCAGGGAATTTTTGCTTCCAGCGGGTCGGGTTACAACCTTCTTGGCAAGCTCCGACTCTCTGATACGCCACTTAACTAAAAGTTTTGTTCATTCGTAATCCTGCACACGGTAGAAATCTCATTAGTCACAAGGTTAGAATTCTATGAGCATATGTCCCATACCATAATGCTCGTAAAATTCCACAAGGGTTCCAATTCCCAAAAATAAAGGTCGGCCAGTTGCCCATATAACAGACGGCCAATTGCCAAGAATAAGGGTCGGCCAGTTGCCAATGATAACAGATAGCCAATTGCCGAAAACAACAGAGGGCCAATTTCCGAAAATAACAAACGTCCGATTGACGAAAATAACAGACGGCCGATTGCCCAAAATAACAGACGGCCGATTGCCGAAAAATAACAGATGGCCAATTGCCGAAAAATAAGAAACGACCAGTTGCCGATTCCAACAATCTATATGGCCAATTGCCAAAACTGGGAGATGGCCGGTTGCCAACTCTAATCATTTACACGGCCAATTGCCTAAAATGAGAGATGGTAACAATCATCTCTCACTAGGTAGTATGAACAACTAATACTGCAACTACCTCTTACAATCGATATATAATGCCAAAGCTGTAATCATCTCTGAATAGGTGGTGTGAACTGCGAAGCAACAACCACCCCTTTTCAGATGATATGAACAACCTTGCGGAGTTGTGCTGAACCGCATAGCGGCTGCCTACGTACCCTCTCCGTTGCTCGAAGGGATCAAGCACGACCGTAGTTCGTCTACCATTTGTTTAGATAGTATGAACTACCCTCAATGGTAGCAACTATCTCTTACTAAATAATACTACCCGACCTGTCTAGGAAGCAATCATTTCTTATAGCAGATAGTATAGATTGTATAACAACAACTATATCTAACTTTTCGTATTCGTATCTAATCAAATAATAACATTTTGTAAGATGATATAAGCACATTTAAATTCAAATAGTTAGCAAAGAGTAAACACTCATGATAAAAATGTATGTGGAATCAACATAGCTTGACTGACCACATTTAAGTTTGTAATTATTAAGTTGGCATTAACAAACTAGCTAGCAGTGACGGTCCGAAATTACGTATCTAAGCAGGCTAGTAAAATGCACAAAGTCACAATTATGCAGCACACCACTTACAATGTAAACAAGCAAAGGTAGCAAGCAATTATGGACACCGCCGCACAGGCGAGTTTCATTTGTCAGTTTTCATTTTCATTCATTGTTTGTGTTTCAGTAATAAAAATGAATCCGTTCACCTGTACACATTCATACCAAACTTAATTGAAACTTGTATATTCAAGGAGTTCACAATTTCGCACTATATGGAAAAAGGCGTTTAAGGCACAAAATAAAACAAGCTAATGCTCAGCAAGTTAACTTTCACATTGTGTTTTTTTATTGTTTAACCAAACTGAAAAGCTAAAGGCAATTTGTTACAAAAATTGCACTAAAGAGGACAAATGGTGCCCACCATCCAACTAATCCCACCAGCAGTTTTTATTCACTTAGACCATGATATCATGTGCTCCCACAAAAACGGCATTACTAACATTTTACGAGCAACCCAAGTTCGGCAGAGTTCCATTGCAAACGGTGCATTTTTCCACATTTATTATAATTAAAATCACAAGCGGAAACTAACCTTCTTTGTTGCTTTTGCTACCTTTACACAGCATACACATTTTACATTATCGAAAATCATTTCTATGTAATATTGGTGACTTATTTACTCCACTCAAACAGTAAGTATGCATTATTTCTTTTAACTGGACATCAACGTTCCGAGCATATTCATGGGACACCCAAGACATAACAATTTAAATATGTGATTAACTCATCACCTCACAATGAAGACTGAATTCTACATTTAAAAGAATCCAACAAGGTAGCAACAACAATGTGTACGGATACTGGGTGTGTAATCCATAAGCTACGATAAGTATGCAACCATCACTAGAATAATTCAATTACTAATTGGAGGATATTAGTTGTCAGCTACACCCACAACCATTCACAGAGAACCACATTTCATTCTAAAATGTATAATTTTAGTCCATACTAGAAATCCATATGAGCATCTGATCTTAAGTCTATAACCAACTAAATAAATCTCTGCAAAATATAATTAAGTACCTTACCAAGACGAAGACGAAGAACATACCGAAACGACAAACAAACGTATCCTTATATCAAGAACTTAGGTTAGCTCATACATGATCAAAATATTCTTGTTTTAAAATAAATTCAGCCAATTAATCCCATATACGCATCTTGTTCGTAGATTTAGTTAGGTACACATATATTCCTTACTCAAAATGCTACAACACCGGCTATTACCTCATTAATTAACTACACAAAATGATTATACCCTGTACTAAAGGATTAGTGAAGTCTTAAGTGGAAAATGCCCATTCAGATTTGCATAAATTTCATGAAATGAACTAACAACTTAAATTAAAGGTGAGGATATACGAAAATCCAAGTTGATATTTCAAGTCTTGCATTGGCAATACAGTTAAGAGAAATATTTTGTACACATCAAAATTGGAACCAACAAGACTAGTTTTCATTTGGACTTTTCATTTATCATGCAACAGAGGCACCCAAAAATGATCAAGTTAATAAAAGCACCCAAACAAATCTACTAGACCCAAAAATATGTAAATAGTGAAATAAGAACTTTTACCTCTATGTCTCTGGGGACTTTTCTCAAACACTTTTTGTGCCGTATCTGTTCTTGAGAGGGTTAGCTAGTTTTGTGGATTTGGCTTCCTTTTATAGCTTTCTAGCCCTGCAATTTCGAGTTTGGATACAAGCCCAACAAATCTGTACATCCACAAACCATAACTATGCAACACAATAAATCAACAGTATCAACACCATTTTCTTGGCTAATTTTAAGTCTCATAAAATCTTCCATTCCTTCTCAACTTTGAAATCATCTCACTAAACCCTTGATAATACCCATCTCACTGATTTCAAACAATCACAAGAACAAGATTTCTAATTCAACAGGTACCCTCCGTTTTATACAATTTGAAGGCTAAGAAACCCCCACCTCCGTACCTTATGATTTCTTATAGGCATGGATAACAAGAAATCAAAAGAAAAGAGATCTCTCTAGTTTCTTTCAATCAAACCCCTACATGTTACATGGTACTTGAAGAGAGTTCTCTTAATCAGAAAATCAAGTATCATGCCTCAATTTATACATGCAAAGAGAATTGATCAAGATCCATTCTTAAGTTTTTACCAGTAACTTGTAAACCAACCGAAACACATCAACTTCTCTAAAATCAAATCCAAAAGAATACCCAGTTCTAACAAGAGTCAATATCTCATTCAACATAAAAATCAGTGAAACAAAAGAATTAAAGTACTAGCAAACTTCCAAAATTGTTATTGTACCCTTACCGTTTCTCATTGTGAATCTCTAACAACAAAAGATCTCTCTTTCTCTGCTCCTTCCTCCACTTGATCGAGAATGTTTCTCTTAGGAAAAGTGGCAGCAAATTTCTAGAAGAAAAGATGTCTCTCCACAACGTCTTATAAAACATCTACCATTAACAGCATCAGTGACTCAAAGCAATCCTTATATTACAGATCTCCGAAGAAGGAAATTCAGTTTTCTCCCCGGCTCACCCGCTCATGTCAACTTATCAAACCCTCCCCTTTCCAGTTCCGTCAAGACCAGCCAACTCTCTTAGGGAATATCATAATCTCTTAAACAAAAAAATGGCTCCTCGTTGTCTCCGTTTTCAACTATGAGATTCATACACGTGGGATGTTGCATGTCTCATTATTTAGGCACTTACACTTAGGTTTGTGGATGCCAAAATGTTAAGGAGACCCATATTTTTAGTCTAAGGTAGTAACAACACAGGTTATGAATTTTATTCCTCAATCCTAATGGGTTAGGTTCAACCCGAAAAAGATATATGGAATGTCACACCCTAGTTATGAAATTAAAACATGATGAAGAAATACTGAAACTTAATCTATATTACTGCTTGGTGCATCGGTTAATCCGGGCATAGTTTCAACATACATCTGCCTTCCCCATTTATACAAGTTTTTCCCCAAAATTCTACACAGTCCCCATAGCTAACATGTACAATTAGAAATTAGGGATTTGATATGACAACAACTCACCACTGATGTACTCTTTCTTGTCATCTATAACCATTACACTGCCTTCACCAATTGCTGATGTTGTCGGATATTGAAAGGAAAACAGCTCAGACCTAATTTGACGCGCCTGCTGCCATTGTTGGAGTTGCAGAGAGATAAAATTCAGACTTGCTGCTGCTGTCGGTGATGCAAACTCATATTCAGATGAATTGATAATGCCTGCTGCTTGTATTCCCCACTGCCACCTTACAACGCCGCCTGACTTTGTTGGAGTTGCGAAGAGATGAAACTCAGACCATTCACTTGTCAATTCTGTCGCCTTGGAAACCAAACAGCCTTCTATTCTTGCACAATTCATAGCCTAGGGTTAGGTTGAAATGGGTATAGTACGAATTGGTTAACTGACTGATTAGGGAAAGATGGAAATAGGGCATCAGGGAGGTGGTGTCGGGTGTGGGTTTGACAGTTTGAGGGAGAGGCAGTCGGCGGTGTTGGAGGTAGAACAGATTGACAGAGTGATAAAAAGATTTGACATGCTAAGAAAGTTGGGAGACATAAAGATAAGCCGACTGAATTTTTGGGAAAGACGAGCACAGAGAAAGAAATTTTGTTTCTCGTGTATGAGATGTGATTTGGGAAAGGTGATAGACTTGATATTCAGGTGTAAAGCATGAATACCTTGCTTTGGTATGAGAATGGATTTTGGGCTTAGTTTGTTTTCCATGTAGTTTCCCAAACATGAGAAGAATCTGAGTTCTGAACTTCGGCCCATTAGGTTGTCAGCTCACTCAACTCCGATCTCTTGTTGTTGCGCATGCATCTCTTCACTGAAATGTCTAGCTAATCATGGTGCGACAACTTCCCATTGTTTAACCCTTCTTTGCTGACTCTACTTAGTCTTCTGTCATTACAAAAATCAGAGACTATCACCACACTTTTACTCGCAATGAACACGAAAAACAAAATACATAATTTGGCATAAATATAGGAAATTAGTGCATCAAGATACAGTAAACACCTTCAAAAAGATAAGAATATATACAATATTAGGTGCCTACCAAATACCCCCAAACCTGAATGTTGCTCGTCCTCGAGTAAAACACTAAACTAAAAGAAAAGTCCTACCTACACCACTGTCACTGGTCTCTCGATTGCATTTAGCGAATGCAATAAGCCTTTGAAACCACTAAGTGTCCCTAGTGGACGAGTTGAAGTCTCGTGAGGGTTTGCTTAGAACATACCCACAAAGTTCTAAGACAAAATATAAGCTCAGATTCCATGAAAGTGATACCTGCATTTCAGTTTTAGCTCACAGCAATTGGATATGTCAATCTAGCTTTCAAAGGCACAATTCTAGCACTGTAACAACTAAAGACATGCGATAAGAGTGTAAAGTGCATCTAACTTAGACATGTATAGATAATGATTTATTGTAGGAAGTTCTGACTGCCAATTACTAAGAGATAGTTTTTTAGGCTAAGAACTGAATTCAAAGCCAAGCTAGCTGTCTGGTTTTACGAGAATTTTGAATGTTCACCTTTAGAGTTGGTGATATTTCAGTTAACCCGCGTTGTACATTGATGGCATACACCCTCCCTTGCTTATTACAAGACTATTTACAACATACAACAAAACATGACTCTTATCTACATCGACTACTCTCTTATTTTGAGGCAAGAGAGATACTTTAACTCTTTTATTGAAACAGAACATAATAACAGACAATGGATACTCTTTTTTTTTAGATAACTTCATGAACGGAACAGTAATATGATCACATAATTTTTTTGACTTATGAACATAAAGAAAGAAATAAATAAATTACATGACACATTTAGCAAGAGGTAGCCTTTTTCGATGCACCCGGTCAAATTCAATGGTTGCTTTTCTAATGTATCCTCAAACTTCTTATCCCAGCCAACCAAAGAACAAGCTAGTCAAGTCTCATTCAGTATTCTAGATGATTGCCAGCCTACTTAACTTATGAAACACCGATGTTATACAAGCTTGGTAGATCGTGCATGTGAAAATTTTCTATATCACATGTGAATTGTGCTAGAATCAGGGGTGCCTCATCATCTATACTAAGAACCCTAAGATATCATACATGCACAGGTATCACAAATCAAGGTAAATAAGCTCCATTTTTTTTTATATGGCAGAGTTCAGTTTCAGAATATAGCACAGTGACAGTCAATGGTATCTACTTTTCACCCCAAAACCTAAACTAAATATTGTCCTCAATGTTTCTAAAGATGAACAGGATTGAACAACACACCAAGAGAACCATGCTGAGCAAAGAAAAGGAAAGAGATTACCAGATGTCGGCGAAAGCATTTTCAGAACTCCATTATTCATGGCCAAGGTCCAACAGAAATCAGCTGATATCACATTGGATTAACACAATATACATATACGAAAAAGCTAGAAAATAACATTACTTATTGGATTATATACAAGAAAAAGTCACCATATATATACAACCTAAAGAGTTGAGGATCAACCCAAAAGATGATGTGCAGAAACATCAACAGTCTAATCACACATATACAACAACAGAGAACAGCCAGTGAGATACTCAAAGTGACCAAGCTACCCCCAAACCTGAATTTTTCAACTGTTATGTTTTTGGACACAAAATCTAGAAATTTGGGGGTGCATCATGCACAAGATCTAACTCAAAATGGACTTCGGTAAGGACGGGAAGAGACAAACATTCCAACTGTGGCTCCTCAGATGTATTATATTTAGCTGCAAAATAGTCTAAAAGGATTTGAGAAGCACACAGTTCCAATCCTAGACTAGGTACTTTTAGAAAAGTTGGTTTTACAGGTTTGTTAGAAACCAAATCTAGATTGTGTGGAAGAGTCTCAGTCTGTGACTTAGGCAGGAAAGTTAGCACATCTAAGTTGCTCATGTGGATGAGATCAATAGTACCATTATCACTAGTTACATTAACATCTCCTAAGTCATCTACAAGTGTTGCAGCATGCTTACATTCATTGAATAATTCAACAAACCCCAATTCAGAATCATGATTATCTAAAGTCAACATCTCATGCATAAGAAAATCAGAAGACACAACATATTTTGACCTAGGCAGGGATTTAGACACATCAAAGGTACTTTCATGTTTAATAACATTAGTGTCAACAGATAATTCAACTTTCCCTAAGTCAGGCACAAGTTGTGTATCATGCTCGCTTTTACAGAATAATTGCACAAGCCCCAAATCAGGATCAACATCATCCAAACTTTCATTGTTACGAATAAGAAAATTAGAAGAAGCAGCCACAGAGTCTACTGTCTCAGAAACAGAAGATTCTATAAGAACTTTTTCAGAAAAAACATGCTCTTCTAACATTAAATTATCATCATCAACATCATCGTAACATGAATAGTTTATCCCATCAAAAAGCATAGTATTTCCAGTCCATTCATTTGTTTCTAAAACAGGTTCATATTCAATATCAGTGCATGAGTAAGACTAGACACACTATTTTCACAATTTATTTCACTAGGACAAATAAACATTTTTTCTTGAAATTCCCCCTTGCCTCATTTTGTAAATGAATCAGATTCAATTTTAAAAGCATATTAAGTTGTTCAAGGGGAGTACAAAATTGATCAATTTCCCATTATGGTGATTGGTCCATGTGTGCATACCCATTAGGGTATGTATATGGAAGCTCATAACCTTGAAAAGGTTGGTAATAATCCCTATAGTTATTGACATCATGGTCTACTGGAAACTCATAACTTGAAGCATGCTATTGTGCAAGTTCTCTGATTGACTTATGTGATGATTTTTCATCCCTAACACCAGTCCAAAATCCTGACATGTTTCTTTCTTTTTTTAAGACAGAACATCAATTAGCATGTTATAACAATCAGATAACTAGGCAATTTGCAATACATGGAACACAATGCTTATGAGAATTCAAAAGTTGGTCCTTGGAAGTTATGCACACAGACTCAAAATGGCGTACTGATCAGACAAGCAGTAATGCAAAAACCAGAGAAACAAGGACTATGCAAGCATACAAGCAAATGTTGACACGGTGAAGTTACGATATTAACTATTGAACATCAAAGTTAAGATTTTAGCAGGCAAAGAGTTCAATCAATTATCACAGACTCATGCACAGATTCCAGATATTTGCAAGGGTTTTGACACAGGCCAATAAGCCCTACTTCACATGCAAGTGATTTTTTTTAATGCAGGGAAACAATGATTATGAGAATGAGACACTAATTCAGCTGCAAAAATTATCGCAGAGTCATACAGATGGGTTATTTCATGTTGCAGGAGTTTGGAAATAGTCAGTCACGCAACTAGCTTACCAGGCTTGGCATATCATTCACGACATCATTAAAAAGTTTAGACATTGGTTGTTGGATAGCGAGCAAACAATTCACACAGATAGCACAGACTCAAGCATATGGGTACCAGAATTTGACAATCATTAATGAGCATACCATTCGCACATTTAACAAATACAACTAGGGTTGAGGAGTGATACCGCCGGTATAAACCGGGTTTAGGAACGACAATCCAACTTGCTCCAGTCCTCTCTTTTTTTCTTTCCTTGGTTCGCTGCTTTGGTTTAGAAGGTACCTGGTTTTCTCGAAAGAAGTTATCAGTTCTCATAATTGCTCAGGTAAAGCAATAAAACACAGAAAGTAGTTGTTCACAACTGATAGTTAACAACTAGAATAGCAAGACATAAACTGTGAACCAACTGATGAATTATTTACAGATTCTTCAAAATTAAATCTAAGTTATGCTTAGCATAGTATCATAGGGGACTCTCAAACATGGACAATAGTTTCGCAACACCTAACACCACTCAGGAATAAGCTAGAACTATTTGGATTTCAGCAATTAGAAGGAGACTGCAATTTAACTTAGATGGGGACAAGTCAGGATTGTAGATTCAATGTGTAAGTGCAGGCCAAACGCTGAATGAAAGCAGGTGTTAATCAAAGTGCCAATGAACAACTAACACTATGATCCTACAGATTCCTACACTTACTGATGGATATTCACATATTGCAATATACTATATACTAAGAGAATTAAAAACAACAGAAGCTAACAATTTTTACAACTAGATCTATAAATACAACTAGCTACAGATGCAGACAACTCAGACTAGGTATGAAATAAGATGCAGTTTATGCGAATGAATATGATTTGAAATTTAAAACTTACAGAGAATACTAAAGATATGTGATGACAATTATATACACAGATGGATTTAACTACTGTAAGCTAAGAAAGTGAAGGAAAACTATTGAAAATTTTGCTAAGCAGCTACAGGATTACAGATGGAACTGACTCAGGCACTAATTATTATTATTATTTTGTTTTTTTTGTAATGATATGAGAATGCAAGTAGACTGACTGACTTACAACAAAAGATGCAAAATATATAACATATGGATTACACTAACAGTATATAATATATGTTGAGGACTGAATACGGACATTTATTTTCCTAGTAAAGGGAAAGGACTGGCCATACAAGATAAGGGTTCGGATTTCATCACCGTTCCCTTCTTGCCCGCCTTAGGAAAACAATACCGAACACGAACCCAAGCTTAAAATTTTGACTAAAACAAGACAGATAAGGTAACGAGCTTATAGGAAAGTCGTTCAAAAGGATCGTATTGGGTATTTTGTTATCCTAGATCAAAGTTCAGGAAGATTACTGGAAGTCGATTAGAGCCGCCTTGTAACCCAGGGAAGCGTTGCCAAAGAGGTGGGGGTATCAAAGCTCCTCTGAGCTTCTCCTACTTCTCTTCGACTTAATTTATTCGGATCGTCCTACGAGGTTTGCTAAAATTGTACCCAGTTGCCTCTTGGAAGAGTAGAAGCTGGTCTAGAAACAATCTAAGTGGAGCCATCATGCTTTTTGTTTTCTATAAATCAATAGGTTTGATTTGGTTGAGTCGTCTTTGATTTGTGATTGCTCACCCTTCCAATTTGGGAAACTCTTGTATGCCTGAATGTAAAAGAGATGCCCTAGGTAGATTTGTTAAATAAAAACCTAGCAGTTCTAAGTGTCTCGATTACCTTAATCTAGAAAGTCTGATTTTCGGAGAGTCCTATTTTGAACATTCTCCTGAAGAGAGAATCCCTAATACTCCGATAGTACCAGAAATGGCTACTTTGAAAGCTTTGTTGAATCCGACTAGGACCACTCGTCCCTCGTGTATTATGTTAGCTGACACAGAAGCCAATTATGAGCTTAAACCTAGGACCATATAGATGCTCCCAATCTTTTTAGGGAAAGAAAATGAAAACCCTTATTTCCATGTTAGGGATTTCGAAGAAATTTGCAGTACCTAAGAATTAGAGGCTTAGATGATGATGCTTTGAAACTTAGGTTATTTCCCTTTTCCCTGAAAGATAAAGCCAAATCGTGGCTGTATAGTTTGACTTCTGAGTCAATCGAGACATATGAACAACTTACATCTGCCTTTTTCAATAAGTTTTTCCCTAGGCACAAAACATCGTCTATTAGGACGCAAATCTGCACATTCTCACAACAAGAGTGAGAATCTTTGTATAGGTATTTGGAAAGGTTCAATGATTTGTTAACACAATGTCCTCACCATGGTTTAGAAAAGGTTAGGCTAGTTCAGATCCTTTATGAGGGTTTAGATTATTCCACAATAACCACGGTTGACGCTCTGTGTCCAGGTGGGTTTGAGAACCAAACTGTTGAGGCGGCAATGACATTTTTGAATGAAGCCGTCGAAAATACCCAACAATGGGAAAATAGTAGGGAACCCCGGAAAAAAATTCTTCTAAGCAGAGGAAACGTTAATAGGGTAGAAGGAGGCTCTGAATCAGATGTAAAGATTGCAGCGATAGCTAAAAGGTTAGAAGTTCTAGAAATGGGTCACACTAGTGGTAGATTGGAGCCTTTTTGGGAAGGCCATAATAATGAAGAGCAAGCCAATGCTCTTTATAATAACACTAGACTCGATAATCGTCAGAAATTTGACCCATATTCAGAAACCTATAATCCTGGGTGGAGAAACCATCCGAACCTTGCATGGTCTAAGGGCCAGAATCAAGGTCAGTTTAGTAACTCTAATGCTCCCCCAGGTTTTAGTTATGCTAAGAATCCTTTGGGACAAGCTCAATTTCAGAATCAGTCGGATAAGAAAACCTAAGCCTAGAGGAGTCTCTCGTGTTGTTAACTCAGCAAACTGCAAAATTTCAGCAATCAGTAGAACTAAGTCTACAAGCTAGTAACAAGATATGACAAGAAAATAGTCAGGCTATTTCCGAGTTAAAAACCCAGGTAGGTCTGATAAATGAGTCTTTGAGAGTAAAAGGTAGGTTTCCTAGTCAAACACAACCCAACCCTAGAGGAGTTCATGAAGTAGGTACAAAACCATCGAATCAATTGAATGCTATTAGAACCCTTAGGAGTGGTAGAGTTGTAGATAATAAGGTAAACATGCCCGAAAGTGAGCAAACTGTAGTTCACCCCTTAGGACCATCCATAGCTGAGGAGACTGATAAAATCTATGATGATGTCAATTCGGTTTCTGAGAGGCCCTATTTTATTCCTAGAGCCCCATTTCCACAGCTACTAGTACCAACAAAGAATGAATCCAACTTTAATGACATTATGGAGGTTTTTAAGAAAGTTACCATAAACCTTCCGTTACTAGAAGCAATTAGGCAACTTCCGGCTTATGCCAAGTTCCTCAAGGATATGTGTACGCGAAAGCGAAAGCTTAGTGTCCCTAAAAAAGCCTTTTTAGCCTGTCATGTAAGTTCGATCATTCAGAACACCACAACTCCTAAGTATAAAGACCCAGGTGCCCCTACCATTGCTTGCACGATAGGAAAACACAGGGTAGAAAAAGCTTTACTTGACTTAGGAGCTAGTGTGAACTTACTTCCGTACCATGTGTACTTACAACTGGGACTTGGTGAATTGAAACCCACCAAGATAACTCTGCAGTTAGCTGATAGATCTGTTAAAATTCCTCGTGGTGTGATAGAAGATGTTCTTATTGAGGTCGACAAGTTTATTTATCCTGTGGATTTTGTAGTCCTAGATACACAACCTGTCCCTGACCCAGAGAATCAAATACCGGTGATTTTAGGTCGCCCATTTTTAGCCACGTCTAATGCTGTTATCAACTGTAGGACCGGACTTATGAACATATCCTTTGGTAATATGACCACTGAACTAAATGTCTTTAATGTTACTAGACAACCTTCTGATGATTTAGAGGAAGTGAATATGATTAGTACTTTGGTTCAGGATCTAGTTCAGGATAATTGGGACGACACTTTGTTTGGTGATTCTATAGATGAATTTGATGAGACAATTATCTTAGGTAAGATAGATGACCAAACTTTAGAACTAGAAGAAGCTCTCGAATATTTTAAGGACTCTACAGACCCAGAAATTCAGTCACTAGTGTTAGGTCTTTCTGTGAGTAAGGATGACCCTAAGTTTGGGGGTAGAGAACTGGAAAAAGCTCTTGAGTATTTTAAAGACTCTGAGGATCCGAAAATTATAGCAATAATTAGAGGTTTGTCTGAGAATACTGACTACCCTAATTTTGGGGGTAGTGATGGTCAAGTATCCTTATTAGAAGTCCCTAACTTGGGACTCGAGTCCAGTGTGCCTGAGGTATTACTAGAGTCTGTCCCGACTCCACAACCCGATCCTCCTGATACTGTCCAGGAATTGGTAACTCATAGTTCGGAAAAATATGTTTGTCAAGACACTCACATGAAGCCTAAGAGGGCGTCACAGATAAACCCAGTTGTCTTGCAAGAAAGTTTAGATCAGGTTGTGCTCCGTCTGTTAATTTTTCTAATCCTGTGCAGTTGTCTCATATTAGTGGCAGTGCTATTTGGTTTTGATGACCCACAGTTATTTCGACTGCTGATATATGCTTTGAAAGGTAATTAGCCATTTTATGGTACTTGATATCTGGATGAAGACTTTAAACTTAGCACTTCTTTGGAGGTAACCCATGCTCATGCAACACGGTAATATCTTTTCTTAACTCTTTTGCTTCAAATGGTAACAGATTCTCCTTGTTCATGCTTTTAATTTTATCTTTAGAACATTGAGGACAATGTTAGATTTAAGTTTGGGGGTATGGGAGAAACTTTTTAGTTGCATTATAAACTCCAGAGCCTAGATATTTATGCCTATTAAGGATGGCACTAACCAATTTAAGTGGATGGAAGCATTTTGGTTTTAGGAGTTGAGGAACCAATCTGAGTAGATGGAAACATCTAAAGAGTCTATTCATAAAAGCACAGAGCTCAGGTGTTAGAAATAACATGATAGTTTCACCGTATCTCGGAATCATCTTATTACTTCTGTTTTTGCAAATTTTTATGTTGATGTCTGCTGGGTTGAAATAGAGTGATTGAGTTACTAAAAAGAAAAGGAAAAAAAAAAAAAAGACCAGACCAGACCAATTAGACCAATCGGAATAAATATTAACACTTGGATAGCAATATGTGTGTGTTCTCCCTGTCTCCGTCGCCTAAACAAGCGTGGAACGCAGGATCCACGGGAATTACCATGTAATTTGCTGACAAGAAGCATGCGCTTGGATCCAAAAGATCTAATCATGTCGTTAAAAATAAATTAAAAAAATAAATAAAGGTTTATTATAAAGTCGACCACTGGTTCCCTTGTATATGCCAGCTGAGTTGATGTAGATCTAGGATTGTCGACCACTGGTTCCCTTGTATATGCCAGTTGTGTTGATATTAGTCCAGACCAGTATCTTAATCCACTAGGTCATAGGTTCATCTTGGCATTGAAGTCCATTCGCAACCATCTATTTCTATATCCATCTTCTTAATCTATTCATGTTATTTGTTTGATTCCGGATATTGATGTCCATAGTGTGACTATCTGAGTAGAGCTCTGTCACTTATATATGAATTTTAGTACACTTGAGTGCAAACTCATATACATCAATTGGAATTTCGCATCAGGGTACTTCCTCCCATAATCAATAAGTATGCCAACCAAGGATGTTCTTTAGTGCATTCCAAGGGTCTGCGTAGATAGCTAGGGTCTGGAGTAAAGGTTTTGTGGGTACACCTCTGGTAAACCCTCCCGAGACTATAACTCGGCCACTAGGGCCACCTAGGGGTTTAAAGGCTTGTTGCACATGTTAAGTGCAATCGATGATGCCTGCGACAGTGAGTTAGGATTTTATTTTATTTTTTTAGTTTTGATTTGCTCGGGACTAGCAAATAATAAGTTTGGGGGTATTTGATAGACGCATTTATGTGTCTATTTTCATCTCTTTTGTGTATAGTGTTCGTACCCATTTTTGTACTACTTTTGGTATTTTATCCCTTTGTAGGTGTTTTTGGAGAAATAGGCTTTTGCGGCGAAATTGGCTCGAAAAGTGGTTTTTGCGCTCATGGGAGAAAATTACTAAAGGGCACCCAGATTACTAAGGGGTATCCACTTGCTATTCGCACCTCTGGTCCGGATAAGGGGAGGTCATCCCCTTCGTTTGAATCTTTTTTTTTTGGGCGGGAAAAATCGGCAGTCGACTGGCAAGTTTTGGATCGGAATTTGGATGAGTTTCTTTCGGACTTCTTGGCTGTTTTGGATTAGTTTGGGCCTGGTTCAGTCAAACAGGAGTGGTAAGGGTTTTAGATACGCAAGGAAAGCAATCTTCCAAGCATATCTCGGCGAAAACAGGAAAAAATATTACGGGTGAATTACGGCAACTTTATGGTTTATTTTTGGAAACAAACGTGAAGAATTGGAGAGAAAATATCCTAGTGATTTGATTCTATCATCTAACCGATAATATCACTTCTAGAGACGTGTAGAAGAGATAAAGAGAGAAAGAAAAGTCCGAGACTTTTGGTGGAAGAAAAAGAGATTTTTGTCGAGTCTAAGCCGACCTGTGAGGTATATATAGGCTCTGGGGAGGCCAAGTAAAAAAAAGAAGACTTTAGGGGAAGTTTAGAACACCACAGAGCCGAAAAAATCAACTTGCAGGAAACCGAGTTCTGCTGCTGCCGGAGAAGAAGAAGAAGAACATACGACCCTCACTGAACCGTCGCAGACGAATATCGTAGTTCAACAGCAGCAGCTGAGTATTGTTTATAAGCAGTTTCCTACAGTCACAGAAGACCTTTACCGACGATTCTGTCTTCTGTTTTAGACCTTCAGCGACTACAGTGTATTCTTTTACTCTTTTAATCAACTTTTGAGCTATAAATATGTACTTTGAGCAAGTGATTAATATGAGGAGCTAAACCCCTTAGCCGAGGCGACGGAGGAAGCCATTGTTCCATGAAAAGTGGTATAATTCTATTTTAATTATTTTTGCAATTTCTTATATGATTATTTGCTTTGATTGAGAATTGATTGCATGATTTTTCTTAAACAATTGTGATTTCTCTTGATAGATTATGCTTAGACTTATGTTTTTGATATTCTATGCTTTCGAAATACACTTGTTATTCCAAAAATCTACTTTCGCAAAATATTAGAATCACTTTAAACGTAAAGAGTTGCATGAATATTGATTAGATTATATCACTTAATTGGTTAATGGTGGAATCCAGAGTCTTGGTGTTTTCTTTATATTTTTGATACAACTTTATTTAATTGTTGAGTTTAATTTGAGTCTAAAAAATCCTTCACAAGTCTTAGAGTTCGAATCTTTTTACCACTACAACTACAAAACACATCAGAGAGCTACAAAGCAACAGCAGACTGAGCAGAACTAGTTATGGATAAAAACAAACCCAAACTTGATATGAATACAATACAAAGATTTAGCTATCCCACTGAAATAAGATGCAGTTGTACAGATTAAGCTAGAAACAAAAAATCTACAGCTAAGATGTTACAGGGCTAAGCTACAGCACACAAGGATCGAAACTTTTACCTAGAACCAAGATGTAGATTATATACAGATAGAGTTAACAACAAAATTATACTAAAGATGGCAGGAAAACAGAAAAGGTATGCTACAGGATAATGAAGCAGGAAACTATTATATACACAGATGCAGCAATTAAAGGATAAACTAAAAATTACAGCTAAACTGACACTAAGATGCAGACTAAAACTACAAAGAAATTATGTGAAAAACAGCTACAGACTCTCTAACCTAAATCAAAGAGTAGAAAGAACAACAGTTATGCGGAAAATCAAAAATCGAGACAAGTATATACACAACCCAACTAGAACCTAGTGAAGTAAAGATAGATCTTCAGCAGAGAATGATTGAAACTAAAGGCTACAGCTACTTAGCACAGATCAACAAGAGATTTTTTTATTTTTTTTTAGAATGATGTGATGCCAGATGCAAAGAAATTTGCTGAAAGAAAAAAAAAAGATTCAGTTGATGATAACAGAAAGCCTGATATGGAACAAGTTATACTAAGTTATACTAGAAGATAATGATGCCAAATTGCTTAACTTAACAAAGAGAACTGAAAGAATGCAGTTATATGAAAAGCTACAGCTAAATGCAAAGACAGTTTCAACGATGCAAGATATATGAATACGCGAATTAACTAAACTACTATACAGCAGCAAAGTTACAGATGATAGTAAACTACAAACTAAGAAAAAGAACAACTGGACCCTAACAAAGATGTTAAACAAAATACACTAAGTGATACGATCTAGACGAAAAAAGACAATTCTAGAATCTTATATACATGATTATACTAAAAATCAGTAAAGTAAAGATAGAAAACTTCAGCTACACCGCTACCGAGTCCCCGGCAACAGCGCCAAAAACTTGGTAGGTCTGTAAACAAGCCTATAATTTATAACTGCAAGTTCACAGCGTCTATAGTAGACAGAGCAAATACAGGTCGATCCCACAGATATTAGGGCGATGTAGAGTTGATTCTAAGGTCTTTCTATACTGATTCAAATGAGACGGTGTTTGTCGATACGACGAAGTACTTGTTAAGAGAAGTAAACTAAAGAACAAAAATCTAAATGAGATTAAAGTTTAGAAACTTGATTAAAAGGGCACTAGGGCTATCAATTCAACCACATAACCTACACTAGAGAATTCAGCTAATGAAACACTTCTTGTCCTTATAGTAAAAAGCGGTGAAGATTCAAGTCTGCCGCATATCCAGGGTGTCCTAAAAGTTGATAGTTTAATGTCAACTAAGGTATTAACCGCTAGAATCAGATGCCTTGTTACGGCACAAATGATCACAGATTAATTCAATTGATAAAGCATGAGTTGATGCACAACAGATAATTGTTCTAACTACCTAGGATACTTGACATACAAGGTGAGAGTTATCAGTTGTAGCACTAAGATTAAACCTTTCCTTAATCAATTAAGCTCAACAAGAATAATAACAATAACATGAATAAACTATTAGTAGATTAAGGGAATCATATAAACCCTAGTATTGAAATTAAAACATGATGAAGAAATACTGAAACTTAATCTATATTACTGCTTGGTGCACCGTCTAATCCAGGCATAGTTTCAACATACATCTGCCTACCCCATTTATACAAGTTTTTCCCCAAAATTCTACACAGTCCCCATAGCTAACATGTACAATCAGAAATTAGGGATTTGATATGACAACAACTCACCACTGATGTACTCTTTCTTGTCATCTGTAGCCATTACACTGCCTTCACCAATTGCTGATGTTGTCGTAGATTGAAAGGAAAACAGCTCAAACCTAATTTGACGCGCCTGCTGCCATTGTTAGAGTTGCAGAGAGATTAAATAACTTGCTGCTGCTGTCGGTGATGCAAACTCATATTCAGATGAATTGATAATGCCTGCTGCTTGTTTTCCCCACTGCCACCTTACAACGCCGCCTGACTTTGTTGGAGTTGCGAAGAGATGAAACTCAGACCATTCACTTGTCAATTCTGTCTCCTTGGAAACCAATCAGCCTTCTATTCCTGCACAATTCATAGCCTAGGGTTAGGTTGAAATGGGTATAGTACAAATTGGTTAACTGATTGATTAGGTAAAGATGGAAATAGGGCATCAGGGAGGTGGTGTCGGGTGTGGGTTTAACAGCTTGAGGGAGAGGCAGTCGGCGGTGTTGGAGGTAGAACAGATGGACAGAGTGATAAAAAGATTTGACATGCTAAGAAAATTGGGAGACATAAAGATAAGCCGATTGAATTTTTGGGAAAGACGAGCACAGAGAAAGAATTTTTTTTTATCGTGTATGAGATGGGATTTGGGAAAGGTGATATACAATATTAGGTGCCTATCAACGTACAAATTCCTCAACACTCACTACTATGTTGTCAGGCATACTGCCTCAGCATACCCTCCTCTTAGTGTTGAGAAGTACAAATTCTCAACACTCACTACTGTGTTGCCAGGCATACTGCCTCAACACACCCTCCTCTTAGTGTCGAGACGTACAAATTCCTCAACACTCATTACTGTGTTGTCAGGCATACTGCCTCAACACATCCTCCTCTTAGTGTTGAGATGTGCAAATTCCTCAAAACTCACTACTGTGTTGTCAGGCATACTGCCTCAATATATCCCCACCTTAGTGTTGAGACGAAGCAATTTCTGAACACTAACTACTGTGTTGTCAGGCATCACTGCCTCAACACATCTTCATCTTAGTATTGAGACAAGCAATCTCCTCATCACTCACTCGTGTTGTCAGGCGTCACTACCTCAACACATCATAGTGCTGACGGCTCCACCACCTCAACACTCATCTTTGTATTCAAGGTTTAACTGCCTTAACACTCATCAGTCGAGGCTCCACTACTTAAATACATCATTTTAGTGTTCTCGGCATCAACGTACTAGAAGGGTGATTGCTACTTGCCTCGACGTTTCATTAAACATATTCTGCTCAAAGGCCAAACCGGCCTCCCTCTACTGGTAACGTCTGTTTACTCTTCTCATGAATTTTATTTTCATCTATCACCATCTAGTGCTTACCCCGCAACAATGTTACTGTTACGTGCTAAGCAGGGTACTTAATTTTTATGGTGGTTTTTATTTCAGGGCTAAAATTGTGAAACCATATGCTTAATGTGCTTTCATTCTGTAAGAAACAGAGCCATTTAAAAGTGACTAGAGCCCAGGTCTCTTCACTTACAATATGTATTGAGCAACTCAGTATATTTATATGAAATTTATCCAGAATGGTGCATGTAGGAACAATCCCAAATATTCTATAAATTTTATTAAACTCCCGCTTACATTATTCACTAATGTACAGCGTGTCGAGTATTTTCATATGCTATGTTCCCCAGCTGAACTCTTAATATTGGCATGACATGAAAATTACTGTTCACTCACAGCGGAGTAGCATGAATTTCCCGAAGTGTTAGTATTAAGATCTGCATGAAAATACTCAGGAACACGCAAGTTGCACCGCTCTCTGATAAAGAGGTTTCTTGTACCAATGCACAGATAATTTATCGAAAATGTTGTGTCAGCTCACGAAATTCAATTTTCTAACCTAATTTTACCTATTTGCAAAAAAATAGTTTTTCTGCGCCCTGCACGATATTTCCTATTGGTCGAAACTAAACCTAGGCAAACTAGGAAATTGATCCATTATGGAGTTAGTAGGAGCATGATCCTATTAAAAATCAGAAAACAAGAAATAAAAAGGAACTACAGCAAGTAAAAGCAGCAGCAAAGGGAGGCATGGCCATGCCACTTGGCCGGCCGATCTGCTCCAGCTGGAGCCACCTGTGGCCGATCGGCCACACTCCATGATGCCGCTTGCCGGCCTCTTTCCATCGACCAATCAGATCGCTTTAAATGCGCCACACATACTTTTAAATAAAATTGGAAGTTGGTTGGTCGACGCAATTAATTCCTTAAGGAATCTAACATAGGCTTCCCATGTCAGTCTTAAAATGATCACGGCCGTACGTTTTGGCCAGTTAATTTATCAAGTCTAGCCACTTCTCAACATGATCGGACAAGCTCCGTGGTACACACCCGCGAGCTCCTCTTTCCCATCATCCAATCAAATCGCTCCAAAGACGCATCCTACACTTCTAATTAAAGGTGGCCGGCGGCCCGTCTTTGGTTTTGACCAATCATATCTCTTCAACTTGGTCATCGGACGATATCCAAAAGGTCACCAAAGATTGTACGAACAGATGGGAGCATTTGGTAAATAATTTGAGTATGAGCTACATGCAAAAAGTTTCGTATGGATGTCTAGTATAACATACTAAAAAATCACATCAATCGGATCAACGAGCTAAAATATACAGCTTAAAAGGCGAGCTAGGTCATAGCTAAAAACTGACAGAATTCCTCCTGAATTCTTTTTGATTTTTTACTGTCGGGATGTTTTCACCTCCTAAACGAGCTCAAAATCCAAATATTCCAGTTGGGAAGATAGGAAATTCTTTTATGATAAGAATGGAGGGGCGGATCATCAAAATCCGAGTTCGTATGATAATTCTACAACAGTTTTAGTGAGGGTCTCACATCTGAATTTTCTGATTACGAAATTTCATGAATTAACACAAACTTCTGCAAATCATCTCAGCCATCCAACTTGGCTAGCCAATTTAACCGGTTTAGATTTAATTTGGGCCAACCAATAGGATGTCAAAATGGCTACCATCCATCATTCTCCTATAGGGACCGACCACCACATCTTTAATGTACATGGATAGCTCCTGGTAGCTGCTCAAATATGACCGCCCGCCGCCTAGCTTGCGCGTGATTGGTCAAAATAGCTAGGTCTTGCAAACAAAACCCACTTAGCAACTTGCTACATATTTTCCACGAAAATACTCGAGACATCATGTCACAAACTGGGGGATGTTCATCAGGGTATTAGAGCGTGCGGCGTGCAACACGCCCATTATAAGAAAGTGTTAGGAAAGGCGGACAGTTAGTGGCGGAAGAGAAGTAGTGGGTGTAAATCAACCGGTCTTCTCTCATAGCAAAACATGGTTTTCAACATTTTTACACGACCCCACTTCTCCATCACTCAACTACTCCCACTTCCTATGAGATCAGGGTGCGTTCAACTATGACTTATATAAATAGGTTTTCAACCTATTTCAACCAAGAACAGTTTTGGTTATCAACACAGTATCCATAAGTAAACACCAAAGAGCTGATAGCTTACATTCCGCAAGCCAGTTCCATATTCTGATACAAGTCATAAAATAGCCACACCTTCAGAATTAACCATTCTGATCTCAACACCTTCTTCGATTCCCTCCCTAAGATCAACCCTTCTCCTTCATTTTGTGACCGAAGCAAGACTGGAACGGCCATTTCTTGGTTTAGGCCAGAATTGTACAGACTGATCTCTCGAATCTAAAGTACTCCCGTGCAGTGCATTTGTTTTGGGTCTAGATTCGTTTCTCGGAAGCACACCCAAATTTACCATTTCCAGCAGAATCAGTTTTTACCCCAAAACAACTTGAAGTTTATATCAAAGATTCTGACCTTCGAGAAGGATCTGAAAGGGAAAAAACTTTCCAGGATAAGTTGGATAATCAGATTTAAATTAATAAATTGATAATTGCAAAGTTAGATGATTCCAAGTCTGCTCTTACTCAAACTCCTGGGGTTTCGAACTCTATTGAATTTTTTTCCAATCTTACTAAGGATCCGAGTGATTCTCTTAATTCTTGTCTAAAAAATTATTGACGATCTGGAGATAAACGATGTTTAGGCTTTGTTAAAAACGATGCGACTCAAGTTTGTTCGAAAGAATCCAATGATGTTATTTCAAGTTATGTTGGCTCATGTATATTTTGTGGTTCTTCCAATCACTATCAGTATGCATATAAATTTTTCAGGAAGAAGTTAAAGGTTGCAAGCATTCTTAACAAGACAAGTCTAGCAAAACTAACAAGACATTCCTTTAGGAAAAATGATATTAGTATGAGAGCTTTTGCTTTAAAGTCAACATTACCCTTTCAATGGTTTCTTGACAGTGGATGTAGCCGACATATGCAAGGTGACCTCTCTTGGTTTGTGAATTCGAGTGACTTTAATAGAGGACCTGTAATGTTCAGATATGGGATTTGTTGTTATATTAGCAAAAAGGGAACGATCAAACTTCTTGGTGTGCCTGAAATCCATGATGTAGTTTACGTTAAAGGTATGACTGCAAATCTTCTTTCTGTTAGTCAAATTTGTGGCAAAGGCCATAAAGTTATTTTCAATGCTAAAGGATGTGACATTGAAGATAAGTCTGGAAAAGTAATTTTTCGGGGTATACGTGGAAAAAATAATTGTTATCTCTTGGATACTCAGTTTAACCTTTGTTATAATTTGACTAAAGTGGAATCTACGCATCTTTGGTATGAGCGCTTTCGTAACATCAATTATCGCCTTCTTGGCAAGATCATTAACAAAGAACTTGTCAGAGGTGTACCCAAAATCAATGCTAAGATCGATGGTGTTAGAGCACTGCTCGGTTGAACTCGCAAGCGTTGCTATCTCAAGCTTGTTTGTCAAGTTTATTTGCCAAAACTATAAGTCTTGATTTCTAGTCTACTTATAGCCAAGTCTCGGATTAGAATAGAAAGTGTAGTTGAGCTTTAGACTTCACGGCGCTCATCGATTTAAGACGAAGAACTACTAAGGGGAGCTTGTGGAACTTCATCAACAAAAGGTATATGGAGACTTGAACTCATCTATCACTCAAAAGTCTATCCACTCTATCTCCTATTTGAGACAAAAGTCGTATAGCTATATGGACTTCGATTATACACATTTGATATTTCGAGCTGAGTTTAACTCGCTTACATATTTATCGAAATATGTGTTGGTAAGCTTTCGTTTTAACCAAGTTCATCTTATATTCTTGACGAAAGTCAAAAGATGATCATGTGAAAATCACCTGGTAACATCTTACATGATTTGTGTGAGACAGTCATTTGATGTAGACTCGGAATGTTTCGTATTGATATATTGATCACTTGAAAATTGCTTTGAAAGTAATAGTTTGTGTGAGATAGCTATTGTCGTCTTCTAAGAATGTTTCAATGATTGAAATGGGAGGATAGAACAATTAACCATGATTGGATATAACGCAGTATGCGTACTTGTATGCTAACTATTGCAAGCTATTCCAAGTCCGGGAACCATAGTATGCGTACTGGTTGGTTAGTTAAAAGTCCGGGAACTTGGTATACATACCCGTATGCGTACCGGCGTAAAGTTCAAGTCCGGAAATTCAACTGAGTTTGGTGGTGTACGATAGTATGCGTACCCGTTCGCATACTGGCGAACCCAGACCAAATCCGGCCACTTAGGTATGCATACCCGTTTGCATACTTGAGTAGGTTATGTTCTAAAATCGGTTTGTTCACGAACTAATACATTTATAAATTAAGGAATGCAATCTTTGCAAACCGTGGCTATAATGTTCATGAATAAATTCGAGTGAATCAAAATCGATCTTGCTTTCAATTGTGTCTTGTATACTTCTATGAGAATATACACAATTAAACAACTCTAGAACTAGTTTCATTTGAGTCATTTGAACTAGTTGTGTTAAGATGAACAAGGTTGATATGAAAGTGTTCATATGGCTAACTTCGGTTAACTATTGTTGAGCCAACAAGGTGTACATGTTTATGTACGGTTACCCATATCTAAATGAAGTCACTTTTCATTTGTGTGTAACAAGCTAAGTTCGATCTAACGGTTGAAAGATATTAGCTTGATACTAATCAGGTTTTCATTTAACGGTGAATATTGAATGGTTTGTTACCAAGGTAACATTAATTGCAAACCCTGATTTGAAGACTATATTGTAGCGCCCCCAAAGCTAGCAGTTGACTAATCCAATAGATTAATTAAATAAAGAGGCACTAAGGATCTAAATCATATAATTAAGCATTCAATTAAGAAATCTGCTACAAAACTTAACCCAAAAACTAGCCCCGCTCTGAAATATATATATATATATATAAGAACTCCTCTCAAATGATACATAAACAATAGTCAATTGGTTTACAAATAAAATATACAACATAATAAACATAGCCGAAGTTAACCAACTAACGAACTCAACCCTTGAAGCTTTTGCTGCGCAACTCTGATCTTTCTCTGAAAACTGAAAGTGGGATTGGGTGAGCACATCATCCCTAAAAAGGGTGCCCAGTACAAATAACATTTAACTTTCAAGTAATCACTGAAATGATTTGTTTTCCCAATACACTAAAGCACAACCAATTCACAGAGTTAAACAATCATGTATATGGAACTAACTCCTTCGTCAAACAATGTACTATATTGAGTGTCGACCAATTCCTTACACACCCTATTACTTTATATTAGTGTCGACCAATTCCTTACACACCTATTACGCATAAAAGCTCGAAAGTAAGTAGATATAAATGAAGGAGCAGTATCCTATATACCACAGATGGAAATTCTCATTTTCCAAGCATACAAATGGAAATTCTTATTTCCCAAACAATTCATAAAGACAAACAAAGCATCACAATTCCTTTCCAAGCAATGGAAATATTAAAAGAATTAACAGTACTTTCGAAATTTAAAATAAAACAATGCATGGAATACACAATCAGGCAATGCATGAATTTGTTAAACATAAACTTCTGTAATAGAAAACAGCAATAATCACATAAGAGTTAAATGTAAATTCCCACCTCTTTTGATGACAGGCCACGCCTACCTCGAGATCCACGATCCTCTGGTTCATCATTTGAATCGATCGTTGTTAATATAGACTAACTGTTAATCACACAAGTGCTCTAAGAGATTAGCCAAAAGGCTCATACAAGGATCATACAAGTCTAACTAATGGTTCTAAACCCATTTATGACTTACACCTTTTAATTCTCTTTCTTTAGCACATATAAAGGTTTACTAATTCAATTAGGTTGGTTCTATATTCCAATAGATAAGTCTTATGAATAACTACAACTTAGTGGAAGGAATAAAAGACTAATTCGGACCATAAGGGGTCCAAATCAGGGGAACTAGTCCTAAGCCCAAGTCTACTAAGCCCACCCATTAACATAAGGTCCAGTCCATCTGAGTCAACAAAACGGTCTCTAACGGTCAAACTGACTGTCAAAGGTCAACTAACAGTCAAGGTCAAAGTCTAGTCTAAGGTCAAGGTCAGGTCAGGTCAAGTCGGGTCTACGGTCAAACTAGTCAAGCCTAGGTCAACTGATCAAGAATTTAGGTCTAGTGACTCAGTCAAGGTCCACTGAGTCAAACCGATTTAAGACTGGTTAACATGTTAACTCAACTCAGTCAGATTGACTAAGTCAGCTAGAGTCAGATACCTGACTAGGCTGAATGGCACAAGGCCAAAACTCTTGCACAGGCCAGAGCCATTGCTCAGGCCAAAGAACACTAATGCACAAACATTGTGCAACACCAAAACTCTTAACTATAATTTCAAATAACAATACATTTATCTTAAACAAACTTCATATCTCAAATACAACACTCAACTAAGATTACCTGCAATTGCAGCTTTAGGCAAAACTCTTTCTACAATCATTCATCTAACACTTTCGCTGCAAATAACCTTGCATAAACAAATTGAGTCTCTACCAGTTCATTAACTTGAACTGCTACTCAATCAATAGAACTACCAACATCCCCAACACCTAATCTATACCAGTTCAACAAGCTGCAACCGTAACCAATTCCATATCCACCATCCCCAGCTCTTCACTGCCTCAATCATCAGTTCACTGTAATAATAATTCCTCCTCAAAACAGTTCCTAAACCTCCACCATCCACTCATATCCCATATAGCTTCATCCACACTACCATTACAGCTTCAAATGCACATCTTGGCTCATTCTCAGTTTCATAACCATCTTCAATCCAAACAAACCTTATCTCCATCTCTATCTACCACTACTCTTTCACCTGCAACTCCACAACTTCCACAGTTCACCAACACCATTTACTTCTCCGTCTCCCTGTAACATCAACATCACTACCAAACTTCTCTTGACCATCTCATTCTACCACATATCCAACTTAATTGCATCTGTAACTTTACTCAGTCACAGTTGGGACCATAATAGTAACAGCTTCATATCAACTTCACCATCACTAACATCAACTGCCTTGATTCAAATTAAAACCATAACTTCTCAATTTCACAAACAAACCGAACCAAAACACCATACAGTCAATTCAACTTCAATGTAAACACAACCCAATCTAGATATCATCATTTCATCCTCAATTCTATGAAAACATATATATTGAAATAAGAGAAACCCTTAATTACCTTATTCGATTTTTCTTGAATTGAATCAACACCTGAACTGACACCACCATCACCAACTGGTTTCCTCCATTGAATTCTTCTTTTCTCGATGTCAGACTCCTAATCTTCATCACCATCTTCTATTCTCAGAAGACTCCAACTTAATTCTTAATTCTCAACACCGAAACCCTAATTTCTAAATTTGGGGAAGAACATGAGCAACTGAAATCGAAATTAAACTCATGCAAACATTACTACTTCTTACCTGATCAAAACCCATCTCAAATCAATCTTCTAAATTATCAATTTCATTTTCTGGTTCTTCTTTGAACTCTTTATAAAACCCTAACTTCCAATTCACCTCTTCCTTCGAGTCTGAATCCAAAACAGACAGCAACACCGTCACTAACAACTACTCCATGATCTTCTCCACCTCCTACCTATCACAAAATCACCGATCTGTATCCTCAAAGTTCAGCAGAAGATGAACAGAGAAGAAGATCGAAGAAGAAGAAGAAAGATAAGAAGAAAGAAGAATAAGAATTATCTTCTCGGTGGGTGAAGATAAGGCCAAAGATAAATACCAGGACACCCACTTGCTTTGATAAGGGAAGCCACAACATGTCTGCAAAGAGATTATTTTGCCCTTCTCACAAAACTGATGATATCTTCTTCATCTGATATCCGATTGACACGTTCGAGTAGTCCAATCTGCGTAACTTTTCGAGCTCTATCTAACGGTACTAATTTCGTATCTAAATCGTTGTTAGATTAATTTCTATTAATTAACGTTCGTGTTAAACTAATCGAGTTATTAACGACTAAGACGTCTCTTGACTATCGTTAGACCAGTCAAATAGCGTTGACGAGCTTGAGGGTCTTTACATATATAAGGGAGAACTCTAGAAACTGGGAAACCTAATCCCCACACCTCCTGTGTGATACTAGTTGCGACTAGAGTCGATTCTCCATTAACCTAGGTTTTTTTTAAACCATTATAGGTTAACGACTTAAAGACTTCATTGGGATTGTGAAGCCAGACCCAACTATTTTCTATGTAGTTGCGTGTTCTGGTCTTGCTGTATTCTATCGTATTGGGTACTATCTTCTCGATGTGCTCGAGATTTAATCTTTGATAGGCAAGATAAAAAGTAGTCACAAACATCTTCGTCTCATCGTTTGTGATTCCACAATATCTTGTTTCGCTACCATACGATTAATATTATTGTGAGGTGATTGATATTACTAGGATGTTCTTCGGGAATATAAGTCTGGTGTATCAATTGGTTCCTATTCACCTTGATTTATAAAAAGACGGAACAAAACTCATAGGTATTTTTGTGGGAGACAAATTTATATATTCAATAGACATTTCTGTGTGTGACAGATTGGTTTATCAAGTCTTCGACTTTGGGTCGTAGCAACTCTTAGTTGTGGGTGAGATCAGCTAAGGGAATAAAGTGTGTAAAGTCCTGCTGGGATTCAGAGGCGTAAGGAACGCGACTGTACCTTGATCAGTGTGAGATTGGTTAGGGCTCAACTACATTCAAGTCCGAAGTTAACTTGGAGTAGGCTAGTGTCTGTAGCGGCTTAATACAGTGTGGTGTTCAAATCTGGACTAGGTCCCGGGGGTTTTCAGCATTTGCGGTTTCCTCGTTAACAAAACTTATGGTGTCTGTGTTATTTATTTTCCGCATTATATTTTCTATATAATTGAAATATCACAGGTTGTGCGTAGTTCAATCAATTAGATAATCCAACCTTTGGTTGTTGATATAAATTGATTGACATTTGAACATTGGTCTTTGGTACCATTCAAGTTGTTTGTCATAGTAATCAGGCTCACAGATTCTATCTGTTTGATTTGCTGATTACATTGAGAAACAGGGACACAACTCTTGGATATATATTTCTATTGATTGAGTCTGACTGTCTAGTTGGTTCTCTTGGAATTATATTGGAGTTTGTCCATACAGATTGCCTAAACGAAATATTGGATGTGGTTGTTAGACCCCCGTTTTTTCAGATGGTATTTGTGGAGCATGTCAGAAAGGCAAATAAGTAAGAATTCCATACAAATCATCTCGAGAAATGACCACCAATGTTCCACTTGATTTAATTCATATGGATCTTTTTAGACCCATTCAACAACCTTCTGTTGGAGGGAAGAAATATACTTTGGTAATGGTCGATGATTACACCAGATTTACTTGGGTGACGTTCTTAGCACATAAGAATGAGACCCTAAGTGAATTCAAGATTATTGTTAATAGAATCCAGAACGAACAAGGTCGTAAACTAAAGAAAATTAGAAGCGATAGTGGAACTGAATTCAAAGACACTAAGGTGTTCGAATTCTGTAACAAACTGGGTAATATTAAACAATATTCACCACTTCTCACTCCACAAGCTAATGGAGTAGCAGAAAGGAATAATAGAAGTATACAGGAAATGGCCAGGGTAATGCTCCACAACAAAAACTTACCTCTAAAATTTTGGTGAGAAGCTGTCTTTACAGCCTGCTATTTGATCAATCGTGTGTATTTACACTCACGAACCCTATATACTCCATACGAGTTATGGTATGGTAAAAAACCTAACCTACACTATATCAGTGTGTTTGGCAGTAAGTGATACATTCTCAAGGATCGAGAACAAATAGGGAAATTTGACTCAAAAAGTGACAAAGGTATTTTCCTTGGCTATGCATCTGACAGTCGTAGTTTTAGAGTATACAATCTCAGAACTCATGTTATGATGGAATCAATAAATATTATCATAGAAAATTTGAAAGATTTTCGTCATGATGACTCTCCTGCTGAGTTACCTCATTTGGAGACAACTGAGAAAGTCAAAGAAGTTCCAGAATCAGTGGAAGTTGTACCAAGGTTTACCGATCCTGATGTTTCTGGTAACGAGGACAAAATCCCTAATCAGGGTATTCCTATTGAACGTGTCATTCCACGACACTTTTGGTTTCAAAGGAATCATGATCCTGACAAAATTATTGGAGGTACGGAATCCACTGCTAAGACGAGAAATTAACTTCGAAATATTATAATTTTGGAGGTTATCTCTCGAAAGTGGAACCCAAAAATATTGATGAAGCTCTTAATGATCCCTATGGGGTAAATGCTATGCATGAAGAGATAAATCAGTTTAAAAGACAAAATGTATAGTAACTCGTACCTTGTCCCTCCAATATCAATATTGTTGGTACAAAATGGGCATTTAGGAACAAGTCGGATGAATTCGGTACAGTGGTCCGAAACAAGGCAAGACTTGTCGCTCAAGGATACTCGCATATTGAAGGGATTGAATTTGACGAAAACTTTTTACATGTTGCACGCCTTCAGTCCGTACGTCTTCTATTAGTTCATGCTTATTTTCTCAAGATTAAGCTATTTTAAATGGACGTAAAATATGCATTCTTAAATGGGTGCCTGAAGGAAGAAGTCTGCGTTTCTCAACCTAAAGCTTTTGAAAGTCAACAAAATCCCAATCATGTCTTTAAGCTCAAGAAGGCATAATATGGATTAAAACAAGCACCTCGAGCATGGTATGAAAGACTTGCTACTTCGCTTCTTACAAAAGGGTTCTCAGGAGGTGGAGCAGATAAGACCTTGTTTACAAAATAGAGTGGAAAGGACGTCCTTATTGCTCAAATCTATATAGACGATATAATATATGGATCTACATCTGAGAAAGTTGCCAAAGAATTTCAAACTTCTCTTGGTAAGGAATTCGAGATGAGCAATATTGGGGAGTTAAGATTCTTTTGAGGTCTACAAATTCAACAACATAAGGATGGAATTTACATTTCTCAAGAAAAATATGCAAAGGATCTTATTAAAAGATTCGATCTTTAGAAAATTAATCCTAAGCTAACTCCCATGCCCACTACTGGGAAGCTGCATAAAGATTAGAAAGGTGTTGTTGTTGATCAGAAATTATACAGGTCCATCATTGGAAGTCTTATATATCTAACTACAACAAGACCAGATTTCGCCTTTAGCGTTGGTTGTTGTACTAGATTTCAAGATAAACCTAAAGAATCTCATCTTGCAGCTGCTAAAAGGATCATACGATATATACACCATACTATCAATTATGGTCTATCTTATACTTTTGATACTAACACTGATTTTACAACGTATTCTGATGCAGATTGGGCAGGTTGTGTAGAAGATATGAAAAGTACATCAGGAGGATTCTACTACATAGGACTAAATCTTGTTACTTGGCATAGCAAGAAACAAAACTCACAATCGTTATCGATATGTGAAGCCGAATACATTTTTGCAGGTTCGTGTTGTACTCAACTATTATGGATGAAAAAAATGCTTATCGATTATGGAATCGATATTGGAACAATGAAAATCTTTTGTGAAAACTCAAATGCGATTCGAATTACAAAGAATCTCGTTGAGCACTCAAGAATGAAGCACATTGACATAAGATACCACTTTATAAGGGATCTCTTTGAAAATGGTATTGTCAACATAGAGTTTGTGCTATCAGACAACAATTGGCTGATATCCTCACCAAGCCTCTAGACACCACAACGTTTCAACACCTTCGGAAGTCTATTGGTGCCATTTTGGTTCATTAAATCAAGTTGGAAACATTGCCCGTGGATTAATTCATATCTTTTGGGTAATAAAACTTGAGTTCCAATTTAGGAATTGTTGTCATCTCATTAAAAATCCTTATTTTTATTAAAGTAAGGTCTCTCATGTTGTTCTCTTGGGAATAACATCAAATGGGGGAGAGTTCTTTTTGAACTTGTGCTTAATTGTTATATCTTTGTGGGGAGAGTGGATGTGGAATATACAGGGGATGCTTGTATCTTAAATCTCCTAGATGAGACACTAAGTATTTTATACTCTGTGATATCATCTAGATTAAAGTTGATATGTGTTCCTTTTAAGTCTTGAAGTATTATTTTTGTACCTTTGCCAATTTTTATTGACAAAAAAGGGGGAGAATTAATTAGAAGTTTCGCACCACATATATATGGTTTACAGATCATTATGTAAGGGGGAGTGAATCAACATCTATAGGTTTCACCTATTATGCAAAAGATGTAAGTATTGACTAAGGGGGAGAAACATATCACCGTAGTATTACTTTGAAGTTGTGATACAATTGAACTTTGGAGAAGATAATAATACTATGTTTCTGTATAACGACGATTGAGAATATATGTTTTCAAAGTTGTTATCGCTACGGATTTTCAACAACAACGATGCCGAGTTGAACACGTTCAGAATCATTGACAACTTGAAGTAACGAAGAATTCAGAGAGTGAAAGAACCAAGGAAATCAAGCATGATGGGTTCTGGAGTTTTGAAGCTTTATTTTTTTAATCCATATGTATTGATAGTTTTGTAACTAAAATTGACAAAGGGGGAGATTGTTAGAGCATTGCTCGGTCGAACTCACAAGTGTTGCTATATCAAGCTTGTTGTCAAATTTAGTTGATGAACATTATATCTTGATTTCTAGTCTACATTTAGTCAAGTCTCAGATTAGGATAGAAGTGTGTAGTTGAGTACCATACATCACTGTGTTTTACCGTTTTAAGGTATAGATCAACCGAAGCTTTTGGAGAACTTCATCAACAAAAGGTAAGTGAAGAGTGAACCACATATTACTCAAGTTTCCACCTTTCGATCTATGAGACTATGTCGCATGACTAAAGTGGACTTTACATGCACAACAAAAATTTCGATTCAAGTTTATCTTGATTAATTATTCTCGAAATATGTTGACTAAGCTTAAGAACATTTGTTCATACTTGATGAATTTGGTTTAGAACAATTTATTATTTATGACCTAAATTATGATTCAAGATTATCATTTGAAAATAGCATGGAACAGTGATATGTGTCATTCATGTTATTCGGGAATGTTTCAAATTGATTATTAGAGAGATATAGAACTACTGTAAATCTGGATACAGGACAACACACGTACCAGCTTACATACTGGCGAAATTGTTATAGGTCCGGAGCCGCAGTACATGTACTCAGTACACATACCGGCATAGTTATAGTTCGGCAATGACTTTTGGTACACATACTTAGTACGCATACCGAAAAAGTTACGTGAACTCCTGAAATCATTTTTGTCTTAAGGGTATACAAACCCAGTATACGTACCATGACAAAATAACTCACGAACTGGAAGTAGGTACACGTACTTACCCTGTCGAATATTTTCAGATGCATCAGAATTATTTTTATGAGATAATCGATATTTGAACAACTCTCTAAAAAACACATTTGAAAATTTTGATCACATTGTTGTGACTCAAGATTAAAGTCTTAAAGTGTTATATAAAAATGGTTAAGCTTATAGTTCATCTGGATAATTTCGGCTAACCTTTCATGAACAAGTCATTATACACGGTTCAGTTATGTTCCATCCTAACCAGAGTGTATATTTTGCTATGTTAATCTCAAATCAAAGATTCATCTAATGGTGGATATTTATTGCTTAATTCCAAAGCTATCTTAGCTTAAATCTAAAGCAACCTTTGTTTTGAAAGTCTATATAAGGAGAACCTCAAGCAACTGGGATCTTTGAATCCCGACACTTTTCTTTGTGTGTCCTAGTTGTAAACTAGAGTCGTCCTCTCCATTAAACCTTTTTAGGTTTAGCGACTAAAAAGACTTCGCTTAGAGATTCATGAATCCAAGTCCAACTATGTTTATCTTGATAGTTTGTGTATCCTGATCTTGCTACTGATTGTTGAGTCCAACTATGGTTAGTAATACAAGACTTGACTTGACTTGTTTCTATTTCTATTCACATTACTTTGAAGTCATTTAGATTGAAAAGATAACATGCGAAGTTATATATATATATGAAACTCTAGTATTAGAGACTTAATCATCTTCTTGTGATCAAAGTGTCAAGGAAGAATATACAAGTTGTTTCACAACTTAGGTATATTGAATTACAAAGTATAATGATTATCTTATGAACTTCATGATGAACTTAGGATTGATTATCTTTGTAACTTGTTACTAGATTATGTAATGAACTTAAGATTTATTTCATGCCTAGAAAACTATGTTTGATTATATGAGTTTAAGGAAGTAAACATACGAAACTTGTTTCGTAGTTCATAAAATCAATTGGATTTGTGGTACGGTTCTTATTGGGGATCTATAGTAGGTCCAATCCCTATTAGGGATCTATAACAATACCGATCCCTATATATTGGGGATCTCTAGCACAACCGATCCCTACTTATTGGGGATCTATAGTATGACCGATCCCCATGGCAAAACCGATTTCCGATATTACATATACTTTAGGTTTTGTGTGATTTTGGAAGTTGGGTTTTCTAATTAAGAAAGTTCAAGATGTCGACATTGTAAGTAATTTGAACATGTGGACCATACAATGGAGTTTATTAGATTAAACGGAAGAGCCTTTGCGTATGACTTGAGATATCTTTATCTTGAAAGAATCGAAAGAGTTGTTACCAAACAGATTTTTTGTTCCTTTACTGTTTGGAATACGATCCAAAGGAATTGTTCTAGTGCGTGCACTCAATGAAGTCGAAAGCGCAGGGATATTGAGGAAACTAAGTGAACTAGTGGTAGTTGCTTGGTATAACTATATGAAGTTGGTGTAGATTTTGTATAGTGGATTAATTCTAAGAGTATTCAATTCTGGACTAGGTCCCGGGGTTTTTCTACATTTACAGTTTTCCTCGTTAACAAAATCTTGCTGTGTCTTTTTCTTTTCTATTTCCGCAATTATAATTGTTATTATAATTAAAAGTAAAATACACAAACGTTAACTCCGCATATAACTTGATAGTGATCCTATAGAGTCTGGTTAAGTCCGAACCTATTATCAAGTATCATACTTCGTTGTGGTATTATCTCGATCTTGTATGTCTCAACATTCCTAAACTTTCTAGTCTAACCTAAACGAAGTTGACTCTAGTATATGATCAAGCGATTTTAGATGAGTTTCGACACACTAAAATATGACAACCAAACTTGACATACCAACGCTTGGTGAGTTCAACCGAGCTATGCTCTAACAGGTTCAACCGAGCAATGCTCTAACAGTTAATAATACACTTGGGTTGATCCCTATAGTTAGGTTCAGTTTCGATACCTATTCTACATTCCAGGTGTATACCTTGTTGTTGTCATCTTGTTGATAGTCTTTGTCTATATTAGATCACACAAGGTATTAGTCTATAGGTTGATATCGAAAAGATTGTGGTGTACTTGGTACTCTTGTCATTTCAAGTTCAGTGCTTGAAGTCTTCACAAGCAGGTGAAACAACTTAAGATAGTGAACTCTATCTTAGGATTTATGTACGTTGGCCAGATTGGTTGTAGTCATAGGAATACCGAGGAAACTAGGGGTGGATTACTTGGTCTCAATTATACGACGTTGGTAGTGGTCTTTGTATAGCGTCTTAATTCTAATTCAAAACTGGGCTAGGTCCCAGGGTTTTTCTGCATTTGCGGTTTCCTCATTAACAAAATCTTGTGTTGTGTTATTTACTTTACTTCCGCATTATTTATATTGTCTTTATAATTAAAGTAAATACACTTTGTACGTTAATCAAAACACTTGGGTTGATCCCTATAGTCAAGGTTCAGTTTCGGACTTATACTATATACCAAGTGTTCACCTTGTGGTTTCTATCTTCTTGACAATCTCTGTCTATATTAGATCACGCAAGGTGTGCGTTATACAGGTTGATATCGAAAAGATTGTGGTGTACTTGTGTTGATGGTGGTTTTTAGTCCAAGGGTAAAATCGTAAAACCCTATATATAAAACGTTGTCATCCTGCAAAGGAACAAAAGCCATCTGAAAGTGATGAGTGCATAAACCTCTTCGCTCACAGATGTATTGAGAAATTCAATATATTTGTATATATATATATAATTCATTCAGAATGGTGCACATAGCAACAATCCCAAATATTCTATGAATTTTATTTTCCACCAGCATTATTCACTAATGCATTGCCCGCCTACTATTTTCCTATGCTATGTTCCCCAGCTGAACTCTCAACATTGGCATGACATGACGATTAATGTTCACTCGCAACGGAGTAGCACGAATCTCCCGAAGTGTCAGTATTGAGATCTGCATGAAAACACTCACACAGGATGCACCACTCTCTGATAAAGATATTTTCGTGTCAACGCGCTTTTGATTAAAAGTTAGCACGATCGACACGCTTAAATTCCTTAAGGAAAGCCTAGACTGCCAATGACAGTCTTAAAGAGCAATCACGGCCACACGATTTGACCACACAATTCGACAAGCTTAGCCTCTTCCCAGCAGAACTAGGCAACCTCCATAATGCCCACCGACGGGCCCACTAACATCCCAGCCGATCAAAATTCCTTTAGTTCATCCGCAATACCCCTGACCGTTAGCCAGAACCAGGGTGATCGCGCTGTTGAAAAAGAGCTCAAACGAGCTAAGACCGATTATAACGGTCTAAAAATTCATCACATCCGCCCAACTTAGCTAGCCTAGTTGGACGGTTTGTATTTCCCTTCGAACGATCAAAGAAGTGTTGGTGTGTTCGCCGGCAACCCAACTACACCCATGGTCGATCGACTTTCCCACGACAATCCAAGAGTGTTTAGAATCGCTTGCCCAAAGTAGGGTGAACACGCTGCTTTGGAAACCCTAAATTGCGTTTGCGACAACAAGTTACTGTCGCAAATCGATCACAACCATCCATCTTCGCCGTCCATAGCGGGTGGCTTAGATTCAATCTCAGGCGGCCTAAAAGATGTTAGCGTGCTCACTGGCAACCCGCCTTTGCATAAGGCCGATCGGCCTGCTCAAACTAGCGCCCAACGCTTTTAATCGATCATCCAAAATAAGGTTGACCACATGGATTCTAAACCATAATTTGAATCAACGGCAGTAGACAACTGCCGCAAATCATGTCGTCCATCCAACTTCGCTAGCCTAATCGGATGGTTTAGATCTATTTTCAGGAGGTCAAAAGGGTAATACTGTGATCACCGGCCATCCCTCCTCCACAGGGAGCGATCGACCAAGTGGTAGCTCACCCATAAAGGTTGTCGGTCACGCTATTTTTAAGACATTCAACTCGCGACTAATTTAGACGAGCTCTAAAACAACGATGCTTCCTGCACATCGATTATTTTTCAGCAGTTTGTTTGAAAGCGATGCTTCATTTGCATCAATTATAAACGATGCTTTATGAATACTGATTCCACAAATAATTTTATTATTTGACCTAAAAGCACTATATGCTACTTCAAATGGAAAGTCTCATGACTTGACTCATTCAGCATCCTGCTGTACATATTTTCCTACAAAATACTCGAGACATCAAACGTGTCACAAACTGGGGGATGTTCACTGGGGTATTGGTCTGGTGGTTTACGGCGTGCGGCGTGCAACGCGCCCATTACGAGAAAGTGCCAGGAAAGGATGGACAATAGAGAGAGTAGTGGGTGAAAGGGTGACCAATCTTCCCTCATGATGGAAACGTGATGATCACCACCTTTTGCATAACCCCACTTCTCCACTACTTAACTGCCTCCACTTCCTATGAGATCAGGGTGCACTCGATGACTTGCATAAATAGGTTTTCAATCTATTTCAACAAAGGACAAGTGTTATCAACACAAGTATCCATAAAAACACCAAGAACTGATAGCTTATGTTCTGCAAGCCAGTTCCACATTCTGATACAAGTCATAAAACAACCACACCTTCATAATTCAACAATTCTGATCTCAAACACCTTCTTCGCTTCCCTCCCTAAGATCAACCCTTCTTCTGCACTTTGTGACCGAATTGAATCTGGAACGGCCATTTCCTGGTTTAGGCTAGAGTCTTACAGATTGATCTCTCGAATCTAAATGTACTCCTATGCAGTACATTTGTTTAGGGTTTGAATTCGTTTCTCATCAACACACCCAAATTTACCAAAAACAGCAGAATCAGTTTTTACCCCAAAACAACTGGCGACCATAATGGGAGATTAATCTCTCGGTTGCAAGAACAATTTTCAATTTTATTTCAATTTTCTCAAATTCAAGTTACAAATCCTGATGCTATGGGCGCTGATAACACTCCTGGTGCCAATATCCCTGCCTTTAACACCAATGTACCGCCTGCCATCACAGTCAACACATCGCATGGGGTTACATCTTCTAGCACCAACACCAATAACGCCGAAAGTATACCCTCTGGTGTGACACCTCCTATTACCATAGCCAGAGCCGCTGCTAATCTTAATATTTCTTCGAGCATGACACCTCTAATCGTCACCAGGGCTGCCACTATTTCTTCATCGGGACGAGAGACTAGAGGATCCAGGGGAAGCCAACCCCCTATCACCATTGTTGATTTTATGGAAAGACAAGAAGTTCTTGCTAAGGCTCAGATGGACATGGCTACAACTCAGAAAGAGGTACTCACTTTCCTCAAGACGCTAACGGAGCGACTACCACAAGAGACGCGTCAACCCATGGAGCAAATAAGGAGTACTTTTAACACTCCTGGCGCAAGCACTTCAACAGGGCGTGCCTTCATAGATGAGGAAGTTCGTGTTGCTCCTGAACGCTCACGAGAAAGAAATCAGCCGTCCAACTTTATCACACGTGAGGATCTGGAGAGTCTCCTCCAAAATCGAGGAAAAGAAAACCCAGTGGACATGCACCAACACCAACCTACGTATCCTCCTGATGTGCAAAGAGTTCCTCTCCTGAGAGGGTATTCTTCTCTTCAGTTTTCCCTCTATGATGGTACTGGTAACGCTCGTGAACACATCTCTCATTTTCTGGAATCCTTGGGAGAACACGAATACAATCATGTCCTTCTCCTGAAATAATTTTCAAAGTCGCTTACCGGAAGAGCGTATACCTGGTACAACAACATCGCACCAAACAGCATATCCAACTGGTGTGAGATGGTCACCACTTTCTACAAAAAGTATTTATTCGTGTCTGAGCAAATCACTTTCTCAGACTTAGGAAGAATGTTTCAACGAAACAACGAACATCCAAACGATTATGTCAAGAGATTAAGAATTCAAGCATTAGATTGTCACGACCCAAATGTGACCGAACAACAGTTGGTGGAATCATGCATTAACGGTATTATTCCCATCTATCGTGCTTTACTGGAAAACCTGCGTTTCCAGACGTTCTCTGAACTCCATGAGGCTGCTAAGCGGTCAGCTACGACCGCACCAACGCTATTAGAAAGAACCAGACCGTCCATGGGTAAAGATGCATGCGAAACTCGAGGAAACAAGCGCCTCATCAACAAGCAATATAACACCGGTCCTTCTGTAAGCATAGTAGGTGAAGGAGGGAAAAGGAAAGCTTCAGCAGCGGAACAACAACCCAAGCGTGCAGCACCAGCGCAGACAACTCCATCCCGGAAAGCTGCGGCTAAGACCCCTGTGCAACAACAAGAAACTGGAGATCCTGCTCTAGACTTCCCATTTCCAATAGATGAAGTCATTGAACTCCTAGAAGCATGGATTTAAGATGATGTCATCAAGCTACCTCCTCTCAGACGTCCGCCAATCGAAGAAGAGATGGCAAATCCCAAATATTGTCGTTACCATAGGTTTGTCAACCACCCAACAAGTGAATGCAACAAATTAAAGCGCATTTTCAAAGAGAAGGTGGATGCAGGAGAACTTCAATTAGGAAATGAAGGAGTTCACAGAGACCCCCTTCCTGTCAGGAGTTGCATGAATTCTGGGGACTCCGTCCACAAAACTGTGCATTCTATGATGGAGCATTTATGTAAAATTCTGTATTTCTCCAAGGCACAGCGTCAAGACATGTTTGGATCCCTCAACCGTGTCGTATCAGGAAAGCGTCTGTTTCCATTCAGGGAAGCCACTCCCAAACCCCAATCTTTCATGGGAAACGCGACTAATAGATGCAGTTAGGGACTCATAACCACCACCCACTTGAAGGATGTTGAGTTTGACAACATACTGATTGACACGGCCTCTGACTTCAACATTGTTACTGTCAAGACTTTGAGACCGCAGGAATTTCAAAGCAGGAAGTTGTGCACTGCCCAACTATGATCAAAAACCCATAAAGAGAATCAACAAATGCTTACGGGAACATTAATCTCGAAATCAAGGTGGGAGATGCTCTAACGCACGCCAAGTTTCATATTGTTAAAGAATACCCAAATTATGATATGGTTCTGGGATGCTTATGGGTGCATAGCAACAAAGAAAGGATAGGAGTATGTCCTTTGCCAGTGTCTATACCTGAAAGGATTTCAACAAGCCATCCAACCCTAAAGATTATCTGTTGCCGTATCGACAGCTCGAAAACGTGACACAACTTCCTGGAGAGAGCCCAGCGACGTTCCTCCGCAGATTCCGAGCATAAGTAAGTTTTATCGAACAACCTTTTCTGCAACCAGTCACTACTCCTTCCCCCAAGGCTTGGGGACTCGATCCGATTATCAGACCAGTCATCACTAGGAGATGCGAATGGGATGCTGGTCCTTTTTAATATTTTATCAAGAGTCTAAAAGCTATCACAGTTAAAGATAAGGAATCTAGGAAAGTAATGACACAACGCCCAAACCCATTTCAAGTTGGAGATATGGTAGTGAGAGTTGCTGCCCAACCCTCTCCATCTGACTCCGCAGAAGGGAAAGACGAGCTGTACCTAGTGACGGAAGTTATTTTAGGAGGCTACTGCAAGCTTATCAATTCAGACAAGCTAGAAGGAGTGGTAATGCACACCCGGTGGCTCAAACACTTCAATACCTAAGAGGCAACGCCGCTTTTCCCTCCAATGTTCCTTTTAGTGTTTCCTTTAGCAATTTTCCTTTTAATGCAACATTTGTAATTCCTCCAAAATGAGTGCACTGCTTGCAGTCATAATTAGGGTTTCTCTTTATCATTTAATTGAAATATTACTTCTTTCATTGCCCTTGAATCATTCCAAGCTAAGCCTCAAATAAACTCAAAACCCTCAATCGCAAACACGGCTCAAAGCCAGAAAATCAAATTATAGAGGAAACAACTCTTACCCCCCAAGACACACCGAAGAGAAGAATACACGAAGGAAAAGAAGGCCCAAGATGACCAAGGGAAATTATCAAGCATCCGGTACACGATTTTGGGCAAGTGTCCTGAAGTACAACCTACTTCAACGAAGAAACGTACTTTAACGAAGAAACGGCCTCTCGATCATCACCCATTGTACCTAGATCCAGAAAGAATCCCATCACGGAATCAGGAGGCAGCGAGAACCCGTGGTACTCCTGGCTTGCAACCACTTCTTAAGACATGTTCAATCACACGCGCTATTAATGGGAGATAAAGCCCCGCACCTAGCAACACGCGAGATATACAAGGGTAATATCAAATGGAAGTCACAGGTTCGTGGACGAATTCTTAATTTGTTATTGCATCTCTTGCTTCAAGTTGTTGTTATTAGAGTCACACATAATGGCGTTCGAGAACGAATATGAGGCTCTACTATAACTCTACCAAAGGATGTGACGACTAAAGTTCCAAGGTATTATGAGATTTTTTCCGAGGATTTGGACTTCTCAGTCGGGAGATTTCATTCATTCATCCAATTGGAAATTCAAGATTATTAAAGCAACATAAAAGATTATTATTCGATAAAGTTCATGCTCCAGTCACATAAACGAAAACCAATGAGTATAAGAAGAAAACGTCGACAAGATATGGAAAAGTGCTCATCTATGAATGAAAGTAATAGTGGGAAGTCTAGCCACTAGCGAGATCAACGGCGCCTTCACTAGGGCCTTTGTTGGAGGTTGCTCCCACATCTTCTTCACAAGCCGTTACCATATCCTTTCTAGAAGCTGCCTCGACTCCCCTTTCAGAAGTTACACCAACATCCCCTTCGAGAATTGTCCCAACGTTCTCTCCAGAAGACACCTCAGCATCTTCTCCGGAAACTTAGCCAACATTCCCTTTGAGAACTGCTTCATCATCCTTCTCAAAAACTGCTCCAACAACCTTTGGGTGTTCGGGTTCATCCACATCAGAGTCAAGAATTATGATGCCGTTTTGAATGGGGTAATCATGCTTATTTTCACTTAGAGGCCGCTCGATCCTTCGCCGCTTTAGCCGAGCTGCAAACCTTTCAGCTCTTGCACTTGTCGGTTGAGATGCTTCGTCGCGCCTCCACTCCTCCTCCATGCTAACTGAAGCCAAAAAAGCTTGGACACACTCTCGAACGATGTGTAAGTGCACAAGAGACATACCTTGTATAGCACGACCAGCTTCGCGAAACGGAGAATCTATTTTGGCCATCACCTCCTCGAATGCGTTAGCCCTGGGTTTGTCAACTTTAAAGCTTTTCTCTAGAGAAGTTGAAGAATAATCATCACCAGCAGTTCCCATTATATACTGCAAAGAGGCATCATGATTATACCAAAAT
Organism: Papaver atlanticum; assembly: GCA_023531105.1. Taxonomy (NCBI): domain Eukaryota; kingdom Viridiplantae; phylum Streptophyta; class Magnoliopsida; order Ranunculales; family Papaveraceae; genus Papaver; species Papaver atlanticum. The sequence continues at coordinate 1,992,728 of JAJJMB010014087.1, forward strand.
CCACGTAGTAAAAAAAACAAAAAATCAAATTACATGAGACATATAGAGCAATACCTGGAACGAAGAAGAATGCAATTCTGTGATGATCGGTGTGGGGAGAAAGGCTCAAAAATTTCTCTTTATATTCCACAAATCATCCAGGTCCCAGGAAGAAAATGAGTCTCTACTTACCGTGTATAAAGGCTTCATATGCGGGATAACAATCGAATGGATAATTATCTACCTGAGGACAACTGACGTGCGCTAAAAGGAAACATATCTTGCTCAAGGGCCGAGCCAGCCCCTATCCTGGTAATGTACGCCAAACTTCTCTCATAAATTTCCTTGACTGTCACCATCTAGGACTTACCCCGCAACAATGTCACTGTTATGTACTAAGCAGGGGACTTAATGTTGATGGTGGTTTTTAGTCCAAGGGTAAAATCGTAAAACCCTATATATAATACGCTGTCATCCTGCAAAGGAACAAAACCCATCTGAAAGTGATGAGTGCATAAACCTTTTCGCTCACAGAGGTATTGAGCAATTCAATATATTTGTATATATATATAATTCATTCAGAATGGTGCATATAGCAACAATCCCAAATATTCTATGAATTTTATTTTCCACCAGCATTATTCACTAATGCATTCCCCGCCTAGTATTTTCCTATGCTATGTTCCCCAGCTGAACTCTCAACATTGGCATGACATGACGATTAATGTTCACTCGCAACGGAGTAACACGAATCTCCCAAAGTGTCAGTATTGAGATCTGCATGAAAACACTCACACAGGCTGCACCACTCTCTGATAAAGAGATTTTCGTGTCAACGCTCTTTTGATTAAAAGTTGGCACGATCGGCGTGCTTAAATTCCTTAAGGAAAACCTAGACTGCCCATGACAGTCTTAAGGAGCAATAACGGCCACACGATTTGGCCACACAATTCGAAAAGCTTAGCCTCTTCTCAGCCGAACTAGGCAACCTCCATAATGTCCACCGGCGGGACCACTAACATCCCAGCCGATCAAAATTCCTTTAGTTCATCCGCAACACCCCTGACCGTTAGCCAGAACCAGGGTGATCGCGCTGTTGAAAAAGAGCTCAAGCGAGCTAAGACCGATTATAATGGTCTCAAAATTCATCACATACGCCCAACTTAGCTAGCCTAGTTGGACGGTTTGTATTTCCCTTCGAACGATCAAAGAAGTGCTGGCGTGTTCGCCGGCGACCCAGCTACACCCATGGTCGATCGACTTGCCCACGGAAAGCCAAGAGTGTATAGAATCGCTTGCCCAAAGTAGGGTGAACACGCTGCTTGGGAAACCCTAAATTGTGTTTGCGGCAACGAGTTACTGTTGCAAATCGATCACAACCATCCATCTTCGTCGGCCAAAGCGGGTGGCTTAGATTCAATTTCAGGTGGCCCAAAAGATGTTAGCGTGCTCACTGGCAACCTGCCTTTGCATAAGGTCGATCGTCCTGCTCAAACTAGCGCCCAACGCTTTCAATCGATCAGCCAAAATAGGGTTGACCACACGGCTTCTAAACCCTACTTTGAATCGACGGCAGTAGAAACCTGCCGCAAATCATCTCGTTCATCCAACTTCGCTAGCCTAATCGGATGGTTTAAATCTATTTTCAGAAGGCCAACAGGGCAATACTGTGATCACCGGCCATCCCTCCTCCACATGGAATGATCGACCAAGTGGTAGCTCATCTATAGGGTTCTCAAACGATCGCCAAAAAGTGGCCGGTCACGCTACTTTTAAGACATTCAACTCGCGACTAATTTAGACGAGTTCTTAAACAACGATGCTTCCTGCACATCGATTATTTTTCAGCAGTTTGTTTAAAAGTGATGCTTCATTTGCATCAATTATAAACGATGCTTTATGAATACTGATTCCACAAATAATTTTATTATTTGACCTAAAAGCACTATATGCTACTTCAAACGGAGAGTCTCATGACTTGACTCATTCAGCAGCCTGCTGTACATATTTTCCTACAAAATACTCGAGACATCAAACGTGTCACAAACTGGGGGATGTTCACTGGGGTATTGGTTTGGTGGTTTACGGCGTGCGGCGCGCAACGCCCCCATTACGAGAAAGTGTCAGGAAAGGACGGACAATAGAGAGAGTAGTAGGTTAAAGAGTGACCAATCTTCCCTCATGATGGAAACGTGATGATCACCACCTTTTGCATAACCCCACTTCTCCACTACTTAACTGCCTCCACTTCCTATGAGATCAGGGTGCACTCGATGACTTGCATAAATAGGTTTTCAATCTATTTCAACAAAGGACAAGTGTTATCAATACAAGTATCCAGAAAAACACCAAGAACTGATAGCTTATGTTCTGCAAGCCAGTTCCACATTCTGATACAAGTCATAAAACAACCACACCTTCATAATTCAACATTATGATATCAAACACCTTCTTCGCTTCCCTCCCTAAGATCAACCCTTCTCATTCACTTTGTGACCGAATTGAATTTGGAACGGTCATTTCTTGGTTTAGGCCAGAGTCTTACAGATTGATCTCTCGAATCTAAAAGTACTCCTTTGCAGTACATTTGTTTAGGGTTTGGATTCGTTTCTCATCAACACACCCAAATTTACCAAAAACAACAAAATCAGTTTTTACTCCAAAACAACTTGGTACCCTCGTCATTTCATTAACTTTCTACATTATAGAGGTGTATTCTGGGATGAGTTTATAAGAATACAAGACTGACTATTTATAATTTTATGACCACGAAACTTTTTGGAAAACAAGATCTACCAATTTCGAAAATTCTAAAGATATGCAATAAGTGTATTTTCCGAAATTAACAAAGACCTTATATTATATGATTTGGAAAATAAAATTAAATAAAATTTCCAACTCATAGATCCATATCTCCCTTAGTATGAAAACCAATATTAACTAGCATACATCCGTGTAATTGACTAATTTAGTCACTGGAGATATTAGATCTTCTAGGAACTAAAAGCATATACTTTCGATATCATAAATGCTATATAAAATCAATATCGTAGGATCTCGTCTTGAGTGTCAAAGGAATATACTTGAACAATAAAATATTAGAATTTTTTACATGTTCAACATTTATGAACATTTCTTATTCTAATTCGTGCACATATCGATGTCTGTGGAAACCCGTGAAGATAACAGATAATTCAAAAATGTAAAAATGAGCAGGAATCTAATAAGAATCGGTCCCGCTACTAGGGGTCGGTCCTCAGACCGGTCGTGGAATATTACTTTTTAATATGAAATTCCAGTACGGATTCTACCGGAAGTTCAATACACTAAATAATAGCAAGTTACCAATTAATGCAATGTCGAAACACGAAGTCTAAATATGAACTATAATTCGTTACTCCATATACTTGAGTTGTCAAAACAACTATTGTATAGTTTTTCTTTATTTTGATGATAGTATAATGACCAAGTCATCAACACTAAAGTTATTGTAACAAACTTCGCATGTTATGTTTTTAATGAATAAAGACTTGTAAGAACAAAGATATGACAAGTCATTTCTGTAGTTGCTAACCTCAAGCTCAAGGATGATGTCTTCATTGTCTTCAATATGCTTTTAAGTGTTCATGAGTAACTAGAGCAAGTCTCAACATTTATATGTTCCTAGTTGAAAAAGCGAGGGTATAACAACCACACCCAATAATTCGTTCGGAAATCTGTATGGACTAAACTCCAATATAATTCCGAGAGCACCAACTTAAAAGTGAGACTCAATCAAGAAATATATCGAAGAGCTTTATCTCTCTTTCTCGATACAATTAGCAACTAGGACACAGGAAAGTGTCAGGATTAGGTTTTCCAGTTGCTAGAGTTCTTCCTTATATATCCTTTCAAATCAGGGTTGTTTACAATCAAATTTAAGATAGCTTAGTAACAAAGCATTCAATATTCACCGTTAGATGAACTCCTAATTTAAGATTCAAGCTAAGTCTGCTTAGAAATTAAGCAATCAATCTCCACCGTTAGATGGTCTTAGCTTGTTTTACAAAAGTGAAATATACTTATAATTAGATATGGGTAACCGTACCTAAACATGTATATTGGGTTGGCTCAATAACAGTTAACCGAAGTTAGCCATATGAACACTTTTAACTTAACCATATTCATCTACCACTTCTAGATCATATATGATGATCAATCAATCATGATAGATAATCAAATGAATCTAATTGTGTTTCAAATAGAGTTGTTCAATTATTCACTATCTCGTAGAAATATATATGAACAAATTGAAACAAAATCGGATTGATTCGTAATCGTACAAAGTACTTATACAAGAATCAATACATGAACAATAAGCCACAGATTGCAAAGTTAATTTGCATTCCTTAAATCATAAATGTTTTAGTTCATGAGTATGAGAATCATGCATAACCGATTTCAGAAATTAACCACTGTGTTCGCAAACTGGGTACGCGAACAGCAGCTCCGGACCTTGGCCTAGTCATTCCGTTCGCAAACCCAGTTCGCGAACAACTGTTCTGGACCCATGGTAAACCCGTTCGCATACTAGGTATGCAAATAAGAGTTTCGGACCTTCTCAGGTAAATCCGTTCGCATACTAGGTGTGCAAACAAGAGTTCCGGACCTGAATCATCACAATAAAGTCCGCATACTAGGTATGCATATCGTGTTGTATCCATACATAGGTAATTGTTATAAACTCTCATTTCAATCATTCAAACATCCTTGAAAGACGACAATGGTAATATCACACATACCATTAACTTCAAGTAATTTTCAAGTGATCGAATGATCAATACGAAACTTCCCAAGTTAACATCAAATGACTGTCTCACACAAATCATAGAAGATGTTCAAGGTAATTTTCACATGATCATCTTTTGACTTAATATTTAGTTTCCAACAAATAAATTCTCTTCAACTAAACTCGTCAAGAATACGATGAAAATAGCTAAAGAAAAAAGCTTTCAACACATATTTCGAGAAATAGATAAGCGAGATAAACTCAGCTCGAAATATCAAATGTGTGTAATGTAAAAGTCTATATATTTATACAACTTAGTTTCATTAGAAGATAAAATAGAATAGACTTCTGAGTGATAGATAAGTTTTAGTCTACACATACCTTTTGTTGATGAAGTTCCTCCAAGCTCCTCAGTAGATCTTCGTCTTCAATTGGTGAACGCCCTGAATTCTAAAACTCTACTACACATTCTATCCTAATCCGAGACATAGCTATAAGTATACTAGAAATCAAGTATATAGTTTTGATCAACTAAACTTGACAAACAAGCTTGAGATAGCAACGCTTGCGAGTTTGACAGAGCAGTACTCTAACACTAGTATTAGCCTAACAAAGTTGACTTTAATAAGCTAATTAAGCAACTCCAATTTTGGAACTCAACTTCGTGTCCAAACTTGACATACCAATGTTTGGTGGATTCAACCGAGAAATGCTCTAACAGTATATGATTGATTAGAGTTTGTTAAGATGAAGTTCTATGATCCAAGGCCTGGAGTGGAGTCTTTACTAACCATCCTCATATCAAAAGCGTCTGCAGAACAAAGGGAAGTTCGATTTGGACGAACATGCCCTGGAAAGTGCTAACGATTGTACACAACATATACTTATTTTTAGGATATGAAAGATAAAAAGGAGAGGGTACCTAGTTTACCACCAACTTTTTTGTTCGTGAACCTGTATGGACAATTCCTTGTACAATCAATTAGTATAAATCAACAGATAACATCCTTGTGCCTGATCGTAAAGGAAGGTTAACCTTGTTCGTACCATAAGTTGTACACAAACCAAATTCTAACAAAAGCAAGTCTTGTAATCTATATTTGAAGACACGAATTCACAAGAACAAGTTTTATAGGTTCTATATAGTAGAGTTAAAAATTATATAGGTTGAAAATGTTTGCGGGGAATGGTGACACAAAGCTTGCAGTTTAACATACTACTTGCGATATTTCAATTATTGAGATAAACAATATAATGCAGAAAAGAAATAACACAACACACCAGAAATTTTGTTAACGAGGAAACTATAATCTTGTAGAAAAACCCTGGGTCCATCCAGTTTGAACACCGAACAATAGTCTTAAGCCGCTATAAACATTAGTCTACTATCAAACTTAAGACTGGAATATAGTTGAGACCTTATCAACCACCCGAGAAATTAAACATCAGTCGTTCTCGCTCTTTACGTCTCTTGGATGTTGCAAGACCATATACACTTGATTTTCCTAACCGACATCCTTTACAGGCCTAGGAGTTGTCACAGTGAAGACTCTTAACTATTAGTCCTATAACAAATAGCCTATTGATTTTCTTTAAAAAGATATACCGTCAAGGTAACATATACATCTTTGCTTGTGAGTGATCTTCCAGGATAAAGAAGATATCAAGCAAACCTCAACAATTAGGATAGCTTACTCTCTTCAAAAGGTTATAGAGATGCCTAATTGGTTCTACCTCACATGATCAATCTAACAAATATGTAACTTGTGGAATCATAAAGTCTGAGACGAAGAGAACTTTTAATTAAACTTATTTCATGATCGATAGTTCTTGAATGGTCGTATATCAGAAGAGACGAACCTTGGAATAAGAAAAGAACTACAATGATCAAGATAAGATTCTAAATATCAAGAACTACCAGGTAAAAGATAGTCTGACCGGTCTTCACAAATCTCTTAGTGAAGACTTCATGAATAAAACCTATGTGTTTAAAGGACGACTTTAGCCGCAACTAGGACACATGAGTGCCAGAATTAAGATTATAATGTTCAGAGAGTCCTTTATTTTTAATAATGAACAAGGATAGGTAGCTTACAATCAAAGCTGAGTTCGTGAACTAGTTTTCGTGTTTACGAAATAATTTGATACCAAGTAAGCTTAATTTCTGAATATAGATTGATCATGTAAGCATATGAGAAGTTTACCTTGAACTACAAAGAAGAATGTGAACCCCCGTATTTATTGGTATGAGCTCTGCGTACCAAAAGCTTAGCCCTAGAAAATGGTTAAGTGGTCCATGAACCATCAAGAAATCATGAAGTTCGATAACTCTAAAATAATAAATCATTTCGCGATTTGACCAAAATAGTTTGCGAACAAATTTTCGTCTCGGAGTTCAAGAACTTTTATTTTTATAAGTTTGTGAACTGTCCAAATCAGTTTGTGTACTCAAGTTACAAAAACTGACCAGGAACCTCTTAAAGTCAACCATTCCACGTACTTACCAAATCAGTTCGTGTACTTTAAGATTCAAAAGTATTATGGAACATCTCAAATTCAACCAGTTCGCGAACTGACAAAATCAATTAGTGTACGCGAGCTAACATTGAGATTTATTCATCAAGTATATTACCAATAAACTCAAAGTTCGTGTACAAACCAAATCAGTTCATGAACATGAATATAACTTGATATCTCCTATGATTGAATATTTCGATAATCATTGTCTTGGTTTGATCTTTGACCAAAGAAGTTTATATATTGAATAAACATAAGATCTTCTACTCTAATTTTGATCTGAAGATTGATTTGGGAGGTTGATAAGTGTGTTGGTTACTGAAACATATTTAGACCTTTGCTATTTTGGGTTACGATCAAAATGAATTGAAAGCGGAAGTCTTCATAACGGTGAAGAAACTCAAGATAATGGACTTTGTTTAGGATTCACGTGCATAGACAAGATTGGTTGTTGGCGCAGGGATACTGAAGAAAATGAGTAATGAAGGAGTGTTTAATTGGTCTCAATTATAAAAAGTTGCGGTAGTCAGTTTGTATAGCGGCTTAATTATGAGAGTATTCAAAATTGGACTAGGTCTCAGGGTTATTCTGCCATGCAATTTTCCTTGTTAATAAAATATTGTGTATCTGTGTGATTTACTTTACTTTCCGTATTATAATTATTGTTATGGTTATAACAAAGTAAATGCACTCGTACGTTAAACCACTTGGTACGATTCCATAGTTAGTTCAGTTTCGAACTTTGACTATATACCAAGTTACACCCACTTGAAGTAATCTTTTGGCAGTTATAGTTTCTATAAGATTATACAAGGTGTGTCTATATAGATCGATATCGAAAAGACTGTGGTATATTTGGTTCCCTTATCATTTCACATGAATTGTAACACTCGGTAGGAAACAAACCAACAAAATATTTTGCAATTTTTCCCAAAAACAATCATGATTTTAACCACAACATGCATATCTCACATCATGTTATGCATATTGAAACAACAATATTAATATCATACAAATCATAATTATTTGTTCACGCTAGGGAAACCCCACTCTATAAGTAAAAATAAGTAGAATGAGAAATTTTGAATAATACGATAACAATTGTTATTCAACTTACTTAACATGTGCATAATGGGGCTGAAAAAGTGGGGGTACAACAACCTCACCCAATATTTCGCTTAGCAATCTGTATGGACTAACTCCAATATACTTTTAAGAGAATCAACTAGACAGTCAAACTCAATCTTAATAAAAATTATATCAAAGAGTTATATCTCAATTTCTCGATTCAATCCAAACTCAAACAAATAGAAATCTGCGAGCCTGATTGAATACAAGAGAAATACCTTGAACGGTACCAAAGACCAATGTTCAAGGATCAATCAATTTCAATCAACAACCAAAGGTTGGATTTACCAATTGATTGATACAATGCACAACCTGTGATATTTTCAATTATATAAAAAAATATAATGCGGAAAAGAAATAACACAGACACCATAAGTTTTGTTAACGAGGAAACCGCAAATGAAGAAAAACCCCGGGACCTAGTCCAAATTGAACACACACTGTATCAAGCCGCTACAGACACTAGCCTACTACAAACTAACTTCGGTCTGGACTGTATTTGAACCCCAATCAATCTCACACTGATCCAAGGTACAGTTGCGCTCCTTACGTCTCTGATCCCAGCAGGATACTACGCACTTGATTCCCTTAGCTAATCTCACCTATAACTAAGAGTTGCTACGACCAAAATTCGAAGACTTTAATAAACAAATCTGTCTCGAACAGAAAAGTCTACAGGAATAGATAAATCTGTCTCCCACGGAAATACCTACGAGTTTTGTTCTGTCTTTGGATAAATCAAGGTGAACAGGAACCAATCAATAACCCGGACTTATATTCCCGAAGAACATCCTAGAATAATCAATCACCTCACAAAAATCTTAATCGACTAACGAAACAAGATATTGAGGAATCACAAACGATGTGATGAAGATGTTTGTGACTTCTTTTCTATCTTTCCTATCGGAGAAATTAATCTCAAGCCAATCTCACGATTGTACTCAAATACGATAGAAAAAGCAAGATCAGATCACGCAACTACAGAGAAAATAGTTGGGTCTGGCTTCACAATCTCAATGAAGTTTTCAAGTCGTTAACCTACAGGGTCTCGATAGAAGCCTAAGGTTAAAGGAAAATCGACTCTAGCTTATACAACTAGTATCACACAGGAGGTGTGGGGATTAGGTTTCCCAGTTGTTTGAGTTCTCCTTTATATAGTCTCCAAATCAGGGTTTGCAATCTAAGTTACCTTGGTAACAAAGCATTCAATATTCACCGTTAGATGAAAACCTGATTAGATTCAAGATAATATCTTTCAACCGTTAGATCGAACTTAGCTTGTCATACACAAATGAAATGCACATTCATTTAGGTTTGTGTAACCATACCTAAACGTGTACACCTAGTTGGTTCAACAATAGTTAACCAATAGTTAGTCATATGAGCACTTTCATATCAACCTTATTCATCTTCACCATAACTAGTTAAAGTGACTCAAATGAACTAGTTAGAGAGTTGTTCAATTGCTTAGATCTCATAGAAGTATACAAGACACAATCGAAGCAAAAACGATTTTGATTCACTCGAATCGATTCATGAACATTATAACCACGGTTTGCAAATATGCATTCCTTAATTTATAAATGTCTTAGTTCACAAACTCTAGAAAATAACCCACTTAAGTACACATACGGGTACGCATACTTAAGTACCCGGACTGAGCTTGTTTTCAGTTCACAAACTCCAGCAGAAATTCACGAGATGTGAACTTCCGACAGTACGCGTACAGGTACGCAGACTTAGCTCCGGTTATCCTAAACAGCAAAGTACGCATACTTTGGTTCAAGGATTTTGGACTTACACAAGTATGAGTTCACATACAATGTTTATATCCATTCAAGTTTATATATTCTAAACTCTCATTTCAATCATTGAAACATTCTTAGAGGATGTTATATATAGCGGTTATTCACACACTATTTTTCATCAAAGCGATTTTCAAGAGAATGAAACAATTAACATGACTTCCGTCACGAGTAAAGATGAACTTGGCCAAAGCGAAAGCTTACCAACACATATTTCGAGAAAAAGATAAGCGAGATACACTCGGCTCGAAATAACAAATGTGTATGATCGAAGTCTATATAGCAATACGACTTTTGTCTCAAGATAGGAGATAGAGTAGATAGACTTTTGAGTGATAGATAAGTTCAAGTCTCCACATACCTTTTTGTCGATGAAGTTCCACCAGTTCCTTGAGTAGTGCTTCGTCCGAGACTAGAACGTCGTGGAGTCTAGAGCTCAACTACACTTTCTATCCTAGTCCGAGACTTAGCTATAAGTAGACTAGAAATCAAGACTTATAGTTTTGGCAACTAAACTTGAAAAACAAGCTTGAGATAGTAACGCTTACGAGTTCGACCAAGCAGTGCTCTAACAGGGGCAACCTATTGGAATTTGTGAAAATAATTGTTGAATTTTTGCCTTTTCATGTTTATTTTCTAGTTTTCACCAATTTAACTCGTAATAAGACTAACCAATTCACACATATTTATTTTTTGTGTTTTTGTGACTTTTGTGATGTATGTGACGGTTGTTTTTAATTTGTAAAAATTTATATGTAAGAGTTTGGTCGTGTGATAAAAATAATTAATTACCATAAACGGCGATTACCACAACGAGACGAATATTTTAACAACAATATGGTGTGTATTGCTAATTGAAGGAATACATATAATAAAAAAATTGGACGTACGCCGTCTTATGTTCGTGATCTAGAGTATTAACTTACCTTGTTTTTAAAACTCCCTTCTTATGAATATATTTTATGTCTCAAGGAAAATACCTAAGAATTGACTTGTCCATTTTTTACTTCTAGAAATTAAAGTAAGAACCATCTAGATGGTTCTCTGCTGGCTGAACTTGGAAATATGAGATGTATTCAAATTCCATGAGTTATAGGCAAGAGAATGTTATTCACATATGAATTTTACTTTTTGTTAAGTCATTCCATTCTGATCCTATAATTACATCTAATAGGGACATGTTGTTCACCAATCTATCAGGCAACACCCCCCAAGAAGTTGTAAAATTACAGCAGCTCTTTCTAAGGCCCTTATATGTTTGATGTCATTTAGTCACTTATTGGTTAACTGTAGTTCTCTACTGACCCATTTTTTGTAAGGATATAATGATCTCTCGAATAACAACCTATCAGGTATCATTTTTCGTGAAAAAAAATTCTTAGAGTTTCCACCTGAAAGGTGCAATATACTTATTTTGCCAAAAATGAGATTAACTCATGGATTTTTTGCTTGATTTAGATTGTTCAATGCTAGAAATTCACTTTATCTGTTAGCTATTCTGGGGATCTCTTTCTATGTGGCAATTGGTCGTGATCATGTTTTAAATTAAAACATATGTCGAAGAATCCAATGATAGCCTCTTCCCCAATAAGTCTATTTTGATTCTTGGAGTTATGAGATATGTTATTCCACTTCTTCTCGTAGTTGTAATTTCTCTTTATATATATACTTCTTTTGATTTTATTGAACTGGAATGTAATATTTTTATCAAACTTTGTAAATAACATATATTTAATAAAAATCAAAGAATCCACATTCTTATATTTATATATCTTCTTCAATAATTTCCAAATGTCACAGTTAATCGAGTGCGACTTTGTGCACCACTATAAACCCAAGATGCATTCCTCGTTTCTTTATTGACTATATTTCTAACACTAGTTATTTAGTTTGTTTACAATTTTGAATATTAAATTAAATATCTACGTCAGAAATCGTAGGGATTCAAAAAAAAAAAAAAAAAAAAGCATAAAACCCATGTTTTCTTTCTTCCCCATTTTAATACTTATATTATCAAGATTTTTTTTCTTCTATTATTTGATTGTTAAGAAGAAGTTCTCCCCTTTCATCAGATATAAACAAAATATTTAATCTGAAATCTTTTTTGAGAAATTTATTGATGAAGGAATACCAACAGTAAAGCCATATCTACGTTGAAATTTGCTTTGTTTTCGAATGAGAACCATTTGTTTAATAGGAATTGGGATAATAATTAGATGGTCGGTATTAGATGTGAAAAGGAGAGGATACCAAGTACACACATCAACTTTTCTATTATAGGAGTAAGAACCGGTGCAGTACTTTTAACAATTAAAATGATACGAAAATTTTGATGTATAAAAGTAAAAGCATGCTCATACAAGGATTTTGTTAATGAGGAAAGCTGCAATGTGCAGAAAAACCCTGGGACCTAGTATAGTTTTTGAGCGCCCTCCTATATTAAGCCGCTACAAACACTAGCCTGCTAGTAAACTTTAGACTGGAATGTAGCTGAGACCAAATTGATCCTATAAGCAATTCACCTTCAGTCGTGCTCCTTATGTCTCCTGGATCTCGTAAGACTCTATGACTTCGTTCCTGTAGCTAATTTCCTTTACAAAAATAGGAGTTGTTTCAGTAAAGACTTTAACTATCCTTTCTCTAACCGATAGCCTATCGATTTCCTTTACAAAAATATAAAATCAAGGTGATTGAACTCTGTTTACTTATTAGGGATCTTCAAGGTAAAGAAGATATCGAGCAACCTCAACAATTAGGACAACATATTCTCTTCAAAAGTTTATAGAACTGCCTCTTGATTCTACCTCACAAGATCAGTTTAACAAGTTTGATACTTGTGGAATTATGAAGTTTGGGACAAAGATTATTTTGTAATTTCTATCAATCTTATTCCATGATCGATAATTCTTGAATGATCGTATAGCAAAAGAGACATACCTTTAGAGTTGACAATAATTAAGATAAATTTCCAAATATCAAGAACTATCAGGTAAAAGATAGTTTGGTCGGACTTCACGAATCGCTTAGCGAAGACTTTAAAAGTTGTAACCTAATATAGTTTTACGAAAAAACCTAGGTCTTTAGAGGACGACTTTAGCCTCAACTAGGGAATATAGGTGCCAGGATTGAGTTCTAGTTTGCAGAGAGCCCTCTATTTATAATGACGAACAAGGATATGTAGCTTACAATCAAAGATAAGTTCGTAAACTAGTTTTATGTTTGCGAGTTATTTTGATACCAAGAAATCTTAACTTCTCAATATAGATTGACCATGCAGGCATGTGATAAGTTTTCCATGAGTTACAATGAAGAATGTGCAACCGCATATTTGTTTTGTACTCCAAGTGGTTAGCCCAAAAACAATGATTAAGTTGTTCGCAAACCATCAAGCATTTGTGGAGTTTAATAACTCTCAAAGACTAAAACAGTTTGTGAAATGTGCAAAACATTTTGTTAAAAATACGTCATCTCGGAGTTCGTGAAATTTTCGTATCTATAAGTTTGCAAACTGTCCAAATCAGTTCGTGTACTCAAGTTAAAAAAAAGTGTATATCAACCTCTTAAAATCAACCAGTTCACGTACTGACCAAATCAGTTTGTGTACTTGAGGATTCAAAAGGGCCCAGGAACATCTCAAAATCAACCAGTTCATGAACTAACCAAATAAGTTCATATACGCGAGTTAATAAGAGTATAATTCATTAAGTCTTATTATTTATAAGTTCCAAGTTCGTGTACTAAGAACATTAGTTTATGAATATAAAAACTAACTTGACGACTCTTATGGAAGCTGATGCTAAGTTGGTGACCCAGTCAATTACAAAAGCAGTTCCTCTTATTCATTAGGAAAATAGGAATATTATTAATAAAATAAAATATTTAAGTCTAGGTATGTCAGTTTTCTTTTGTTAGCCGGGATGATAATCAAGTGACTAACACCATTTTTAAGTCAGTTGGGAATAATTTGAGCAGTATGAGAGTCAGTAGGAAGAGTTCAAGCAGTATGAAAGTCAGTTAGGAAGAGTTCAAGCAGTACGAAGAAATATAATGATTTTCCGTACCTAACTTGTAGTTTTCTTGCTAAAGACCAAACTTTGTCTATTACTTAATCATTTTTTTTATTTCATATTAACACTAAAATCCTTTAGGGTATCAAACTTTTCTTAGGAAATCATGTACGGGAGAGGATCCTTTCACACTTTTATTCTCTATCTCACTCTTTAAACGCCTTTTTTGAACAAAAATAAAATGATATCGAATTTGAACCTAATATTTTGGGGAAATGTTCTTATTACAAAGATGTATATACCTATAAAAAATGAGTGTATTCCAAAATACTAAACTTCACAATCTACCGGTTTTGATTTCAATGGTGTTACTACCTGAAAATTACTTCCAGGTAAAAAAAATGCACCGCTGTGGTACTTTGTGTTTAGGTTCGAAAATCAAAATCGAATAGGAAAATCCTAAACCACGATAGTAGCCGTTCTGTCCTTCTTCGGTCACGATGGAGAGGAAGATAGCTTGATCTTAGGGGTGGGAAGCAGAAAAGTTTGAGAAATTGGAAATGGTATTGAATTGTGTATGTTGGGTATTGAAAACTAGGAAAAATACAGAGCTTTTAGGTATGAAAGCTTGTTCTGTTTTCTGAATAGGTTGAGCCACATATTTAATGTAGTTTAAGATACACAATGCCAATCTCGTAAGTAGTGGAAGTCGTGAGTTATGAAGAGATGGAGATGATGGGTTAGTGCGAGATAATTTAGGGAAGTTTCTGGAAACCCCTTTATCTTACGCCCACTATCTCTCCAACTGCTGTAACTGCCCTACTACTTTAAATTTTTACATGGGGTGTTGCCACGCCGAATGTTGCCGTAAACCACCAAACCAATACCCCATGAAGAATCCCCCACGTGATGTATTTTGATATTTCTTAGGTGCTTTTGATGAATCGTAAATCTTATCTTAATTAGGCTAAATCGTAGCCATTGGTATGCCATATGTTTAGGGCGCAATCGTGCCTTGTTGTGGCATAAGCTATCATGGCCGCAAATAGTGCATAGAGTCTTGCAATGTCCTTGGCCTCAGCTACGATGCCCGAGAATGGCGCGCGGCAAAGTGCTTATGGCCTTGGCCTAAGTTGCCAAGGCCGAGAATGACGCACGACTGTTCTATGGCCTTGGCCTAAGCTGCCAATGCCGATAATGACGCACGGCTACGATCCATGTCCTTGGCCTAAGCTGCCAAGGACGAGAATGTCGCACAGCTACGTTCCATGGCCTTGGCCTAAGCTTCCAAGGCCGAGAATGACGCACGGCTACATGCCATGGCCTTGGCCTAAGCCGCCAAGGCTATGAATATCGCGTGGCGTGGTGCCATGGCTCTTTCCTAAGCTGCTGATATGATTTTTAAAGTGGTTGTAGTAAATAAGGATTCAAACTCTAAGACTTGTGAAGATTTTCAATTTTAGACTTAAATAACATTAAAAATAAGAAGTAAACTTAATTCAAAATTTGATTTCAAGATATTAAAATAGACCAAGGCTCCGGATTCCACTATTCTTTCTAGTTGATTGGTTTACAAAGAGATTTCTAAAATTATTATTAAGCTCTTTTTCTCATTAATTCACTTTTAATCTATAAGGTGTCCAAATATTAAATTGTAATCCCTAAGCATGAATTATCAAAGAATTGATTCTAAGCATAACACATCAAATTGATTCACAACTAATTAAGAAAACCAAATTTATCTTTAATTATGTTGATCCTAGTGAATTAAATAAAATAAATAATTAAAGAAATTATAAAAAGAATTTACCAATCAAACATGAGTGAATAGTTTCCTCCTTTGCCTTGGTTGCACGAGAATTAGCTCATCATAGTGGAAGCACGATCAAAATATTGTTTCATTGCTCAAAAGTGGTTTACAAATGATGAAAGGAATGCAAATTATGGATTTTGTGACGCATGAAAAGTGTCGCATAATCACTATTACAAAGAACGGTACAGGAGTAGTGTTGTTGGCACTGTTCCGCAGTCGCTAGAAAGGTTTTGCAAACTGCTGCTTATATGCGACAGTTTCCAATGACTTTCAGACGCGGGTCTTATGTTCTTCGTCTTCTTCTTCTCTGCACCAGCAGAGAAACGTCTCTGCAATTCTTCTTCTCAGCTCTGTAGCCTCCCAAATCTTCCCCAAACTCTCCGTTATGCTTCTAAACTTTCCCCAAAGTGTACGTACCTCCTTCTGTGAGTTCAACAACAATTATTTATACCCACATGACCAAATCTTGCATAATGAATTTAAAATATTTACTTTCCTCCTTCGACTCGAAAGAATATCTCCCAAAATCTTCTCACGCGTCAACTGATCTGTTAAACACTCCCCGCGGCAAAAACAAATATCCAGAATATATTCTCACCCTACCTACACCTGTAACTTCCAAAAATAAACAGAAAATAACCCGAGTAATAACTTGGTTTCTGTTTTAGTCAAACCGGTGAATTCCTCCTATGTTTTCGAATCTGAGAGACATAGTTATCCTGTTTTGTCGAAACAGGCATATCCCAATCCAACCCGACAACCAAATCTGAATATAACTCCACCTACTACCGAATCAGAATGTCCGTGATAGTTCCTCTCAGTTCTGCTCCAACACGATCATGCAGCCAATTCTGATCGATCAAAACACTTGTACCAGCTCTATTATGCTCTAACAAGATAATCCCAACAATAATCTGCTCTTGAATCTCTTTAAATCTCGCTTGAATCTCGAACCCTAATCTGCAGGTGTCTTGGTTCATTTTCCCGCCAAAAGTTCATGTTTGAAATGTTGAAGATGGTTGCCCCTTATCCGCCAGTAGAGTCCCTTTAGCAACTAGGGTGGAAATAGTAGTTTCTGGGGTGTCTGTAGTAATTTCTCCCGGAAGTACAAATGCCACTTTTTGAGCAACTTTCTTCACAAAAGCTTATTTCTCCGAAAACACCTACAAAGACAAAAAAAAACATAATAAGTACAACAATTGAGCACTAACAATATATAGAATCGAGACAAATCAGACACAAAAATGTGTCTATCAAATACACCCAAACTTATTGTTTGCTCGTCCTCGAGTGAATCTAATTTACAAATAAAATCCTAACTCACTGTCGCAGGCATCGCGGTTGCACTTAGCATGTGTAACAAGCCTTTAAACCCCTAGGTGGCCCTAGTGGCCGAGTTATAGTCTCGGGAGGGTTTACCAGAGGTGTACCCACAAAACCTTTACTCCATACCCTAGCTATCTACGCAAAACCTTGGAATAGCACTAAAGAATCTCCTTGGTTGGCATTCTCTCATTGACTATAGGAGGAAGTACCCTGATGCGAAATTCCAATTGATGTACACGAGTTTGCACTTAAGCATACTAAAATTCATATATAAGTGACAGAGCTCTACCCAGATAGTCGCACTATGGACATCAATATCCGGAATCAAACAAATCACATGAATAGATTAAGAAGATGGAAATAGAAATAGATGGTTCCGAATGGACGTCAATGCCAAGATGAACCTATGACCTAGTGGATTGAGATACTGGTCTGGACTAATATCAACACAACTGGCATATACAAGGGAACCAGTGGTCGATAATCCTAAATCTACATCAACTCAGCTGGCATATACAAGGGAACCAGTGGTCGACTTTATAATAAACCTTTATTTATTTATTTTTATTTATTTATTTTATTTTATTTTTTTATTTTTATTTTTATTTTTATTTTTATTTTTTTTAACGACATGATTAGATCTTTTGGATCCAAGCGCATGTTTCTTGTCAGCAGATTACATGGTAATTACCTTGGATCCTGCATTTCACGCTTGTTTAGGCGACGGAGACAGGGATAACACACACATATTGCTATCCAAGTGTTAATAATTATTCCGATTGGTCTAATTGGTCTGGGTTTTTTTTTTATAATAAATAAAATAAACAAGCAGCAAAATAGAAAATTACAGGTCCAGAAGAAAAATAAAGATACTAATAAATAAAAGTTCTTTAAAAATAAAATCTCCGGCTTTCTCCTTTAATGGCAAGCAAGTCTAACTTTCCAACTTTCGCTTCAAGTCAATCCTGCACACCAAAAACAAAAATACCAAAGTAAAATCTAGAGAAAATAAAAATAAAAAATAAAACTAAATAAAGACTAAAAACAAAAATAAAAATCTAAAACCTAAACCTAAAGACAAGTCCGCGTCGGCGGCGCCAAAAATTGATGTGATTTTAAAGTTGTTGTAGTAAATGAGTTCAAACTCTCGGACTTGTGAAGATTCGAGTTTTTAAATTTAATAAAAATATATAAACAAAATTATAAACAATGGGCGAGAGGTATTGGGACTAAGGATTTGTCCAATTCTCATGCATGTGGTTCAATTTATTTATTCTCAACAATTATAACCCAAATAAAATATGATATGGTGACTCTTATTTTTGCGTAAGTAGATTCTTAAAAGATTAGTTGTAAATCCTAAGCATGATGTATCAAAACATTTAAGCTAAGCATACATCATCAAATTAAATGATAACTAATTAATTCAAATCATATTTCAATTTTAAATTAATGCAAAAGTCATAAAAAGAATAAATTTAATTTACCATATGATGAAAATCGACTCCCTCCATCGTCCCAATGTTGGGGTTTAGCTCCTCATATCAAAAACACACTCAAAAGATTGAATCATGACTCAAAAAGGTGTTTTATTGAAGAAAATAATATTACAACGGATTTGCAACAGATATAGATGTTACAGAACCACTGTTACAAAGGAATAAGACTGTAGATGAACGATAGTTCTCTTGTGTAGCAGAACTGAGACTGTTTGTGTGGGTCAATGTTCTTCGTCTCCTTCTTCTTCAGCAGCAGCAGGGTACTTTCCTGTAACCTTGATTTCTCCGCCTCTGCAGCCTCCCTAAGCCTCCGTATCGACCCAAAACTCTCGACACTACTTCTATATGACCCAACCAATCTATTTATATCACCGATTAAATCTCTCCAAAATCTTCCAAAATCTCTTCCTTTCTCTTTACGGCAAAGTTGCCGCAATTTCTTGTTTAATAATTTCTACGCGTTTCTCAGCTTTCCTTCTGATTATAAACTCTTCCTTAGATAGATACAAATCTTTGGGAAGGTTTATAGCACTTTAATCTCTCTAAAATTTCCTAAAACAGGTCACACACGTGACTTTCCATATTTTGCTGTTGTGATAAAAATCCGTCGATTGAGCCAAGTTTAGTCGATTTCAACACCCATATTAGATTCCTAGACCCATAAGGAGTCTATCCTATGAAAATCAGAGGTTTAGTCGACCTCAAACTCCTCCAAATCACGATCACCAAAACTGCCAGGAATGTTTTTTTATTTTCCCGCCCAAATTCAGAATTTGAACGTGAAGGGGAAAGGTTACCCCTTATCCAAACTGCTGGAGTCCGCATAACACTCGTCCCTTGGGTGCCTTTAGTAATTTTTATGGGTTGTTTTCAACACTTTTTTGGGGTTCCTCCGGGGTATTTCTTGGGTGCCTCTGGGGTGTCTCCAACATACTTCCGGGGTGCTTCTGGTACGTTACCTACGGAGGTTCAAATGCCACATTTTGAGCCAATTTCACCGCAAAAGCTTATTTTTCCAAAAACACCTACAAATACATAAAATAACGAAATAAGTACAAAATCGAGCACTAACAATATATAGAATCGAGACAAATCAGACACAAAAATGTGTCTATCAGCTGCCAAGGCCGAGAATGTCGCACGACTACGTGCCATGGCCTTGGCCTAAGCTTCTAAGGCGGAGACTGTCGCACGGCTACGCGCCATGGCCTTAACCTAAGCTGCCAAGGCCGAGAATATTGCACGACTACGTGTTATGGCCTTGGCCGAAGCTGCCAAAGACGAGAATGTCACACGACTACGTGTCATGGCCTTGGCCTAAGCTTCCAAGGTCGAAAATGTCGCACAACTACGTGTCATGGCCTTGGCCTAAGATGCCAAGGCCGAGAATGTCTCACGGCTACGTTTTATGGCCTTGGACTAAGCTGCCAAGGCCGTGAATAGAGCGTGGCATAGCGCCACAGCTTATGCAATGACGAATACGCCACATACCGTATTTTGCCAAATTGTGTTATGGACTTAGTCAATTGTTTTGAGATGATTTCCTCCAAGATATTAGTCCATTTTTCTTATCCAAAGCGATGTAAGCCACAGTGGCTATTCCATGGCCTTAACCACGTTTGGTTGAAGTACTTTATAAGATATGCGGTATACGTCAGTGGCTTGTCCATGCCTAGACAATATGCTGGGATGCTCATGATGTAATTATCATATAGTTGCAATCTAGGGTATGAGTTCAAGGCAACATGCCAGGCTTAGATTTGGAGTCAAATTGCTATTTTAGTACAAACTTCGAAGACAATAGTGCCGCTATAGTATGCTCAAGGAACTCGGCCGCAGGAATTTTGCGACTTGAGGCGAT
The DNA here is from genome assembly GCA_023531105.1 of Papaver atlanticum. Taxonomy (NCBI): domain Eukaryota; kingdom Viridiplantae; phylum Streptophyta; class Magnoliopsida; order Ranunculales; family Papaveraceae; genus Papaver; species Papaver atlanticum. Next base: position 2,013,431 of record JAJJMB010014087.1, read on the forward strand.
ACTGATATGACTATGTACTAATCAGCGTAATATTCTTAATGACTCATTAATTCAAGAATGGCGTCTAATCCTGTTCCGAATAAGACTAATGACATGTATATGACATAAAAGATATGTATATTGGCGTACATGAAATAACAAGGTTTCTGCTGGGGAAATCCCTGAAATTTGGCATACGTATACGCTTTCAAAATAGCTTTAGGACTGCTGAGCCCGTTATCCAAATACAATTTATTGATTCTCTTGCGGAATACAAATTATGCTTATGCAGATTCAATAATCCTGGTTCCGAGGTAGGGATTATTTGTATAACTAAATCAAGGCTAATTTACTACAAATGCCATTGTCAAAAACTCACCATCAACATTATTCCTCTGGTTAGCGCGGAACAATGTCGTGTTGCTTGGTAAGCATCAGATGGTGACACAAATGTCACATAATATAAAATTTCATGGGCGAAGGAAAACGTTACTTCTCTGCATGGATGGGATGCAATAGCACGTTATAGGTGCAGCAGACGTGACTCTGAAGGCTTATGGCGTGATCGTATTGGCGAGGCTGGCCTTTATGCTGGTTAGGGCATGGGTCCACGCGGTTTTGATGGCCACCTCTTTCCTAATCGACCTTTTCTAATCCGATTAGGAATCCCCATTCTATGCCCGTGCATATATATGTATATATCCGTGAATAAGTTATTCTTCCATTAGCGCCTCATCAACCTTCACGGGAAATTTATCCTGGTGAGAAATTAGTGGTTCTTCATTAACACCTCTTGAATCTGCGTCATTCGTTCCGCAAATTAGGGTTTGACAGTAACGTAGATTAGGGTTTGTGCCTTAACCACGACTCTGTTAGATGTTTTCACGTTAAACTTCTGCGATGCATGATAATCATGGAAACGACGTCGTGACGAGCCATGCTCATGAAGATATTAACACAGCTACCATGGAGATCGTTTCCAATTATTATGACAACTTTTTCGATGGCATCATAAACAAAACAAGCCTTCCGGATAATGCTGATTGCTGCGCTCTGGACCCTGACAATGAGAATGGATTCCAAAGTACTTATCCAAGAGATATTGCTAGGCTCTGCTTGGAAAGAGGAGAATATGAACCATCTCCAATTGATTTCAAGGCTTCCCAATCTCTTTCATCTGATTGAACAGAATGGTCGAGAGATATGTTGAATCATCCTGGGGTGAGACAACACCATGCTTCCTAAATATTCCTGACTTAGTGCGGGTTGTGCAAGGCACGACAGGCCGGCGTAAAAACTATGTCATACTTTTGGGAATTAACATTGTCTCCTACCCTACCTGGTACTTGTTACTGGAAAAGGGTCTCGGTCTCGGATAATGAAACAAAAGTGATTTTTAGGCCTTCGGGTTCTAGATTTCAGAACATACTGGCTCCATCAACCTTCGCAGTGTTATGTGAGACTATTCTTCACTCTGGATTGACGAAGTGGGGTAACATCATCACAACTGGTCAAGCTACTTTTATGCATAGCTGCGTCCCGTGTTACCTTCCTTCTTTAGGCACAAATGGGTTTTCAATACATAGTTATAACATTGACAAAGCCGCTCGACAGATGGGTTTCGATCAATCGGTTCTTTGTTATCATTATGCCCTTCCTTTGATGGAAAATCTCAAGCAATCTTTAGACACTCACGTCGTCTTTGGTACAAGTGTTCCTTTTTGTCGTGTCGGAAGGAAGACATATGTCACGACGTGGTACAATATATTTTGGGACTTACAACTCTGTTTTCTTCGTAGATTTTTGTTAGAGATTCCTGGCGCTATACGTGGTATTCTTCGTAATGATCAGTTATCATCTCGCCTGAATTTAAGAGTAATTTCCCCTGAGAAGATAATGCTCCCATTTTCTGCTTGTATTGTTGTTAATTCCGATGCCTCTACACCTCGACGCAAACACAGCTTGGGACAAGAAAAGGAATCTTCAAAAGAAACTTCGGAAATTATCACGACTACCATTTCTGACAAAACACCATCCTCGGCCTCGGGCAATGAAAGTATTCCCTATGGCACGGTTGTTGTCACACCAGAGCTTTCTTTGACTTCAAGTTTGATCGAATCCGTCCTAATTACGAATGTATCGTAGGTTTTACGGTTCCTTCTCTCTATGTTGATTTGTACTCCAAAATATGGAAGAAAATAGGCCATTTCGTTATGGGCGATTACAGCAGGTATCGGTCCTTGGAAGAGAAGGTATCCATGCTATTGCCGACGGTCCAAGAAATGATGCTCCTTTCTTGCCAAGATATTTATGATGTAGTGCTCCAGGATTGGAATACAGTCTTGGATGAGGCTGGGGCGGCTAGGCTAGATGTCGGATGGTTGTGTGACTTTCTTGCAAGCGCACAAAAGAAACTGAGTCTGGTAGGTACTTTTTATGGTTCAGAGGCGGTCGAAGAGGAAAAAACTGATATTAAGAGGTTGACTCAAGAATTAAAGCTTACTGCTGAATACCTCAAAAAGTTGGAGAGAGCGCATACCGATGGTGCTGAGCCGATCTTCAAAAATTTCTTCTCTGAATAGTTTTCTCTATCATAGGTCTTTCTGAGATACCACTTTTTGATTTTATTTGTCTAGATTTTGAATGGATATAATTGGAAAGGATTTTATGATGAAATGAGATAGATACTTTAGATTAAGTAAAGTTTATATCCTAATCATGAGTGCAGAACATTGCAAACATTTTGGAGGAAATACAAATATTACTGAAAATAGGGAAATCGAGACAAAAGTGGTGAAAATGCTTTAAGCTGTGATAGCCTTAAGCCATTTCCCATGTATGACTACCCCCGCGGATGTGTCAGTGTTGACGAGCTTGTAATATCCACCTAATATTGTTTCAGTAACCAGGTAAGGTTTTTTTGCAGGAAAAGTAGTTATTTTCTCAACTGTGTCACCAACTTGAAAATCATTGGGCTTCCAATTCCTTTAGCTTCGGCGGAAACGACTCGTAGACATCTAACAAACTTTTGAAAAGGATCAGCCTCCCATTCGCATCTTCGAGTCAACATGGGATTGATAGCTGGGTCAAGTCCCCATGTCTTGACAAGTTGTGAGATGGTTGTTTCTGACGAGATCTGTGGAGTAGGACTTACTTGTGGCGGCGATCCAATGGTGCATAGCTTCATTTTTTTTCCTCAAGCATTGTTACCTCGGGTTCAGCTCTCTCTGGAAAGAGTAGACAACATGGTCCTTTGATCGGCCAACATCTCTAAACGAGTCTTACAGTGGTGGTTTCTGTGGCAGGAGTGTGTCGAACTTGGTTTTACTGGTATAGATCCATGGACGGCCAAGGACTATATCGTAACCCATATTTTCCTTGATAATCTGAAATGTAGCATCTGTCTCGACATTCCCTATTTTTACTTTAAGGGTGACGCGGCCATAGGCATTTCTGGATCTTGAATCATGGCAGGTGCGCGCACAGCTTCACGTCTAGAAATTCCAGCAGCCCGAAAAGTTTTGACAGTTATGATGTTGACGTTCGATCCAGCATCAATAAGCGTTTTTCTTCGAATTCGATCTGCATGATGTGAGCTTTCGTGAGGAGTCCCCAATTTGGTTTCTTGTTACTCTGAATCTCGATCTTGGAAACAGGTTTGTATGGAGTAGTGATCTTTTCGGCAAAAAACAGACGCTTACCAGAGATGACTCGATTGAGGGTTGTGAAGATATCCTTACGCTGGCCCTTTGAAAGATAAAGAACTTCGCACATACGTTCAATTAGACCCTGAACCATCTGGTTAACGGATTCCTTGGAAAGAGTGAACTTTCTGACAGGGAGTGGATCTCTGTGAATGCCTTCAGTCCGCAAGTGCAATTCTCCAGATTATATCTTTTCTTGAAAGACACGCTTTAGCCCATTACATTCACGTTTAGGGTGATTGACAAACCTGTGGAAGTGGAAATAATTCGGATCTACCATGTCTCCATCAGTAGGCGGACGACGCACATCAGGTACTTGACGACCCCATCTTGTATCCAGACTTCTAGTAATTCGAGAACTTCTTCCATTGGGCAGGGGAATTCTGGAAATGTTGAATCTGATTTTGCTGGTGGTTGTTGCCGTGTAGCGTTTGGAGGACTCTGCATGGGTGGTGCCAAACCCTGGGCAGGCGCTGGATCATACTTGGCACGCTTTACTCGAAGAGCTTGCCGAGGCGCGGATTTTCTCTTGGGTTCTTCACCGATAGAGGGTTGAACTGAGTATTGTTTGTCGATTAGGCGCCTATTCCCTTGGGTGTCACAGCTTTCGTCTTTAATCGGTTTTGTTCTTTCAAGCAATGCCGGGGCGGTGGTGGATGAGCGCTTGGCCGCTTCGTGCAATTCCGAGAAAATTTGGAAACGTAAATTTTCGAGTAAGGCGCGATACACAAGGATCATACCGTTGATACACGACTCTACTAGATGATGCTCTGTTATGTTCGGGTCGTGGAAGTCGAGGGCTTGGATCCTGTACCTCTTGACATAATCATTGGGATGCTCGTTGTTGCGCTGAAACATCCTTCCCAGACCCGAGAACTTAATTTGCTCGGAAACAAAAAAATACTTTTGATAGAAAGCAATCACCAACTCGGACCAGCTCGATATGCTATTTGGGGCGAGATTATTGTACCAAGTGTACACTCTTCCAATGAGCGACTTAGAAAATTCTTTGAATCGTAATACCTGGTGGTATTCATGCACTCCTAAAGCTTCTAGAAATCGGGAGATGTGTTCGCGGGAGTTACCTATCCCATCGTAAAAAGAAAATATAGGTGATACATATCCTCTTGGTATAGGTGTCTTCTGAACATCCTAAGTATAAGGTGGTTGGTGGTGGTGAAATAATGATAACTCCTCTTTTCCACGGTTCTGCAGGAGTTTCTCCAAATCTTGTCGAGTGATGAAATTCGGCTGTTGGTTGTTTTTTGGTGCAATAGTGCAAGCACCATCTTCTCGTGGCTGCTCCCTTAAGTTGTCGATTCCGATAGAAGATCCGGGGGCGTTTTGGGTCTGCTATGTCCGAACTTGACGTTGCTCCGGAGTCAACTGTGCTGCTAAGGTTCTAAGGCAAGTAAGTACTTCTATCTGAGTAGTCGCTATTTGTTCCTGCATCTTTGCCAGGTTTTCTTGTCTTTGTATCAAGTCTGATATGCTCGGGGCATTTCTTCATTTCTTCCTTCATTGTTGGCAACACTTTCTTCGCCACCGGTAGGGGGAGTGTTATTTTCCGGGATGATATTACGATAGACATTCTCGAGATCCATACTATTGAGGTTGCTGAAACTGGGATCAACCCTTGCACCGGATCTAAGCTCTACCATGTTTTCAAGAGGTTAAAGAACTGATTTTCAGATGGTTGAAGAATCTAATTTAGTGACCGAGACGTTGATCTCCGTCTGTGGTCGCCAATTGTTAGTGAAAATGACTTCCAGGTAAAAGAAATATACCGCTGTGGTACTTTCTGTTTAGGTTCGAAAATCAAAATCCAACATGACAAGCCTAAACCATGATAACAACCGTTCCGTCCTGCTTCGGTCACGATAGAGATGAAGATGGGTTGATCTTAGGGGAGGGAAGCAGAAAAGTTTTAGAAATTGGAAATAGTATTGAATTGTGTGTGTGGGTATTGAAAACTAGGAAGAATACATAGCTTTTAGGTATGAAAGCTTGTTCTGTTTTCTGAATAGATTGAGCCACCTATTTATAGTAGTTTAAGATATACAATGCCAATCTCGTAAGTAGTGGAAGTTGTGAGTTATGGAGAGATGAAGATGATGGGTTTGTGCGAGATAATTTAGGGAAGTTTCTGGAAACCCCTTTATGTTACGTCCACTAACTCTCTAACTGATGTAACTGCCCTACTACTTTGAATTTTCACATGGGGTGTTGCCACGCCGCATGTTGTCATAGACCATCAGACCAATACCCCATAAAGAATCCCCCACGTGACGTATTTTGATATTTCTTAGGTGCTTTTGATGAATCGTATATCCCATCTTAATTAGGATAAATCGTATCCATTGCTACGTGTCATGGCCTAAGCTTCCAAGGCCGATATTGTCGCACGGCTATGTGCTATGGCTTCCAAGGCCGAGAATGTCGCACGACTACGTGCCAAGGCCTTGTCCTAAGCTTCCAAGGACGAGAATGTCGCACGGTTACGTGCAATGGCCTTCGCCTAAGCTGCCAAGGACGAGAATATCGCACGGCTACGTGCCATGGCCTTGGCCTAAGCTTTCAAGGCCGAGAATGACGCACGACTACGTGTTATGGCCTTGGCCTAAGCCTCCAAGGCCGTGAATATCGCGTGGCATGGTGCCATGGCCCTGGCCTAAGCTTCCAAGGTCGAGAATGTCTCACGGCTACGTGTCATGGCCTTGGCCTAAGCTGCCAAAGCCGAGAATGTCGCACGGCTACGTGCCATGGCCTTGGACTAAGATGCCGAGGCCGATAATGTCGCACGGCTACGTGCCATGGCCTTGTCCTAAGCTTCCAAGGCCGATAATGTCGCACGGCTACGTGCAATGGCCTTGGCCTAAGATGCCAAGGCCGAGAATGTCACACGAATACGTGCCATGGCCTTGACCTAAGCTTCCAAGGCCGAGAATATCTCACGACTACGTGTTATGGCCTTGGCCTAAGCTTCCAAGGTCGTGAATAACGCGTGGCATGGCGCCACGGCTTATGCAATGACGGATACGCCACATACCATATTTTTCCAAATTGTGTTATGGACTTAGTCAATTATTTTGAGATGATTTCCTCCAAGCTATTAGTCTATTTTTCTTAGCCAAAGCGTTGTAAGCCACAATGGCTATTCCATGGCCTTAACCACTTTTGGTTAAAGTACTTTATAAGATATGCGGTGTACGTTAGTGGCTTGGCCAAACCTAGCCAATATGCTGCGATGCTCATGATGTAATTATCATATAGTTGCAATCTAGGGTTTGAGTTCAAGGCAACATGCCAGGCTTAGATTTGGAGACAAATGCTATTTTAGTGCAAACTTCGAACACAATAGTGCCGCTATAGTACGCTCAAGGAACTCGACCGCGGGAGTTTTGCGACCTGTGGCGATACTGATATGATTATGTACTAAGCGTAATATTCTTAATGACTCATTAATTCAAGAATGGCGTCTAATCCTGTTCCGAATAAGACTAATGCCATGTATATGACATAAAAGACATGTATATTGGCGTACATGAAATAACAAGGTTTCTGCTGGGGAAATCCCTAAAATTTGGCATACGTATACACTTTCAAAATAGATTTAGGACTTCTGAGCCCGTTAGACAAATACAATTTATTGATTCTCTTGCAGAATACAAATTATGCTTATGCAAATTCAATAATCCTCGTGCCGGGCCAGGGATTATTTGTACAACTAAATCAAGGATAATTTACTACAAATGCCGTTGTCAAAAACTCATCATCAACAAATGGTTAAAAATCCGTTAATTTTCTACTATGCATTTTCAAAGTAGTAGACGGTGGTGTTATACGTCTCGGAATACGTTCATTTTCGGTAGGAATGTAAAGCTTTATAAGAAGAACGTACCATAATATTAGCTTCAAATCAGTTACTGTTTGGTTTTTATTGGAAAAAATAACCCCCAAAGTGTGAGATAGCGTGAGGAGATCCTCCCCCATTATGTTACGTATTCTTATATCAAGAAACTTAAAAAACAAAAGTTATGCATTCAACGCGAAAATGATAGGTGTGCCGACACCCAATCCTAATAGTCTTCCCTAATGAGAGAGGCGATGGGGTCCACTCTCTGCCACGCACAGATTCAAATGCTAAGAACGCTTCCCTCTTGCCCAGTAGATCTCTAGTCGGGATTTATCACGAGAATATTATCGTCCAGTCTAGCATCTCTCCGTTCAACAGCTTCCGTTTTATTTCCAAGACCCGACCACGCAAACCTCGCATCACCTTTACAAAAGCAAGTCAAACCTAAGCGCGTTTGGATACACATTCAAAGTAGCTTTTCGACTTCTAGAAATCTGAAAAAGCGTGGGTCTAACAACCACACCCAATATTTCGCTTAGCAATCTGTATGGACTAACTCCAATATACTTTCAAGAGAATCAACTAGACAGTCAAACTCAATCTTAAGAAAAGTATATCAAAGAGTTATATCTCTGTTTCTCAATTCAATCCGCAATCAAACAAATAGGAATTTGCGAGCCCGATTGAATATAAGAAATAACTTGGACGGTATCAAAAACCAATATCCAAGTGTCAATCAATTTAATCAACAACCAAAGGTTGGATTCATAATTGATTGAACTAATTACACACAACCTATGATATTTCAATTATATAAACAAATATAATGCGGAAAAGAAATAACACAGACACCAGAAATTTTGTTAACGAGGAAACCGCAAATACAGAAAACCCCCGGGACCTAGTCTATATTTGAACACCACACTGTATTAAGCCGCTACATACACTAGCCTACTCCAAGTTAACTTCGGACTGGAATGTAGTTGAGCCCTAACCAATCTCACACTGATCAAGGTACAGTTGTGCTCCTTACGTCTCTGAATCCCAGTAGGACTCTATGCACTTGATTCCCTTAGCTGATCTCACCCAACACTAAGAGTTGCTACGACCCAAAGTCGAAGACTTGATAAACCAATCTATCTCACACAGAAAAGTCTATTGTATAGATAAATCTGTCTCCCACAGATAAACCTATGAGTTTTGTTCCATCTTTTGATAAATCAAGGTAAACAGGAACCAATTGATATACCGGACTTATATTTACGAAGAACAGCCTAGAAATATCAATCACCTCACAATAATCTTAATCGTATGGTAGCGAAACAAGATATTGTGGAATCACAAACGATGAGACGAAGATGTTTGTGACTACTTTTTATCTTGCCTATCGGAGAATAAATCTCGAGAAAATCTTAGATAAGATAGTACTCAATCACGATATAAAACAACAAGATCAGAACACGCAACTACAAAGAAAATTATTGGGTCTGGCTTCACAATCCCAATAAATTCTTCAAGTCGTTAACCTACAGGATTTCGTGAAAAACCTAAGGTTAAAGGAGAATCGACTCTAGTCGTAACTAGTATCACACATGAGGTATGGGGATTAGGTTTCCCAGTTGCTAGAGTTTTCCTTTATATAGACTTCAAATCAGGGTTTGCAGTCAATGTTACCTTGGTAACAAAGCATTCAATATTCACCGTTAGATAAAAACCTGATTAGACTCAAGCTAATATCTTTCAACCGTTGGATCGAACTTAGCTTGTTACACACAAATGAAAAGTGACTTCATTTAAATATGAGTAACCATCCCTAAACGTGTGCACTTTTGTTGGCTCAACAATAGTTAACCGAAGTTAGCCATATGAACACTTTCATATCAACCTTATTCATCTTAACCATAACTAGTTCAAATGACTCAAATGAAACTAGTTCTACAGTTGTTCAATTGTTTCTATTCTCATAGAAGTATACAAGACACAATTGAAGCAAAATCGATTTTGATTCACTCGAATCAAGTCATGAACATTATAGCCACGGTTTGCAAAAGATTGCATTCCTTATTATATATAAATGTATTAGTTCATGAACAAACCGATTTTAGAACATTATCCACTCAGGTATGCAAACGGGTACGCATACCTAAATGGTCGGACTAAGTTTGGGTTTGCCAGTACGCGAACTGGTATGCATACCTTCCAACCTTAGCAGAAATTCCCGGAACTGAACCTCACACCAGTACGCGTACTGGTATGCGTACAAGTTTCCCGGACTTTCACTAAACCAAGCAATACGCATACGGGTATGCATACCATGGTTCCCGACTTGGATTACATATATGCAAGCACGCATACAATATTTAAATCCAATTGTTCTAAACTCTCATTTCAATTATTGAAACATTCTCGGAAGACGACAATAGCTGTCTCACACAAACTATTAGCTTCAAAGCAATTTTCAAGTAATCGAATGATCAATACGAAACATTTCGAGTCTACATCAAATGACTGTCTCACACAAATCATGTAAGATGTTACCAGGCGATTTTCACATGATCATCTTTTGACTTTCGTCAAGAATATAAGATGAACTTGGTTAAAGCGAAAGCTTACCAACACATGTAAGCGAGTTAAACTCAGCTCGAAATATCAAATGTGTATAATTGAAGTCTATATAGCTATACGACTTTTGTCTCAAATAGGAGATAGAGTAGATAAACTTTTGAGTGATAGATGAGTTCAAGTCTCCACAGATCTTTTGTTGATGAAGTTCCACAAACTCTCCTTAGTAGTGCTTCGTCTTCATTCGATGAACACCGTGAAGTCTAATGCTCAACTATACTTTCTATCCTATTCAGAGACTTAGCTATAAGTAGACTAGAAATCAAGACTTATAGTTTTGACAACTAAACTTGACAACAAGCTTGAGATAGCAACGCTTGCGAGTTCGACCGAGCAGTGCTCTAACAAAATCAAAATGCAAAATATTAGTTTGGGTGTAAATTTTCAGAACAACTTCTAAAATCAGAAAAATCAATTTTTTGTGAAGCAAAATGTTTTTGCTTTAGGCTGCTACTTCTCGAGAAATAGAAGCACTTATGTTTCTCATATCCAAATGCCCTATTAACCTTGAGTTGGTTGGCTGTACGGAGTAACATGTACCACCGGGAACCAGCTAACCTCTATTATGTTGCTAGACAAGAGATTCGGCTGACGATTAAGAGGCTTTGAGAGAGGAAGACGAAGAAGAACTCGAGGGAAGGATATTCTGTAGATTGTTGAAGGAGCTCTGTCAACGGTAAATTTTTCATGTTTGAAAAACTTTAAAACTCTATCCATAATTCCATATACGTAGACTTCAATGTTAAAAAACGGATAATATGAGCTCGGGTTTTAGGTGTTAATGAAGGGGCTCAGTAGTAATATTAGGGAATGTTTAGTTCTAAATTTCAGTAATTGGTGACGATGATGATGCATGGTGAATGAAAGGGTTTAAGATATACCTTTCAGTATCTTTGTGTTATGATTATCTCCTAGGTTTAGAGTTTTAAGGATACTTGCATCTGAATTAGTGTCCTCAAAGTTCTGCCGTTTTAAATCGTACCGTCTAAAATCTCTTTCCACCATTTTGAATGTTAAACCCCTGACTTGTGAGGGTTTATAGCCGATAATCTTTTCTATCTCCTAGGGTCAGAGCTTTTACCTGTATTCTCATATCAGTTTCACCGTTTTTGCTCAGGTAATCTCTCTTTCAGTATCTTTTAGGAGATTCAGTTTTGGATTTCTGTTAGTGGTTTTCCTAGCAATTTTGGTATTTTCAATAGTGATTGCAGCTGACTTATGTAGGGTTTAGCATTTTGGTTAGTGACTAATGATGTGTCAAGTCCTCCTTAAGTCTAATTTCTACTGATTGTGACTTCTTCATTTCAATGGATGGTTTATTTCTATATCTTCTGTTATATGATTTCATTTTCTGTGTTTGTTGTTTCTCAAATTCGTTAGTCTTCAGCAATTTGATATCACTTGTATGGATTAGTTAAAAATGGAGATATCCCTTAAAAGAGAACAATGGATCAGTAAAAGATTTAGAGTTTGTTTCCTTACGACTGAATTTAATAGATTGTGGTATGACACTGTCTTTTTCGCAGTCGGCAATTGGTTAGTATAATCCAAGGAAATGTTGGGATTTCTTGTGGAATTAGCTATTGCTTAACTGTGATGGAAGTGATATAAATTTTGTAATTCGACCATAATACTCTGTAATAAAGAAAACTCAATATGAAGTTTTTAAGTGTTTTAACTTGTTGTAGTGGGGTTTAGCTCTCTTTCTCTCGCTTTGGAAATTGGAGAATAAAGGTTGTTTCTTTGCTATGTTGTTGCAACTGTACATAGTAATGTTTGTAAATAGCTTTCATGTAGAGGTTTCTTACCTCTTACAGGAGAAAAACGGCCCATATGTCCACGAGTAATTTATAGGCTTGTGTGAAAATGAGGGTTGTTTCAGTATCAGCCATGGTTTGTAGAGTTCCTTAGTTCTCAAGGTCTGCTAGCATTGATATTTCCATCTCTTTTATTGCATTATCCTGCTTCATTTGTCTTGACAAGATTAATCTTGATGACCTTTTGTGTTATATTTGTCAAACCTTACAGTGAATCAGAAGATTTGTTTGTTTTTTTTAATTTTTTTGGGTGGTGCGAGGATACTGGTTGATTTGAGTTGCTCATATCCATGTTGTCTCTAAGGAATGCTCTTCCTAGAAAAGCTCATAAAGAACGATCTTAGCCGTGAGTAACTACTCTTTCTAAATCAATTTTTATACCTTATTTGATGTAATCCGCGACCTTCATTTTTTGCTTTCCAAATTATCAGGCTATCAAGAAAACAGTTTGGGCCCCTTGAAAAGCACAAAGACCACCAAGTGCGTGCAAAGGCATACCACCTAAAGGAGCAGAATTTACAGGTATACCATCAATGCCTTGTTTCAGCGGCTTTTCTTTTTGTGGTAGTGATATACTAAGATAGATAATTGTTGTCGAAAAATTGAAGTTGTCTATTGGCTTTGTGTTTTATGTTTTGTCTGGCTCTGTAGAAACTCAGGGAGAAGGCTGCATTCCGGAATCCAGATGAGTTCTACCATAAAATGATCAGAACGAAGACTGTGGATGGAGTCCACAAACCAGAGTAAGCCAGAAACACTTGTTTTCTGTTGTGCTTTTAACTTTTTAGTTCTTTTTTCTTTCTTTTACCAACATCTCAAGCACACAAAGAACAGGAATTATATTGTTAGGTTTTCACCAGAAGCAAGGCAAACAGATACACTCAAGATGAACTCATGCTGATGAAAACCGAAGATAGGGGGTACATCCTACAGAAAAGTTTAAGCGAGAAGAAGGTGCAAGTGCTTTAAAATTGACATGTTCTGTGAGTGTGTTATGTAGTAGTAATAAAATTGTGTCTCATGTTTTTTCCACTTGAATTCCATCTTTTTTGCAACAGAAAGTTGGAAGGTTAAGTTCCATGTTGCACTCTCTTGGTGATCAGCCACTAAACAGACATGTTTACTACGCTGGAGACAGGTTAGCATTTCCCACCAACCTCCCTTATCTGTTTAGAATAATCATGTTTGTAACTTGCGCAAACTAATCAAATGAAAGTGGAAGTCGCCTTGGAGTTAACTTGAGAAAGCAATCTTTCGTACGTACATAAACTAATTTCAAAAGAGATGACTTTTATACTCTTGGCAATTGGAGACGCCATGTTAGGCAATGGCCAAACATGCAGGTTGAA
>JAJJMB010014087.1:2026767-2184282 GCA_023531105.1 Papaver atlanticum
TTGGCTGACTGCCATAGCTAAAGCCAGATATAGCTTTTTTTTTTTTTGGATCCACCACTATGGATGCTCTGAAAAGAACAAATTGTTAAGTAAGAGACTGTAAATGTTTTCTTGGACATTTTTCTGCTTGACCGGGTCCTTTTTGATCTTCATCATTTTGTTTTTCAGGGAAGAGGCCAAACAAATTCAATCAAGTTCTTCCTCACTGCGTGGAAAGTTGCCTTCTCAGAATATCCCTGCTTGTATCAGAAGGTAAAGAACTCCGCAGTGAATTCCCGGAGGTGTAGAACTGTATGCTTTTTGTTCGAATCTTTTGTGGAAATGGGTAACATGCCTTCTGATAGCGCTACTCATGCTATGCTGAATTTGCGTGTGCTAGTAGGGCGGCAATAACATTTTGAATATCTCCACTGTTAACCGATAGGGGACAGCTAGATTTATCTCTCGATTTTCTTGAAACTTATGTTCAAGCGGGCCATGTGTAGGAAAACAGAAGCATCTTATAGAGAGCTGGAAGCTCGTAAAAAGAGGGCAAATGACCTGGAAAAGCTATACATGGACATGGCCTTCAAGAAGGAATTACAGGTAGTGGTATCTCAGATCTCTTTATTTCATTTTTGTTTGTTGGTCATATGTATCTTTAATCTGTATTTTGTTACACATCAAATTTTTAAAAGCAGAAAAAAGGCCGGTAACGCAAACTTCGAGAGGATGAGACTGTTTCTCCAATAACTGGACCTGTATATAAGTGGAAAACAGATCGAAAGCGGTGAACTGCTGTACAATTTCCTTGTCTTTCAAAACATCAACATAATTTGATAAGTTTTTGTTCTTAGAATTTGTAATGAGTTGGTTCTCAAGCAGGCTTACCGTGGTTTGGTTCAAGCAACAAAGTTTTGTATTGGATAGGATGAAAGTGGTTTCTTCTCTTTAGCAGGGTTCTCTTGTTTGTTTGGTCTCGTTACATTTTTGGAGTCTTTGGCGACTTTGGTTTAGTGTTGTTAGATGATGAGATGCGTACGAAAGAGAGAAACTTCAAACCTATTAGCATTACTATATTAGCATGAAATTCTTTTAGTCAGAGGATCTTTAACCTGTTTGGATGAACATTGAGAAATAACTTTTAGACTCTAGAAGTAAAAAAAAAAAAAAAAAAAAAATTATTTCAAAAGACTTTTAGAGACAAAAAAAGTTAGCAATTGATTTTGCTTCCGACTTTAGGAATTGATTTCTGCTTATCCAGAGGCAGAAGCACTTCATATCCAAAGGTCAGATTTCTAGACGACTTGGCAAAATACTGGACCATACACTACTGCTTGGTACAATTGGAGGAAACTCGGAGCAACTAAAACACCACCTATCCACTCCCTTACTGCTAGTCGGGTTCACTCTCTTGATCATGACTCATGCGCTGTTTTACAATTATAGATTCCCACAACTGTTTGGATCCTCAATGGCTCAATCCTGCAGAAGCTTGAGGTACCTGCTTTACCAATGAGATAATGTATTACGGTTCATCTGTTGGACTTGGGATTCAGGCCTTGCCAGTTGAGAAATGTATGACCTTGTAATGATGATGGCAAGTAAGTCTGTGATGCGGAAGATAATGGGTCACTGGGAGGGTAAATATAACCCTTACCATACCCGATCTCCTTCATTAGCTTCGTTGGTGCATTTCTCAAATGGAGAGGCACTCCCTCATTCTGCCCTGCTGATTCTTTAACCATCTTTTGCGCAGCTCCTATCGCTTGGTAAACAGCAACCGACTTAGGAGCCAAAGCCAAGTAAGCAACACATTGTGCTAAGATCACGTTGCATTCTGGCATTCCAATAAAATGGCAAGCTTGGTAACAAGCAACAGACTGATTGAGTGCAGCTGGATCTGCTAATCCAACATCTTCACAAGCAAACCGAATGAGTCGTCGAGCAATGTAAAGAGGTTCTTCACCTCCTTCTAACATTCTAGCTAACCAGTAAATCGCTGCATTGGCATCACTGCCTCTCATCGATTTGTGAAGTGCACTGATAAGATTATAGTGTTCTTCCCCAGCCTTGTCATAAGCAATGTGTTTACACTGAAAAGCTTCTTTAGCATCATCAACACAGACAACAGCTCCATCAGATTTTGACTTTGAACCAACCTCATCTTCCCCATCTATAACAACAAGAGAAGTTTCATTATCTTGATCTCCACCCTTGACAGCCTTTTCTTCATTTCCATTAACCCGTGCTGCAGCAATAGTTGCAGAAATTTCCAGAGCATTCAAAGCCACACGGGCATCACCGTCACAGTTCAAAGAAACAAAATCAAAAACTTCTTCTTCCACCGTTACATTCACACCCACACTTTTAACTAACCCCCTTTCCGAATCATCTGCAGCTCTCTTAAGCAAAGTCACAATGTTTTCAGGCTGCAATGGATTCAAAGTAAAAACCCTACATCTCGACAACAATGGGGTAATCAAATGAAATGATGGGTTCTCAGTAGTTGCCCCAATAAACACAATACTACCATCTTCAATAACAGGCAAGAACGAATCTTGTTGTGCTTTGTTAAACCTATGAACTTCATCAATAAACAATACAGTTCTTTTATTCCACTTCTTAAATTTCCTAGCTTCATCAACAGATTCTCTAACATCCTTAACACCAGCAGTAACAGCAGATAACGAAACAAATCGATAAGTATTAGAGGAAGCTGAATGCGCAATGGCTCTAGCAATGGATGTCTTACCAGTACCAGGTGGACCCCATAAGACAATAGAAGGCAATCTCGCTGAATTCAAAGAAGTCCTGAGAATCGAATTCTTACCGAGAAGATGGTCTTGTCCGATGACATCATCGATTCCTTTAGGTCGCATCCGCTCAGCTAGAGGCTGATGAGGAGGAGCCGGAGGCTTTTGTTTCTGTATAGTAGATGATGATGTAGGAGATGGAAATTGCTGTGGAGAAGAGGAATGAAATAATTTGGTACGCTTATTATTAGATGGAGATTCTTCATTGTTAGGGCTGGATTGAGATTTGGGAGGGAAAAAATGATTAAGTTTGGGTTGAACGGGAGGAGAAGAAGAAGAAGAATGAGGATTGTTAGGGTTAGGGTTTGTAAGAGGAGGAAGAGGAAGAGATTTACTGTCGTTGTTGTTGAGGATCCATTCGGTGGCTTTGAGAGTGCATTTGCCACCGGTAGCGGCTAAAGCTTGAGATGCCAGGTCCTGAGAGAAACCCATGTTGAGTAATTGCTCCATTTCCATTTCCATTTCCATCTCCAATATCAGCTCAGTCGGTCTCCACTCTTATGTTCTAAGTTAAATGAATTCCACTTTTCCCGACATAAGTACATAACCCACCCTTGGAAATCACGACTCTTGTTGTTATTCCCCGCCAATATTTCCTTTTTTGGCGCCAAAAATGATTTCCCCCCCACATCCACCACCCACAAAGAGTTTAGTGATCGTAGTGCCTTCACTTGTCTATAAATAAAGATTTGACAAGTCTTCTTTCTTTTGGAGAAATGCAATTAAACAACTTAGCTCCCCAATGTGAGTTCATTTGCCACATTTTATCAGCCTCACTCACTGAGCAAGCACTAGTTCATTTCTCATCCCACAAGGCTTCATTTGATCATCTGACAAACCCCACGAGACAGGGGATAACAAAGGATAAGATAGATGCTTATTCAAAATCTTGTCGTCGGAAGCACTAATTTTACAACAATTAGTGCTAACTAGTAGTAACAGCTAACAGCTTTGAGAAATGAATACAACCAACCTGATTAACTTAGGAATAAATTACAACAATTTCCCTCTCTACCTATCTCTAGTCTCTACACTCCAATAATACGAATACAACGGCGCAACCGAGCCAAAACTCATCAAAAAAAGAATAGAAAAAAAAAAAAAAAAAAAAAAAAAAAAAAACTGGTGGAGATCTGGAGAGAGATCCTTCGTAGACATTAAATCAAATCCACTCCTTTGGATCGATGCATGCATCTAGCAGTTTCCATTCTTCACTACCCTCCTCAGGTTTCTGCCAAAAGCAAAAGATTGTTATATTCTTTCTATGCTAATGGGTTTGTACACTACTTCAGACTAACTAAATAAACAACTGAAATGGTCATGAAGTTCACATACATGGTCATATTCCCATCGTGCTGTTAGTGGGAGGGAAACGAGAATGCTCTCAATTCTGCCCCCTGTCTTCAGTCCGAATGTTGTACCACGGTCATAAACCTATCACACATTCAATATAACTCAATGGTGTTAGTCAAATACCAAGCTAAAATTTGTTACAGTGATTTGTTTGCTTAGACATTTCAGAGAGAGGTACGAGAGCAGTTGGCATGGTTACCAAGTTGAATTCTACATATCGCCCCCTCCGCAATTGCTGCCATTCTTTATTCTGCACGGTGAATGGTGTATCTTTCCTTTTTTCTATAATGGGTATGTATGCAGGTACAACAGAGTTTGCACATTCTGCAGTTTCAACACAGGATAATAATTATATGAATGATCTGGGCACGAGAACTAGAAAAATAAATAATGTGATGTGAGATTGCATAATATGTGATTGTTATATGTATGGAGAGTCCTTGATCAGCTACCAGTGGCAAACGAGAGAAGCATCTCTTGGTCATAGTCATTAAGATCATCAAAAAATATTCCTCCAAGCCCACGCCTTTCGTTTCGGTGCTGCAAGAAGAAGCAATAGTCATAAACATTAGAGAAGGACCATAACCACAAGCTGGTAGTTTCATGGCTCAAAAGGAGGAGAGATGGATTTAAAAAGTTTCTTATTAAAATCTATGACCAACAGCATCACCTCTTGGTGACATGTTTTACTAAAATATCCGTGTTCAGAACATACCTTGATATCTTGAATTTGGGGTAGAAGCTAGGATCAAATTTGTCACAAGTATTTTTTTGAACCTACAGAGAAACAGGAAAAGAGTAAGTCAGTTTACGCTCTTTGGTCAAAATGCTTTATGCATCATCCTCACCAAGTATGTGAACTCTATATCACACAAAACATATTAAAATTTAAAATGCACCAACTGCAGTTTCAAGTATAAATATCAGGAACACCTTTGACCTATGCAAGCTCAAGAACATACATCTTGCTCTTTATGAACGTTTTACAGAGCCCGGTGATTTTACACAATAGTTATCATGAGAAACCTTAAACATTTAAGGACCAAATATCAAAACCACCCATTAAATGTTCACTGCAATTCCAAATGCAAAAAGAAACTAGGAAACGTAGGAAATATCCAGAGAGGTTTAGCTCCATCTGTTGTTTATTAGATGTTGCTTTCACAGCTCGGCCAATAACAGGAAGAATCCAAATACAGCTAAGTTATGCATATGTAGAAATTAGAATACACAACAGTACTGGATAAGAAGAAATGAACGGATGCACGCAGCTGATATCAATTTAAGTAGACCTCAGTAGCAAATCCAGACCTACCATAGCTGTGTCATGAGTCTTACCGTATGAAAATGTTTCACATCCTCCTCAAAAACATAGGCAGGTGTTAAATCAGTACCACCACCAAACCACCATGATCGAGGTGCTCCAGGTGCGTCTGCACACAAATAATAAGGATATATCCATTTGTAAAACTGTTATAAAAAGAATTAGAGTAATCAATCATTGCAAACACATTCAGCAAATTGAAACGCAGCAAGAAAGAAGAAAATTTTTATAAAATGAAATTTTTTATAATGCACTGCTACTAGATATGCTTCATACAGATAACACAATTCAATCTTCTCGGGATAAAGAAAAGGATTCAGTTCTTTTAGCAAACTAAATGGGAACACATGCCAACTTCAAAAAGAACCAGAGACGTACTAAGCCAGAACCATTTCACTTGTGCAGGATGCAACAAAATGTAAATGAGACAGTAAAGTTAAGCAAGCCATTCGATGTGTACCTTTTGGAGCATCAGTCTCGAAGTAGCGATAATTGAAGTGAAGTGTGGGTGCAAATGGATTCTTTGGATGCAATACCTATGTATTATTATCATCAGAACGGAACAAATAAGTAATGAGCACATGGATAGATTATCTAAATCCAATTCAAGAAAAATACGAAACCCCTAAATAGAATATGTTCATATTGAAATCAAAGCACATAAATTGAAAATTCAATCAGGAGCAACAACATCATTTACACGAGTAATTACTTACAGAGCTAATCCCAGCAGCGAAGAAGGGAACAGGACCAGGCTTAGTGGTTGTAGAATTGTCACCTTGGCAGCTCTATAAGCTTCAGGAGGCATAACACCATAAACAACAGAAACATTAACACCAGCTTTCTCCCAAACATTCCCATCTTGTAGCACTCTACTAATACCACCACCACCACCAGGTCTAGACCAAACATCTTCTTTGAAAGTAGCACCACCATCAGCCGCTTCAACGGCTGCACAAACACTATCCTGAGCTTCCCTAATCATCTTCTCAAATTTAGCCCTAACGTTTGAAGAATGTGGTGATGCTGCTGATGAAGATGGGTCATCAACTTCTCTTAGAAATGTATCAGGTCTTTCAGTTTCTGGTGTTTCTTTCTCGATTGCTACAGCTGATCTAATAACCACTCGTGAATGAGTTGTTGTTTTGTTGATTGAGGTTAGGGGTTTTGGTAATGAAGTTCTTCTGAAGAATGAGGATGAAATTGTACTTCTTGATGATAAGGAGGAAGAAGAAGATGGAGGGATAGGGTAGAGAATTGAGGTGGTGGTAGTGGTGGTTGCCGCCATCTGTGGTGGTGGCGGTCTCAATTTAGAAACCCAAAGAAGAGATTGTAGTTGTTAGGCTTGGAAATGAATGAGAAAAGTGTTTGGCAAATGCCCAGAGAAGAGAATGAAGGAAGATGATCAAGTTGGGGATATTAGCGCCTCTGCTCTTTCAGCGACTTATGGGGAAGGGAAAATCGAAGAGTATACTGAAAAATAAAAAAAAACTGGTATACTGGGATTGTTGTGTAAATAGCTTCCCGATTGGATAAATTTTACAGAAGTGGAATTTTCAAGTTTTCATATCGTTTTCCATGTTTCGCAAATGTACATTCGAGACTTTCATACTCCGTATTACATTATAAAAATCAATCCAGCGTGCTTTTACAGTGTATTTTTGACATCCAGCAATATTATTTTTCTTTTCTGTTTTTGTATTTCATCTTTAGCCTCTTTGAAGAGGTGGAGATTTCAGACTCTCTTTAAATTTTGCAGGACTATTTCCTGCAAGTTATTCTCTTGACAATTACATGAAACCCTGAAAGAAACTAAATTACATTAATGTTCATAGTTATAAGAACACATGGGAAAGCAATTTATTAAAAATAAGAACACATGAATATTTCAGGGTTTAACATAGAATGAAATGAGCGCAAGCTCAGCTTTACAGGGAAAGGCTTACTGAAAAAAAGAACTTCCCAAAAAAACCCATACATTAGAAAGAACAGCCATGACTTCAGGCTCTCAGCTGTACTTGGAAGCAATGTGTGCTGCGATCGCCATACAAGAGGTTAGACCAGGTGACTCTATTCCAAACAGGTTTACAAGTCCAGGTACCTCATGTATATCTTCTCCCTGCTTTCACAATGACTGGTCAATGGTCATAGCCTGAAATCTATAACCTTCCATACAGATAAAGAGAGATGAGAGAGTACCTGTATTACAAAATCAACTGGAGCCTGTCCAGGACCAGAAAGCTTTGGCCGGAGCCCTGCATAACCTGCTTCCAGAGACCCATCCACCAGATTAGGGTAGTACTTCCTTATCTCCGGATAAAAAGATTCTGCGCGTTTTGCAGAGACAGAATAGTCAAACCTGCAATAGAAATGTAACTGTTGAGTTTACTAGTGTTTAAGAGATGGAAATTCTGAAAGAAAAGTAGACGTAACAGAGGCAGAAAAGAAATGAATTCCATACTTGTTTAAGAAGCTTGATGTATCGTCAATGCCATCAATCCACTCAACATCTGGGCCAAACTTAACGCGACCATCCAAGTCTAGTGTAACATGAACTCCAAGACCACCATCCTCCGGGATTGGATAAATTAAATGTTTGAAAGGAGATGTACTTATATTGGTTAGAGAGAAGTAACAACCACGGGCATAATAAGACGCAGGGATAAAACTACTTTTTATGCCATCAAATCTTTTTGCAAGCGATGGAGCACTCAGACCTGCCGAGTTCACTACAAGCTTTGGAATGAGTATAAGCTCTGGTCGCGATGGTGAACACCCTTCAAGCTTCTTGCACTCAGAAATATGAATATAGATTTGGTTTTCTCTGAGATGCCCACCAATTACAGCAGTATTGTAAGAGAACGTTGCTCCAAAATTTTCAGCTTCCCCCTGGACACCCGCATCCATGTGAAAATCCCTGTAATAGTGCAGTTAATATGACTAAAAAGATAGCGACAAAAACCAAATTTTACACAAACAAATTTCATTTAGACATTCTCAACTCAAGCATTTAGGCTGGATGGTCCTTTTGAGTAAAGTCTATCATTTCACACAAACAAATTTCATTTAGACATCCTCAACTCAAGCATATGCTTCTGTTTTTATGGTTAGTTTCATATGCTTTATGCTTCCAAATAATGTGAAAAACACTTTAGATATATGCAATTAAAGCAGTTGGTTTGACATACCACTAAAGATAGCATTAGGGAATGTGAATCAACTATCCCAGAAACCGGGGATAGCAAAGCTTTCACGCATCGTAATTCCGGTTCAATCCGCATGGCTTCTATGCCATCTATCATCCTTAATCCTTCAACCCCATTTTCTGTTCCATGATTCTGAAGATCTACCAACTTTGGAATCTCTGAAGTTCTGGTAGCAACTATAAGTTTCCCAATTTGTTTGTAAGGAACCTCATGATCAGCACAATAGTTATAAAGCAATTTCCTCCCTCTTACACAAAAATCTGCCTAGTAAAAGAGCTGGATGTTATTGACTTCCTAAGATTCATAATATACAAGCAGGTTCGGATTTAGGATTTAATCGAGAAGTCAAAAGTATACCTTGAGAGAATTGCGAGGGTAATAAATTCCGGCATGAATGACTTCACTATTCCGGGAACTAGTTCCGGTACCAAAAGTAGAACCAGATTCAATTACCAAAACATCTCTACCTTTCAAAGCAAGTTCTCTAGCTATAGCTATTCCTACAACTCCAGCTCCAATTACAACACAGTCTACTCTTTCTTTTGGGCCTCTCTCATGGATTTTAGTACAACATCCCTTCGATTTAGATAAGGAAATTTCTTTCAGTTTCAAGGTCTTTCGAAATCCAAATCTCATCATTTTCTTTTTGACTGTTGAATTTGTTTGTCAACTGAGGAAATACTAATGACTTTATCCAAAAAAATATATATATATATATAATTATTATTAAATTATAAACGGTACAGAAGTTGTAAGAATTGTATTGAATGGAAATGTGCTAAGGGGTGTCCTAAAGGCAATTCCTATGGCAATCAACAAACTTATTATTTTGTTGAGCCACGTGGATGAACAAACTGCATTTTCCACTATGGGAAACAAGGCAAAATGAATAAATGTGATATTTTAGGGTTCCATTAGTGATTTTATTAATATAAACTAATAAGAGTTGGGTCCCATTAATGATTTTATTTGTATAAACTAATAAGAGTTGGGTCCCAAAGATTATTAACAAATAATAAAAAATAAACCCTAAATATAATAACTCGGTTTGGGAGAGAGAAAAGCAAGGGGCGGTTTTGCTTCAAACTCCAGCGATCTTCCTTCCAACTCCAGCGATTGTGGCACAATCGCCCGCTCTTTCATCAAGCGCGCGCTACATCATCCAACTCAATGAACAAACCACCAAATTTGTTGGTTTGAACATCCATTTTTCATGTTTGTTGAGTCCATAGTGGGATCAAAATCAACAAACTTGATGGTTTGTTCATTCCATAGGAACTGCTCTAATGGGTGAAGTTACAAAACTTAAGTGGGGTATATCCAGATTAATTGGGGTATACCCAAATTTAAGTGTACTCTTTTTAACGGCTAAGGGGGTGTCCTAATTGGTGAAGTTACAAAACTACCCTTTTCCATTATAATTCTTATTACCCTAATCAGTTATAATTCTTTTTTCATTCCATCTTCTCCTCCTCCTCTACCTTACCGGCTCCTCCATCCCCCACCATTGAAACTCGTCGATTAATTCGTCATAATTGTCGATTTCGAAAATTCCTGATTAATCTTCAAACATGGAGCCTTCGCCGCCGAGGGCTAGTCGTATGAAAAACACAAATAGAAAACGCAATGAATATAACCCTGGATTTGCAAAATTAGTTCAACAAAAAGAGAAGAAAAAAATAGTTCGGCAAGAAGAAATCAACGCCGCTAAAAAAGGAGAAATGGCGCGATTGAGAAAGTAAGGGCATACTTAAACTCACTCCAGTACTTCAATTTTATGTTTGCATGTCAAATTAGGTCAGAAAAATCGAATTTGTGAATCTGCAGTTATTTAGCCGATAGGGTCTCTGATTGTCGACCCTGTCGACTTTTCATATGTAGGGTTAGTCAGCAAGCTATTAGGTTGAATATCATGCCGGCTGTTTAATATCTGTAACTGCTTTTTACAGGGTCGGCAGGGTATTCAACCTTCATACCTTGTAGGCGATAGTTTTTTTTTTACAGTCGTTGGGTTTTAGTTTTTTACCCTGCCGACGGCGTGTTTTGAAAATGGTTGGTGTCTCTTGATGCCTAAAGTCATAAGGTCGGCATGGTATTTGAATACCACCCTGCCGGCTGCATTATAGCCGAAATTGTATGGGTTATAAACCCTGTCGACTATATGTAGCAGAAAATTCTGGTATCTCCTGTGTTTAGAATTGTTATAAGCCGGCACGTTAGTTTAATAAAACCCTGTCGACTATTGTTTAGTCGGCAAGGATTAAAGTTATCGACCCTGCCGGCTATTATTTAGCCGGCAGAGATTATAGTTGTCGACCCTGCCGACTGTTGATTTTTTTTTTAATAGTTCTTGTTTGGGTCGCAAAAGGGAAAGAAGAAAACTGTTACTCCTCCTTCAAGACCTCCTCGTGTTAGTGACAAACTCTTGACTGCAACACATCGAGGGGCATTAATTGAGCCGGGAACGCTCAAGATCCATGAACGAAATGATTCTCAACCACCACCGGAACCCAATGATTTAGATGAAACTCCAGATGAATACCAATCAAATCCATCTGGTAGAAGAGGTAATGATCATATGGTGGTGAAAGAACTCCGGCTGCTGGAGGAGATGATGAACATGATGATGATGATCAAGACATGCCACCTGTTAGAGGAGGTAATGGTGATAGTGATAACAATGATGGAGATAAAGATAAAGATAAAGATGGTGAAATTGTTGAAGAGGAAGAGGAAGAAGAAGAAGGTGGAGAAAAAACAGGTAATGATCAACAAACTGAAGCTGCAACTGGAACTACAACCGCAACCGAAACACCGAAGCGGGTTATCACTAAACCAGCTAATTCCCACATGCTTCCCCCTCACTTGAAGGTCACACTAAAACCAGGTCAGCCTCCACTAGGGACCCCAGAAGATGGTGGACATGTTCTTTTTGGATATAAAGACACATGGGCACGTGAAATCCATGGTGCTATCGTAAGTAATCTCAATAAAGCTTTGTTTTTATTTAAGTGTACCTATCTATCTTAAATTTGCTTCAAGTGTTTGTATTTGTTTTAATTTTGTGTTTTTGGTACTTAGGATCACAAGCGTGCCATCCGTCTTATGAGGCACCAAGCTTCAAGCACTATGATGAATAAATGGCCACTTAATTGGGAATGTGCCGAGGTACAAGCGATTGTCAAGAACTCCGGCTGTGGCCTGCTGTGGAGAGTTCGGTTGTTGAGTACGTTACCGTATCTGCATTCTGTGATAGGTTCTACGGAGAGACTGATACAATGTTATTCCCATTCGGTGAGATGGCGGTAACTCCCGATGATGCTCATCAAATTCTAGGCTTCGAGGTTGAGGGAAAAGCACTCAGTGATGGCTACGAAGAAGGCATTTCTTGGGAGAAGATTTTCAAATTGACCAAGACCTTGTTCGGTTTGGATGAGAAGCAATCAGAGTCTTTGTTTGTGGTGAAGGATGGTTATTTAAGCAATAAGTTAGATCTGAAGATGTTGAGGGACACATACTCTGGAACCCATAAAATCTTTGATAAGGAAGGAAGTGTATCCATGGTGCAAATCAATGCTATTGCGTCAACTTATTTGATATACATCTTGGGCAACTGTATCTTCCCCGACAGTTCCGAAAGCTTGGTCGACGCCAAGTATCTTCAACTATTGGATCCCTCACATGAGAGCATATGTATTCTTGGGGTACTGCGGTGGTTGCCTTCTTGAACAATGAGTTGACAAAGGGTTCAAGGGCACTGACTAAACAAGTTAACGGAAATCTATGTCTCTTCCAGGTAATTCAATTGTCTAAATCATTTATATTTGCAAAATGCTTATAAGATAAGATTCTTACTAAACTTTGTGTATGCATAGGTTTGGGTATATGAGCACTTCCCTACTTTGGTGAAAGCCAAGCCCCACATCAAAGTGAATACTAAGCTTGCGATTAACAAGCCAAGAGGACAGAGATACAGTTCTACTGGTGCTCAGGACAAGGATATGCCACAACAACTTATCAACATGCGAGTCGCCTTGGACAAAATGACTGATGATGAGGTAATATTTGATCCTTATCGAGATAATAGAAATGAAGGTTTAATCAAAAGGAGAGATGATGTTGCATTATACTATGGTCCTTTGTTTTACCCCCAAGGATTTTCAATGTACGATCCACATCGGGTTTTGAGACAAGTGGGTTACATCCAAGAAGTACCTCATCTCGGTGATGAGCCGTTCTTTAATGTGGTAAGGGAGGATTGCAGCACGTCCAAAAAAAGTATTGACGTCCGTTATGCTCTAGCACCAATGATTGAACTTTGGGACAATAGAAGTGACCGTTAAATCAATACGAGTCTTTTGGACAAGGTGATCGAAGGTCATGAAGCTAGTGGAGATTACATGCCATGGTACTTGGGTTTTGGTCGTCCTACTGTGATTAGGGATGAAACTGTTGAACAACTGGCTCGTAGGAGGAAGATGCCACCGAAAGACCCAACAACAAGTCTTAAGAACTTTGTAAGTATTTTAGACTTGCTCTTATAGTTTTAAGATCACATTATCGAATCAGTCTATTAATTGTTTGTTGTTTAATTGAAAATAGAAGGAGCATTTGAAGACCCTTGTGAAGATGATGTGTTGCGCGAGAGACAGGGGAGAGCCTTTGTCGATTGAAGAGCAAACTAAGCACATTGACTATGCTAGCAATGTTGACAATGAGGATGCCATCGAAATGTTCCAGCAAGCTAATGCTGAACTAAAGAGGGAAGCACAAGCCAAGAGTGAAGCATAAGCCAAGATGAATGCTGAAAAAAAGATGGCTCGTACCCGTGGTGGTGGTAGTGTTAGTGGTTGTGGTCGTGAAAATGTTAAACAGGGTCGTGGTCGTGAATGAATGCATTTCTAGTTTATTTCTTTATATTGTGGTAGACAAATGTTAAGGTTAATGGTTGGACATTTTTTTTTTATGGTTTATGGGACATGTTTCTTATTTTGGACAAATGTTGGATTTCTAGTTGTTGAATGAATGGTTTGTTTAGCTTTGTTAAGTTTCAATAATTCAGCCGGCAAGGTCTTGAGTGAATATTTTGTTAAGTTACACTGCCGACTAAACCAGGGCCGGCAAGGTTGTGAACTGCCAGACTGCCGGCCCTGACAGCAGAAGTGGTGTAGTTACCAGGGTCGGCATGGCAAGAAAATTAATACCTTGCCGACGGTATAACAGTCGGCAATGTATTAAATTATCAACCCTGCCGACTATGTGTAGCAGAAAATGACCTTCTCCTGTGCCTAAAATCATAAGGTCGGCAGGGTTATAAAATTACGACCTTGCCGACTGTATAAAAGCCGGCACTCTAATGACCAAATACCGTGCCGACTATATGTAGAAGAAAATGAACTTCTCCTGATGCCTAAAATCATAAGGTCGGCAGGGTAAGAAAATTACTACCCTGCCGACGGTGTGTTAGTCGGCATATTGGGGAAACAGTAACCTAGCCGGCGAGTTCAAAATTCAAATTTTTGCAAGTACAACTGCATTGATTGACTACCATAACGGCCAAATTTGGGCACCATCCTATAAATACACTAGTTCTCTCTACAAAACAACACACACCTATTTACATATACTCTCCAAAGCTCATATCATCATATACTCCATCTAACTCTCCCAATAACTCCACATACAACAATGACATCATTTGATTCAAATGAAGATCTATCCATCACTAAAGCATGGTATGTGGAAACTCGGGTTAGAAATCAGTCCTCCGTAAGGGTGGATGCCGTAACCTTCTAGGCTAGGGTATACAACAAATATAGACAAGAGTTTGGGAATCCTAATGTAAGAAGTGTTCAACAAGTGCATGATAGGCACCTAGTCATCGAAAATGCGATACTTGCTTTTTTTGATATCCAACATCGAATTTTGAACGCTACCGACTTTAGCTACTCCATTGAACAATTTGTAAGTATTTTTGTGGTTTATTTTACGTAACCCATGTTGTTTGATCTTCCTACTAAACACCACTAACAAAGTAAGTTTGTGTTTTGTTTTTGTAGCATGAAGTCGTCAAAGCGCGCTACTTGGAGGAAAAGGGGGAAGCATTCGCACTCGATGCAAGCTATCAATTCATGGTATCCAAGATTCCGGAGTATGTCCCGGAGATGATGGTGGGTGAATCGGACTCGGATTCCTCTGACGAAGATTGATGGTTTTAAAAGTTTTAGTGTAGGTTTTGTGGGTGGATCTATATGTAAACCCTCACGAGACTATAACTCGTCCACTAGGGTCGCCTAGGGGTTCAAAGGCTTGATGCACATGCTAAGTGCATTCGTTGTTCCAACGACAAGGAGTTAGATTTTATGTTTCAATCAATGTAGTAACAAAAATTGCATGAATAAAGTGAATTACATCTTCCCATATTCTGTTTTCTGTTGGGTATAACTAAAGGTCGGCAAGGTTATATTGCCGACTAGAAGACAGCCGACAATGTTAGAATTTTTTTGTATGCCGACTATTAGTCAGCCGGCAGGGTAAGAAATATTTAGTTGCGGACTATATGATAGCCGACAGTGTAGGAAATATTTATATGCCGACTATAAGATAGCCGACCCAATATAGTCAGCATCTTCTTCATTCATAGACCTTGCCGGCCTAAGATAGTCAGCGTTTTCTTCATCCGTAGACCGTGCCGGCCAACGTTACGCGGCACCTTATTCAATCGTCGACCTTGCCGACTTTTCACATTTTGAGAACTGAAAGTGTTAATCGAATTCATAATTTCAAAATTTTAATCTAAACTCAATTAATTAAGCTAATCATTTTTTTTAGTATTAATTAAACAAGGATATATTAGCCATTTAAAAAATACATGGTTAAGGGGTGGCTTGTTTTACTTCAAAATGACCCAGGTTTTGTCTCATTAGGTATACCCCAATTAATCTGGGTATACCCCAATTTGGCCAGGTTTATTACAGACGGTGTATCGGCCGATTAATATGGACACATGTCAGTACTTGACTTTCCTCTTTTTAGTTTTGAGACCGTACTTGACTTTCCTCAAGTATCGTTTTTTTCTTTCTTTTTTTTGGAAGAAATATGAGATATATTGAAAAGAAAAAAGAGTCGTACAAATACAGTGATACAAGGTGCTCAACTGATCGAAAAGAGCATAAGGAAACCTCCTCAATTTTTATTGCACAACAAATTGGAAGCTTGAAGCTTATAAATAATATAAAAAATAAGAATATTTTTCTTTCAAATTAAAAAAATGTTTGGAGATTTTTTTTAAAAACATACGATAACAATAATGGTGGGTTTGGATGTATAATTTTAGAGGTGGGTCCATGGAATTTGGTGGAATTACGTTTCTCTCGGTATATTTTGGTGCCTAAATACCTGGAATCACACAAATTATCCAGCACTATACACCAACGTTTATCCACTGAGGTCTGCAAACAAAAAAGAACTGATACACCAAAGCAAGAACATTTGAGTTAATTCCTCGGCAATCCCAGTGTAGTCAATTATATTGTCCTTCGTCGACTTCCTACTTTTTATGTAATTATCCAAGTGAGAGATATGTATATTACTTGACTTTGATTCCCACCTTCCATATTAATTTTATGCCCTTTGCGTTTTTATATTCCAAATGATCCAACACACCCGGAAATATCTATCATCCATAGCTTCACAGTCTTTAGCCATGAATGTTTCATTGGGAAGTTGTGGAATTGGCTTATCTACTCCGACTGGAGCACCCATAATCGAAAGAAATCCAAAGGGGTCAAATCTATCTCAAAGTCACGAAAATGAATTTTTTTTGTCTTCTTCCACCACCTCTCACAGATAGCTTCAGTTAATTTTTGATCCACATTCTTGAAATCGAATTGAAATACTGAAGAAAAACCACAAGTCTGACAAAACGAACGTGCTTCGATATTATCATTAACCACTATTTTGTATAACTCATTCACACTGCTCCTAGATATAGACACTTGTGGTTATCCAAAAGGCCATCACATTCACGCGGTGTTGTCACATTTCTTTCAGATAATTTCTCAAACTTACTCAAATCAATGCTCTGCATATTTTATTGAAGCAAACATAAAAGGATGCATAATCAACATACAAAAATTCTCAAATTAATTCATATTACAATATCAAAACAACACAAATAGCAATTATCCACAAATTCATCAAAATAACCTTAAAAAAATTCCTTGCTTGAATCATGTTTACATATCAAATTACAACTATTAATCATATCAAGTCCATATCAAGTATCATCGACACGACTGTTAATCAATACAAATATCAAATTCCATAACAAATTTGTGCGTTCGTTAAACCCTAACTCCATCATTAAAAGATTCAATTCAATCAACAATCTCAATTGCAACGTTAAACTACTATACAAGATCATACTCGACACATTAAATTCATTCTAAACTTAATCAAAATCAACAAAATCAACAAAATTTCTTCATCATACCTTGAGTTGGTTTGTTGATGAAAATCTCTGAAATTACTACCAATAGAACCACGATAGCAACAAGTAATAACCCCTTTAAGAGTTTGAATGAATATCGGCCATAAACCCTATCAATAACGGCGTGCAAAAACAAGTTTTCCCCTAAGAACAAAAATAAATAAATAAGAAAAATGAAGAACACTCGCCTCCTATGAGTTTTAGGGGAAATTCTGAGACGACTTTTCATTTGGCGCGACGATCAACCATTTGGTGTTTTGGACATTTTGACTCGGTTATGCGCCAAATGCTTTGCCAAAATCAAAATCTTTCAAGAAACGCCAGATCATTTGGCACGATATACGGTTTGGCGGCTTTTCTCTAAATCTTGAATTCTGAGATCATCTCCAACAGAAAGTGGAAGATTTATCTTTTAATGACACGTAGGATTTTCGACCTCCATTTAAACTAAATCAATTTCCAACAGTAGGTCTTATAAAACAGGAGAGATGAAATATTAATTTTCAAGGTTTTAAAGAAAGTCTTATTTAGACCTTTACAGTGACCTCAATGTCATATTTTTTATTTTTAATAATTAATTAAAAATACAATTAAACGGTTAAAATTTTATCACATAAATTTTTTAAGAGTCAAACCTATATATTATTGGAGATAGTTTATTAGTTATGGGAGTCCTATATTTTATGTATGTTAAATCCTCCTAAATAGTGGTCTTAATAAAAATTTCACGTAGGAATTTTAACACCCACCAGTGGAGATGCTCTGATAGGGGTTAAACGTTCAATTTTTGTGACGTGGCACAACCAAAGTGTTAGAATCTCGACAACATAAAGCCTTGGAATTTTAACACCCACCAGTGGAGATGCTCTGATAGGGGTTAAACGTTCAATTTTTGTGACGTGGCACAACCAAAGTGTTAGAATCTCGACAACATAAAGCCTTGGTGTGCAGAGAAGTTGAATGGTTTGTTGCAGTGTATTTTGTTAGAGAGCTCACTTGAGTCCACCACGTCACCACGTGTAATTATGCGCACCAGAGTTAAGTATCAAAGTCGCTCCCTAAATTGTGGGGCCAGCTAGATAAAAAAAGGGTATCAGTATCACTATTACTACTGTATAAATAGTGCAGTAAAATCTCATATTGTCCCCACTTTCTTTTTCATAAAAATATCAAAAATATGGTGGGGATTCCCGCTTCCATTTTCGTGAAAAGAAGAGGAAACAAGGAAGCAAAAAAGCAAAAAAAAAAGAGGAGGAAAAAAAGCAGAAAGCAGAAAAGAAGACAGAGGAAGAGACAGGAAAAGTACGATAGCTACTTGATAGTGGTGGTGATAGTGTCGGCTCTTTACGCCTTGTATCGTTTTGGTTAATGTGACGAATTTCCCCTCTTTTCTACTTCTTCTTCTGATATTCATCAAAGATTTCTTCGTTTTTCATAATGGGTGATTCTTCAGTCAGTTGTGGTGATGGTGGTCGAAATCCCCCCTTTTCTTCTTCTTCTGATATTGGAAGCAGAAACAGTAAAAATTCATCAAAGGTTTCTTCGTTTTTCATAATGGGTGATTCTTCAGTCAGTTGTGGTGATGGTGGTCACAATCCCTTCTACTCTCTTCTCCGTCCAAATACTTCTTTATTTCCTTGTAATGGACCTCAGACACGCCTTTTGCCTGATTTTCTTGGTAAACCCCTCTCTCTCTCTCTGTTTCTGTAAGTCTTATCTTGATTCTTCTAGTAAACCTTAAAATAATTTCAAGAAATGTTATCTAACGAAATCTTTATTGGTGATAAAATGTGGTTCTTGACTGAAAAATGAAAACCCTTTACTTTTTGGGGGAGAACAATCTAAACCCAGTTTTTGATGCAAGAAACCCTTCAGAATTTAGATCACTTTTTTAATCTGAATACCCTTTTCTCTAGACACCCATAAATTCTTTTACCTTTGATTATTGTTTGTGTTCTTCATCTATTTTTTGTATCTGTATATGTAATCACTCCTTTGGTCATCACTTGATTTCTCAATCCCAAGATGATGAGAAGTTAGTTTGACAAAATGCATAATGTGGGTGTGTGCTTAACACTTTTGTTTTTGTTTCTTGTGCAGCTGAGAAGATGGGTTTGCCGAGGATTCCAGCATTTCATGCTGATAATGGAACTATTGAAGGGCTAGAAAATGGTATAAACTTCGGGTCAACACAAGTGACAATCTTGAGCTCACGCAGGCTAGGCTTCCATGGATTGAACCAACAGCTACGCCAGGCATATGAGACACTTCAGTTGTTGCAGCTGCAGTTGGGACAGGACAAAGCTCAAGAAGTTATAGAGTCATCCGTGCTCTATCTTTCTTTGGGCAAAGACGATTACATTAATTTATTACACCCAGATTCTTCTGGTGCTAGGCACAGATTCAGTAAAGAAGTGTTCACACAGATTCTAGTCAACCGGATGATCCGGGTTGTCAAGGTAATTTCTTATCCCTTCTTTATTATTACTGGTGCATTTTGTGGGTTGGGGAATAATTAAAACTGTAAACATATTGCTTGTAGCCATTCCAACCCCTCAGTTTGTGTTGTGTCTAATATATAATGATCAGCATCTCTTGCTCAAACCCTAGTTTAGCTATTTCAGTCTGCCTATGTTTTCCTTTCAATTTACTACAATAGTTCTGGGGTACTGAATTGTGTTTTTTCAATTGGTTTATAATGGATTTAAGGACCTTTACAATGCAAATGTGAAGAAGATTGTATGCATGGGAATTGGTCCTCTTGGATGTGCACCTTGCACCTTATGGGAGTCCTCTCGTGATAATGATAGTCATCATCCTAGTCACACATCATCAAATTCTGGTGCTGGCAGTGGTTGGCAAGACTGTATGGAAGATGTCAATGACCTTGTTCTAGAATACAATGCATTGTTGTCAGAGCGGCTTCTGGACCTAAATTTTGAGTTTCCTGATGCTCAGATAATCTTCTGCGACGTGTGCCAAGCTATGATGGATATCATTTCATTCCCTAGACGCTACGGTACGTATCTATTTACAGTTGGTACATTAAAGGAGTGACCCTTAGTTGTGTCATGCCGTGAATGTCCCTTTGGCCTGACATGTCTCAGATGTTAGGGTGCTTAAACCAGGCCTAGATACATGTCCCTTTGGCCTGACATGTTGCTGTATGTATTAGGTCCTTTAGCCATCACTTGATTTCTCAATCCCAAAATGACGAGAAGTTGATTTGACAAAATGCATAACATCGGCCTAACCCAAAGTGTGCTTAATACTTTTGTTTTTGTTTTTGTTTCTTGTGCAGCTGAGAAGATGGGTTTGCCGAGGATTCCAGCATTTCATGCTGATAATGGAACTATTGAAGGGCTAGAAAATGGTATAAATTTTGGGTCAACACAAGCGACAATCTTGAGCTCAGGCAGGCTAGGCTTCCATGGATTGAACCAACAGCTATGCCAGGCATATGAGACACTTCAGTTGTTGCAGCTGCAGTTGGGACAGGACAAAGCTCAAGAAGTTATAGAGTCATCCGTGCTCTATCTGTCTTTGGGCAAAGACGACTACATTAATTTCTTACACCCAGATTCTTCTGGTGTCAGGCACAGATTCAGTAAAGAAGTGTTCACACAGATTCTAGTCAACCAGATGATCTGGGTTGTCAAGGTAAACTCTTATCCCTTCTTTATTATTACTGGTGCATTTCCTGGGTTGGGGAGTAATTGAAACTTTAAACATTTTGCTGGTAGCCATTCCAACCCCTCAGTTTGCATTTCTTGCTGAAACCCTAGTTTAGCTATTTCTGTCTGCCTATGTTTTCCTTTCAATTCATTACAATAGTTCTGGGGTACTGATTATTTTTATTTTTTCAATTGGTTTACAATGGATTTAAGGACCTTTACAATGCAAACGTGAAGAAGATCGTATGCATGGGAATTGGTCCTCTTAGATGTGCACCTCGTACCTTATGGGAGTCCTCTCGCGATAATGGTAGTCATCATCCTAGTCACACATCATCAAATTCTGGCGCTGGCAGTGGTTGGCAAGACTGTATGGAAGATGTCAATGACCTTGTTCTAGAATACAATGCATTGTTGTCAGAGCGGCTTCTGGACCTAAATTTTGAATTTCCTGATGCTCAGATAATCTTCTGCGACGCGTACCAAGCTATGATGGATATCATTTCATTCCCTAGACTCTACGGTACGTAAATGTCCCTTTGACCTGACATGTCTCATATGTTAGGGTGCTTAAATCATCAGGCCTAGATGCCAGAGAGGTCAATAACATGTACCATGTCACTAATTTTTTATTTATTTTTTTCGTTTATCACCAAGCCTTTCTGTTCGCCCTACTTGAACATACTTGAAATAGACTAAAAAAATTAACGGATTTATGATTTGAGTTGAAGTTTGTTTTCGATGATAAAATACGTACAGGTCGTTTCTCCAAGCATTAGCAACTACTGAACACTTGTTGACAGAGTTCTGTTACTTGTGTTTACTGCAGGATTCGAGAATGTAAATAGGTCGTGTCGTGGAAGTGGTAGATATGGTGGTATGGTAGGGTGCCAAGCTATTGAGATGGCCTGCGACGAGCCATTGACCCCATGTCTGGTGGGACTTCCACAATCCTACACAAGCTGTGCACTCATTGCTTGCTGAGTC
The DNA here is from genome assembly GCA_023531105.1 of Papaver atlanticum. Classification (NCBI taxonomy): domain Eukaryota; kingdom Viridiplantae; phylum Streptophyta; class Magnoliopsida; order Ranunculales; family Papaveraceae; genus Papaver; species Papaver atlanticum. The sequence continues at coordinate 2,048,598 of JAJJMB010014087.1, forward strand.
GGCTTGGAGCAGCAAGCCATTGGATATTTGCAGACCAATCAGCATTGAACGTCTCTCAGTTCCGTACTCAGTGTAAAAATTGTACTTTCTACAAGGGCTGAACCATTGAATTTTACTAGGCCTCACGTTTCTCTAGTGGTTCAGGGTTCCTGAACCTGAGCCTGAGTTACTTTTCTTTTTCATTCACTTTTTTTTTTGGCAATTATTGTCCTGTAAAGTTGATCAATGTAAATCCAAATGTGATATAAAAATCGAAATTTTGCACGTATTTTTTTTGTATTTTTGCCTTTGGGAACAATTCCAGTGCAAGGTTGCATATATTACTGACAAGGAGAATTGAATTGAATAGCTTACGCACTTACTGAGTTATTTCACTTACAGGTTTTACATTTTTATTTCTATTTTCTGGTTATGTGTTCCTGCATTACATGAGGATAATGGAACGGTTTTAGGGGAGATAAATGGTCTAGACTTCTGGTAAACACATGCTCCCCCCTACTTGCTTACACAGTTGTTTATGAAACTGGTGCTTGAAACATGAAATTTCCAGTTCACATGCAGTTTGCAGACACCCACCCCTAGGCATTTCCTCCCTCAGTGTTCAAGACAGCATTCCAAGCATGCCGATAGATAGAGAGAGATGCTTAATCAGGCGATCATCACCCACAGACACAGATCACAAGTTACAGAAGCGCCAAATTTACCAAGTTACATGTAAATCGTCTTAAAAGCAATTTCAATTTTGCAAACCGAACGGAAAAAAGGAATGCAGGCGAACATTTTTAGACAAAAAAGGAATGCAGGCAAACTTACATGTAAATTCTAGATTCTCCCAAAAAGTTAGTCTTCACACTAACCACTCTAGCCTGTATTAACCTCATCGGAAAATCAAGCCAAACTAAGAAACTAAGATAACAATAACTATCCATAACAAAATATACAAATGGTAAGATGGAGCGCAACTAGTAATAACAATGCAATACTTTATGACTTGGGTTCTTCCCCTGACAAATGCAAAAAAGGTCAAGCATAACCCACAAGGCAGGGACTTGGTTGGTTGTTTGAAGGGTGCTAGATATATGAACTAAACTCAACTTGTTGAACCACTTGGCTCTACCGTGACGGCGTATCCTATTAGTGATAGAATTTTGTGCAGTATCAATCTTTTTTTTTTTTTTTAATTAAAAAAAAAGTATCAATCATAAGGCATATATGCAGATATACATTTTTTTGTTCTTTCTTTTTTCTTCTTCTTTTAATACGAAAGATATAAAATTAATTAATAAAGAAGAATTACACAGATTCACCCATTTGGATACATTGCAATATCCGAGCAGGGAGGGAGTTAGATCATTCTTCCTCATTCCATGTTTTGCAATCTTATGAGCACATGGTTAATATCTCTAAGCACATGTGTGCATTTCCAACTATCAATTTTTTTTAAAACACTGCAACAATCAGTGATCAAGTTTCTTGTGGTTTATTTTATTGAATCTAATCTACCATTTAAAGCATTAATAACGTTCAAACAATCACCCTCCAAATGCACATTCCGATATCCTTTTGGCCTTGCTCATATTGCAGCCTCCGGCAGAGCTTTTGCTTCAGCTTGTTCCAGATTGCTTATAACCTACAATTGTTTCAAAATTTCCGGCACAACATTATTTGAAGTCCTTCCAAACTCACTAGGACAAAATAATGTATAGTATCATGCAAGTGATGTATGCAGCAAAATAATGAAAGAATAAATTAATAGATCAACTAGGATGGGAATGAAGTTACCGTGGCTACCGCTTTTTTTTTCCGATGACTTTGCTTATTGTTTTTTTTCTTTTTTGATGAGAGAGGTTGCTTATTATCACCCTCCTCTACATTTTTCTTTTTTTGAAGTATATCCTCTTCTGCATGTTTCCACAATAATTCGATTCCATCCATGTGACCCATCCCAACCACTGCCACAACGTTTTTTCTAATAGTTCGAATTTTCTCAAACATAAACTTGTCTTTATCATCGACAAGCACCTTGAACTGTGAAATTTGATTAGGATTCGAATATTTAGTTTTTTCTATTATCTCAAGAGGAAAAGAAAAAAAAAGAACACGAAATCAAAAGGATATGACGACATATAGATACAATATGGCCTTTCCTGTGATGTTTCATTTCTATCAGTGTAGAATAGAGTGAAAAGATAAAATCTTACAAGTTCCGGATAGTGTTTTTTCGTGTTAGTAATATGTTCCTGTGTAGATGCTCTAGTGTATTCTCTATCTTTATAGACGTTGGCAAACAAGAGTTTCCATAGTAGAACCCAAGAGAAAACTTTTGACATCTTTCCATCTGGGACCTGCCAAAATAAAATAAAATAAAGAAATTATTGTTCCTGTTTTTAGAAAAAGATTACCCAACAAACTGAAAGCAAAGAAAATTGAAGATAACTTGCATCAGTATCTTCATCAATGGGGAAACATCTTGCTCTCATTCTAGAAGCTTCTTCCATTGCAACCTGAAAAACAAATCTAAGGTTGTGATATGCAAAGCATATGTGTACCGTCCACAAATAACAAAAAATTAAGCTATAAACAAGTTGATGAGCATTTCATAGTTTATTCAATAACTAGTATAACCGTTGCCACGGTGGGAGCGCCGACCGAAGAATTTGACGAAATGACATCACTACGCCCCGTTTTAGAAAAAGTGATACTTTCGCTCCGTTTTAAAAAAAGTGATACTTTCGCCCCGTTTGAGAAAAAGTGATATTTTCACCCTGTTTCACTTTTTCTGAAACAGGGTGAAAGTATCACTTTTCCGAAACGGCGCGAAAATATCATTTTACTGAAACGGCGCGAAAGTATCACTTTTTCTCAAACGAAAAATTAGTAAATCCATAAAACCAAAATATGGTCGTACGATGTGTTATGCAAATTAATTGATCCATAAGAGAAATACCCATGTAGAAAATGTGCATAAACTTTACCGATAAAAAAAGAAAACAAAATGTGCTTAAAAAATACCACAAGCAGTCCTAAAAGTTGACCGGGATTGCCGGAAGTTGGTCGGGGAAAAGCTCAGGTAACCGGTAAAGTCAAACCAGTCGCCGGTCCAACAAGTCACCTCGGCGAGTCAGCTGAACTCGGTCAAACTCAGACCGATCCAATGAGTTCAACTCAGTAAGTCAGGGTCTAACTCAGAATGTGAGTCAGCTTCAGTTAACTGACTCGTCTGAATGGTTAGAGCTTGAGCTGTTGCAGGCCATTGCTTCTTGCACAGGCCAGAGCCGTGTGTTGCTTTATGTTGCACCATTGTGCCGCTTCACTGCTTCAATTCCAGCTATGCTGGCGCTCACTTCTACCATCTGCAGCTTCAGTTCTGCACTCAATCTTGTCACCAATTTCCAACTGCAATTCCCTTTTTAACTCACTCCATACTGTCCATAGTACCACGTACTCCTCCACTGCATCTTAATTATCTTCTTTGTCCTCTGTTGCAGCTCAATCTCCATCTCTTCAGCACCATTCCCTGTAACATCAACTACAACTGCAAACTAAATATTCTTCTACTCGTTCCTTCATTCAGTCAAGCCATTCTTGCATCTGTTACAGTTCATAAACCACTCTCATTCACCTGCAGTCAAACCAGACAGTAGCTGCAACTCAAATCGAACAGCATATCAGGTCCTTGCTTTTGTGCTCAAACATATAACACAAACAACCCCCAATTCTTTCTCAGTTTTGTGTTCAAACTGCAATCCATTATTCTGCCCTGGAACACTTCATAGCTGTACCATTCTTCGCCAGCTTCATCTCCACAGTTCAGCTCAACCAACAGCAACATCATTAGCTCACTCCTCTACACATCACCATCTTCACCACCACCACCACCAACTGCAATTCAGCTCAACTACCAGCCCAAGCTCCTTCACTTCATTCATACACATCAACCACCTGTGAACATCCACCAGCACCATTATAGTCATTTCACCTGTCCTAACATTCATCTAGGTCAAATACCCATGGCACCAATTCTCTACAGCAACACTTCAGTTCCAAGGCAATTCATCACCAACCCATTTCAGTTCAACATCTCTTCTTCTCGATTGACAACTCAATCCACCACAAATCACTCATCAGTTCTTCTGAGTCCAAGAACAGATTCATCTTAGCTTCAGTACCTCTCTTAGTCTCCTCTATCGCCATAATCAACAGCATCAAACCAATTTCTAACTATGTCTTCAATTCTCACAGATCCTTCATTCTTCTCGAATCGATGGCAACCCCAATAACAGCAGAAACTCAGCTTCAATAGCATCTCCTAACAAAAAAGTAGATAATCATAAAACCTGTAGAAATTTGCATATATAACACATGAATCCTTACAAAATGAAATTGAACAAAAAAAACTGAGCAAAATAATTGAAATTAAAAATCAAAAATGAAAATTATACCTTCCGAGGAGGTACAGGAGGAGGAATAGGAATTAGGGTTTCTTGTTCAATGACTCTTTCTTATCCGTTACATGAATCTCCAAATCCAAATCCAAATCCAAAGTCTTTTCCGGTAGCAAGTACCGGGTCGACTGGAGAATATCTCCCAAAATATAACATAGTTTTTGCGCCGGCCTGTCAGAGCCTTGCACAACTTGCACCAGGGCAAGCAAACATGAATCTCCATCGATTGAAATTCGGACATGAAAACGCTATCCAAGCAAACATCGTTGAATTCGAGAACCCATTAACCCTTGTCTTAACATTCATCTAAACCTCTTCATCTTCGTCAACTGAGGACATCACCATCAATTTCTTCTCTGGTTTCTTCTTCCAAATCAAGTGATTCAAACACAAACCCATTCTCCATCTGTAGCAGATCTCTCTTCTTCATCTTCTCGATTTCTCTCTCTGAATAATCTCGTTTTCTCCATTAACATCGCCTCCCCTTTTTCTCTCGATTTTAATTCAATTTCAAACCCTAACACAGACCAAAACACTCTCCGTTCGTCACATGTAACTGCTGCAACATCTAATTCAGGTAAAACCCATCCTTTCTTTGCGTTCTCGAACTCGAAATCATCTTCTAAAACTCGAACCAAAATCACCAGAAGTTCAGAGAAGAGAAATCGAGAGGAGGAAGAAGAAAGAAAGAACTAAAGAAAGGAAAAAAAAAGAAATTTTTGTAGGTGGCCGGGATTCGAACCCATGGCCTCTACCTAGGATTTTACTAAACTGCCCCTCAAAAATTAAAACATTTCCAACCTCCGTGTCCTTTTTTTCCCCACGAAATTTACTCGATTACCCTTATTTTGTGTTGTATTTACGTTAGTTTTAGTGAGAAATGAAAACATGGAGGGGCTCTTTAGTCCTTTCTTTATTGATTGAAAAAAGTTTAGGACACCAAATCCAATCTCAATTGATGACTTAGGATTTACCAAAAAGTGGTCATATAAAGGTCCTTCCTCGCTTCGTTCGGTCGGCCTAATTACCTTGAACTCCAGGCCCGAAACTATACCCGCAGCGCTTAATTGGAATTCCCAACAAGCTAGAGCAAAGATACCAATCTTCATGGGTAACTTCCAAGGAGCGAGCATGCAATTGCAAAGCAACTTAAACAAGTTAACATCCTCCATTTCGGAGTCCATTAAATAATCGGCACGACGTTTCTCGCACAGCTCAATCTGCAAACAGGCATTGTCATTTTACTTCTTTTAATTGGAAAAATATTGAGAAAAAAAAGAGATAAGACGATGTAACTATAAATGTACGACAAAGTTCCTTCCTTTGATGAAAATTAAGACGATGTTGTAGAAGCTCAATCATTTTTTTTAATACAACTAGACAGTATCAATCAAGAAGATAAGATGAAGAGCACCAATATTAATACATTGCAGGTGACTCTATCCTTCATACTATAATGGTGGAGGACACTCTGGGAACTTCAAATGGATGAACATAACCCTATGTAACAACAAGAAGGATATAAAACACGTAGTGCCTCCCAGATTTTGTATACCCAGGGAACAATAATAAATCTATATTGTCCAGCTATGAATAATAAGATAGTTCTGGCAACACAGCTGAGTGTAATTTGTAGACGTACGCATTTCCAGTGGTTTTGAAAACATATCTTTGTTACGTAGTAGTATCATGCTATGAAAATATCATTCAATTTGAGATGGCAATCATAATGACTATTTAAAATGGCTATCAATTAAGCATGTAAAACACTAGTACATCCCGGTTATAAAGAATTAAAAGAATCTCATAAGAGAATAGTTATTGGGAGTGTTACCTACCGCCACTGCATTAGGTCTGACATAGTTGATCACCTACATTGCAAAACAAAATTTCAATTAGCAATTTACATGGGGAATTCGAACAACAATAACCATATTCACAGGGGATCGAGGCATCTCAGAAAGAACCACCACTAGACGTCATAATCAGTAGCAAATATAGTTTGTAGCAAACAGAAACGAAACCGGCATAAATGTAGCAAAAGCAAATGCATCAGTAAGTACAGGACAACAAACTGCATATATTCACTAAAAACTAGTATGGTTTAGTGAATCATAGCAAATATTCATGTCGAAGCTTATCTTTATCCTACACTGCATATATTCCTATCCTGCACCACAACATAAGAATATAAAACCAACAACAGCAAATCAAACCCTAGAAAAATCAAGGTTATGGCAAAGAAAGAAAAACTTAACAAAATTATACCTTCTTGACAGTTTCAACACTCTTTTTAGAAAAATGACTAGTTCCAACAAGATAGACATTAGACTTCAACTTTGAGTTTTTTAGTAGAACAAATTTTCCATCAATAGGTATTCTAGGAATGCCATGCTGGTAATGACTCGGATCATCATCATCATATCTTTCTCCGAAGTTTGTTAAAGAAGGCATGTTGCTATCTTTTCTACTTTTAGTTTTCTTTTCTACTTTTAGTATTTGGAAATAAACTGATAGGATCCGACACTAACGAACGGATCCTAATACTAGCAATAGATTACACAGATTCTTTGATTGGGGATCAACCACCTCAAATAAGCAAAGCTCAATTGTATTGAATGGATAAAACGCTGATAACAGGATAGTATATATAGGATAAAATAAAATCTCCTAATCCTAAAGAAATACGCATAAAAAATACATATTCCTAAACAAATACTAAACATTAACAAATTAAAACTCTAATTTGGGATCAGTATCCAAAAATCCGACCCATCTTCAAGTAAAGCTTGTCCTCAAGCTGCAAAGGTAGGGAAGCGACTAATGGAATCAGTAGCGTCTTCCCAATTAGCCTCCTCAACGGAACGATTTTTACACTTGATAAACCAACGAGTAACTGCAACATTGTTATGTTTAAACATTGCACGATCCAAAATCGTCTCTGGTTCCCACTCAAACTGATGCACAGTTGTAGGTAAATTGATCTCAGTTCTGTCATGTGTTCCCAACAGCAACTGTAATGTTGAAACATGGAATACCGGGTGTATGCGACACGTAGGAGGCATATCTAGCTTATAGGAAACAGTTCCAATTCTCTTTGCAATGCGGAACGGTCCATAGAATCGTGGAAAGTAAGAAAAACATTAAGCGGACAAAAATGATTGTTGTTTTTCAAAAAGCAGAGGGATTCTAGGTGACTATGTCAGTTACACGAGGAGTTTTAAAGACAAATAACAAAAGGAAAAAAACTTGACTATCTCAGTTAAGGAACCAGAAAATCGAGTCGAGGCGGATCTAAGTAGTCCAATTTTATGTGCACTCGGTGATGGGTTTTTGTGTAACATTCCAATTTTACATGATTGCTAATGGCAAAATAATCTTGACAACTTAATCTCTGGATTGGTACCCCGCGCTAGCATTGTGCCAATATTGTGAGAGGGTACCGATCCATATAAAACAAAATAATATTAACAACTTAATCTTTGGATTGGTACCCGCGCTAGCAATGCCCGTGTAGATCTTGCAATTTTATTCATTTGTTTGAGCACGCGGTAAGGGGGCAGTAGTTAACTGCTTGATCCATCAAAATGACACTGTTTATTTGATTAACTTTTTAAAAGTATGCATACATTTTTCTTGTCAGTAGCAGTAATCCATCAAATTGTTTTACCATAGAGATTTTGAGTTCGGTGGCATGTTTTGGGATAAATTTGGATAAAAAACGACCCACGAATCGGATTTTAGGTCACTAACTGTTAGGTATATGATAGACGTGACTTAATAAGTCACGGCTGTGCACTTTCCTTTGTTAGATGTTTTGTTGTACAAGCAATGTTTTTGTATATCTTTGAATATCTTTCGTAATTTTCATAATTATAAATATACATCTTTTATTTTGTGTTTTCATCCATTGAGAACACGTAAACTCTAGTTTCAACTTGGTATCACCTTGAGGGCCCGTTTTTATTTTTCATCAATTCTTTTGATTCTTTTTTTTTATTTTTACATCGTGATGACGATTTTATCTGAATCCTCCCTCTGATGGTGGTAACAAATCATCTTTCGAGTCTTCTTCTTCATGGACAAATGTCCCTTTTGCTGGATTTCATGAAGCTATTTCAGAAAAGCTCACAGGTCACAATTTTCTTTTTGGAAGGCTCAATTTTTCCCATATTTACAAGGTTATGATCTTGAGGGTTTTATTAATGGTTCCAGCACTTGTCCACCGGTTAAGAACAAGATGGTTTTCTACCAGCTGCTGGTGTGAATTCTTCTTATGAACAGTTGGTTCATTCCGGTTTGATGCTACCAACCATTAATGATGGCTTCTAAATATGCTAAAATTACTGACGACTTGTTTGAGCCTTCACATTATTCTCAGAATCTCAGGTTAAGAATGATCCCAAATGGCATCCACCTATGGATTTGGAATACTGGATATGCGCTTATGAAGAATAGGACATGGTCTATTGTTCCACCCCCTCCCCACCAAAATGTTATTAGTTGCAAATGGGTTTATCGTGTTAAAATACCGAGTTGATGGTACCATTGAGTGTCGCAAAGATCGTTCGGTTACAAAGGTTTTAATCAACAAGAAGGCATTGATTATGGTGATATTTTTAGTCTGGTTATTATGCCATGCATTATTCATATTATATTGACACTATCTTTGTCTTATCATTGGCCTATTCATCAACTTGATATTGAAAATGCTTTTCTTAATGACATTCTTACCGAAGAAGTCTACATGAAACAAGCCTGGTGATAAAGATCCTCAGTTTTCGAATTATGTTTGTAAATTTCATTGATCTATTTATGGTCTTAAATAGGTTCCTCGTGCATCGTATACTCGTCTCAGTTAATTTCTTCAGAAACTGGGTTTTGTTATCTCGGTATCTGATACTTCTTTGTTTATTCGACGATCAGCTGCAGGTATTATATTTCTTTTGGTTTATATGGATGACATAATTTCAAAGGGATCCTCTATGGCATGTCTACAATCACATATGTATGCTATTCACAATGAGTTTTCTCTCAAGGATCTTGTCTCTCTTTCGTACTTTCTTGGCATAGAGGTTGCTCAAGTTTCTGGTGGTTTGTTTCTTTGCACAACGTCGCTACATGGAGTACCTCCATGCGTGCCAACATGCAAGGGGGCAAAGCCAGTCACCACTCCTTTTAGCACCTCCACTGAGCTACATCCTGTTAAAATTCCTTTGTTATATGATGTTACTATGTACATAAGTTTAGTTGGAGGTCTCCAATATCTATCTATGACACGGGCGGACATTTCCTTTGAAGTTAATAAGGTATGTTAATTCATGCATAAACCTGCAGAAGCTCATTTGGTTCTTGTTAAGCCATACTTCGCTAATTGCACCATACTTATACCTTTGGCATTCTTTTTTGTCCCGAACAAAAGTTGCAGCTTAGTTTTTCGGCATATAGTGATGATGATTGAGCAGGTGATCATCTTGATCGCCGTTCTATGAATGTATATTGTGTTTATCTTGGTTCAAATCTCATCTCTTGGAGTTCTCATAAGCAACGTACAGTCTCACGGTCCAGCACTGAATCTGAGTATCGTGGTTTGGCTATTGCAACCACTGAATTAATGTGGATTGAATCTCTTCATCGAGAACTTCAAGTTTCTGTTCAATTCCCTCCCGCTCATTGTTGTGACAATTTTGGAGTCACCTATCTTACAAGGAATCCAGTGTTTCATGGTCACACCAAATACATCGAGATTGACTATCATTTTGTTCGTGAAAGAGTTCAAAGTGGACATCTTGATGCTCGTTTTGTTTCATCTAAGGACAAAATTACGGATATATTCACCAAATCTACACCAAAGAATCATTTTTGTACACTTCGCTCTAAGCTCAATGTCGTTGACAATCCGCTTAGATCGAGGAAGAATGTTACATATATGACAAATGTGATTTAATAAGTCACGGCTGTGCACTTTCCTTTATTAAATGTATTGTTGTAAGCTATATTTTTGTATATCTTTGAATATCTTTTGTAATTTTCATTATTATAAATATACATCTTTTACCTTGTGTTTCTCATCCATTTAGAACACGAAAACTCTAGCCTCAACTCTGACGCAAAGTGCAAATTTTTTTTCCGGCAAATTTGGTTCGTGACATTTAAGGTAATGTGACTCCTTTTGGGTCACGATATAGATATGGAAATTCTATAGAACTTCAAGCCTTTTGAGAGAGTGAATATATTACCATCTACAATATACAATTTATAGAAATTATAGAGAAATTCAAGCTAACAACGTGTTTGTTTCAAGGAATTGGAGGTTGATTTATCCAACTCCTAGGGAATTAACCAATTCCTTGAACCGAACGACACATATGAACTCAATGTAATTAAGAATTTTAATTCCTAAGAATCCAATCCCCTCCAAAATAATAGATTTCCATTGCATTGGTCCAATAGTGTAATGGAATTGGATTCTGGGATAAAAACTAAGGTAATTGGATTACCTCAACCGAACATAAATTTTTAGGATTTGAATCGAATTCCTTGGAATCGAATTCCAAGAATTGGATTACCCCATAATTGAATTCTTAGCTTTCCAATTTTCTCAACCAAACAAGGTGTTAGTGTGAGCATTTCATCTCCAAGACTAGATTCCATTCTACAGAATAGATGAATTCCAAAAGGGAGCTGAAAAGTATATTATACCAAACAACGATACGACCAACCAAGAACCAAGGTCCATCCAGAAAAGAACATTTTTCACCTCGCACTGCTGTAATACGAACATTCTAATTCTATAATACTTGCAGGACCCATTTGTGTGCTTGGATCAACTCATCTGAGTGATTAGAGAAGTAGAATCCACAATACTATTCTCATCCATTTTAAAGCTCACCTTTGAATTAGTGATGATGGCAGCCAGTGCAAACACCATCATCAATGATAAAACGAAGTAACGGTTACCTCCATTTGATATAGTCTACATAGGGCCACAAAAATCAGAATGCACTATCTCCAACTGTTGTGTTGCTCTGATACCAGATATAGGATATATAGTGTTAATACATCTGCAATCACAATACACAATCACATAATAAAATTTGGAAGAAGATATATTAGAATCAAGAGATTTTCTGTTGAAACTCAATACTCAGTTTTGTATATAAAGAGAACCAGTTACTCCACCTTATGTAGGTGTTTACAGAACTAATTAATCTAGCCAGTAGAAACAATAAAAAACTGGCTGCTACTAATACTCCTAGTCTATTAGAACGGATACTGACTAAGTAAAAAAATTATTCAAAAATAACAAACAGTAAAATTATCTGTCGGGTTTGGCTTAAACTCCATCAATATCACCATCTCCAAGCCATACTATAAAAATTCTACAGAAATTCAAGCATTAGAATAATAGATGAATTTCAAAAGGGAGCAGAAAAGTATACTATACCAAACGGCCCCGCGATGCGGCCAACCAAAAACTAAGGTCCATCCATAAAAAGAACATTTTTCACGCGCACACATTATAATTATATACTATTTAATAGACCCATTTGTAATTCTATGCTACTTAATAGACCCGTTTTTATGTTTGGCTTAACTCATCTGAGTGATTAGAGAACGAGAATTCACAATATTATACACATCCCTTTTAAAGCTCACCTTTGAATCAGTGATGATGACAGCCACTGGCGATAGAGGAGAACATTCTTACAAAACATTAACAATTGAACAATCTAGACAAATATCTTGAGACGAAATTTGTACTGATTAAACATTTGTTGATTATATCACCTTGGTTAAGGATATTCTACTTCAATAAACCATATACACAACAATCCCCAAATGTAAGTTGTAGATTCTCTCAAAAATTTAATCTTCTCCCTACCCAGTTTAACAATGCACTTCACTGTAACTTCGGATTTCACCCGACAAACGCAAAAAATGGAAGGTAATTTGCCAATCTTCTCTTCTCTATTCCAGCCAATCACGACATAGGTTGGTTGTTCTTTTTAGTTGATGAACTAAACTCGACTTGTTGAATTACTTGGCTTTACTGAATCCCATAATCAAGCAAGTGAAGTATACAGCAAAATTATGAAAAAATAAATAGATAAATGAGTATGAGTATGAATGACATTACTGTGGCTATCCTCGTCTTCTGATGTTATGGGAGGTTGCTTGTTGTCACCCGCCTCTGCATATTTCCACATTAGTTCGATTCCATCCATGTGACCCATCTCAACCACTGCCACAAATGTTTTTCCAAAACTTTGAATTTTCTCAAACATAAACTTGTCTCTATTATTAATGAACACCTTGTACTGTCCAATTTGAAATGTATTAAATTAATTAGATTTTTCTATTCTTTTCAAGAAGGAAAAAGAAAACAAACTACTGTAGAATGTATTGCAACCACAAAATCAAAAGGAAATGTCGGCATAATACAATCATGAAAAGAATTGCAAAGAAAAGGAGGCCAAGATACTCATGTTTCTTTCTGATAAACCGAATTTGGGGCCATCCACGTCCAGTCTATCCAAATGACGGACTCGAAATTTCCATCCACATCCAGTCCATCACCCACTAGGAATTTTTTTAACGAAGACCCAACTTTTTGCAGTCGACTATTGTATGATTTACTAAAAATAATACCTAAAATATCATAATATGAAAGTTGACAAAATTTAAGCATCCAAATCCAGAACAATGTTTTGTTTACCTGTAGCAGAGAGACGAACCTTGAATCTTGGTCGTTTTGGAGAAAATAATTAAATTTATGACAGCTAATAGAACCTTTTATTACCTATTTCTACTGTAATCTACTTGTAGAACTCTTTATGGAATTGACATTCATGTGTCAGAAGCTAATGGATTTTGGATGTTTGGTCCGCTTCCGATCCACGAAAATGGCAGGTTTTAGATAATTGTGCGCATCCAGTTCACCAAGAAGAAAACCTGGTTTTCACCCACCAAAATACGGATTGTGTCTGGTGAAAAAATCTATAATTTGAACTGTCAACACATTTCTTTGCATGCAACCTACGGATTACAAAACCCTAGTACTATACCACCGTATTGAGATGATTCAAAGAACATGCAAATCTCATATCTATTCAAATATGGGTACAATATCATTAACATGAAAAGTTTGACAAAATTCTAATTTTTTGTAATAAACTATCATGTTTAAATCGATTACTCAGAAAGCACTTCGATTGAATACCCAAAATATCATAAATTGAAAATCGGCAGTGCTATTTGGCTCCCTCTTTTCCACCTCCCTACAATCTAAATCCCACATCCGGGGAATGGTGAACCCTACAATCTAGACAAAATTTAAGGATTTGAGTACTTTGAAAAGTATCCAAATTCAGAAAAATGTTTTGCAAATAAAGGAACCTTGAATATTGGCCGATTTTAGAGAGCATTGTTAAATTGTGACAATTAAGAGAAGCTTAATATACTCATTGCTACTGCCATCTACTTGTATGAACTCTTTATAGAATTGACATTTGCGAATGCGCGACTAATAGATTTTGGATAATCCGTCCAGTCCAATACACTAAAATTGTGGATCTTAAATATCCATCCGCACCCGCCACCCAGTTCACCAATAAACAGATGAGTGTTCACCTGTAAAAATGCGGATCGGATCGGGTAAAATCCGCGGACTGAGCTTATTTTGCTCGGCCATAACGGATAACTCCATGTACACCTTCATGCCTTGGGTGGGGGGACTGGGGGTTCTAAAAACAGGACTGCTAAAACCCATCTTACGTCGAAACGTTGTTAACATTTCCGTGAACTTGGTTTCTCAGAAAGAAAAACGAACTGAAGAGCCGGCGGACTCAAACTTTAGAGGGTTTTTGGATTCACAAATCTGGAGGCGGAGAACAGTTTCTCTATCTAGAACTAAATGGAAAAAGGAATTAAGAGATGGGTAGTAAATATATCTCAATGGAATCCAACCCAAGATGAATTTTCTTTCATTCTCTCAATCCTTCCTTTACATGAACACTCCTCCATAACACGGTAATATTATTAGCTTGTTGCATCCCATTACCGTTATTTTCTCATCCTGATAGTACTATTTTAGATGCATATATTTAAAAGTTTGATTGAATTGATATTGAGCATATTAGAGCAACCTTCGTGACAATTGCCCGTTTTTTAGTTAGGATTCAGTAACCTACTAATTGAAAACTCGATTTTGGTTCTAGGTATGTTAAATTCGAAGATAGAAAACGATCAATTGTCAGTAGGTTGCTTCAATATGCTCTTGTACACGAAGTATTTAAAGTCCCGTTTGATGAGATAAGAATAAAGCGCACGATTGAAGGAAAACCTTATTTGGTATGAAATCATACTTCTTATGCTGTTATGGATCCACGTTTTTGAATCGTAGGACAATTTTCATTAGGATTATTGGTTTGCAGGAAACTGATGGGGAAAACATGGAATTTCCTAATTTCAATTTCAACGTGTCACATCATGGGGACTATGTAGCTATAGCGTCTGAGCCTCTATTTAATGTTGGAATAGATATCGTTTCACTTGTTATCCCCAAGCGAGAAACAACTCTCGAATTCATCAAGAACTTTTCATCATATCTTACAGCTTTTGAATGGGATAATATCGTCAACGTTGGCACTTGCAGTGAAATATTGGAGGAGTTTTACAGGTAAACTGCCATAAGGATTTTTGTATGGATGCACAAGGTGAATTGGTTACAATATGTTTGTTCTTTCTTAAGTCTTAATTGTCTGCAGCAATTGGCTTTCTTTTAAGCTGTGTCCCTTTGAACTCTGTAACTACTGATATATTTTGTAAGTGCTGCTAGTTAACTGTGAGGTTATGATCCATATTGATTTATCCTTTTGTCTAGATACTGGTGTGTAAAGGAGGCCTTTGTCAAAGCTACAGGGGATGGACTAGGGTATAAGTTAGATAGGTTGGAGTTTCATCATACAAATTGGACGAACATATTTGTCAAGATTGATGGCCAAATATCAAGAGAGTGGAGATTTTTAATTTCTGAGCTGGCAAAGAATCATTGGGTAAGTCCATCTATTCTGATTTGATGTTCTTTTTCTTTCGAAGTCTGAATATACCATTTTACGCTTTGATACTTTGTCTTTCTGGTATTCCACCTCTTGTGTGCTTTTGCTAAAAAAAGAAGAATATTTTTTTTTCAAGAATTGATGAAGTATTTGCTATGTTTACTCCCCCCGCCAGAATAGCTTGTTTCTTGGCTTAAATTGAGGCACTGCGACCCATAATTTTTTTTGTTCTCGTCCCGCTAGTGTACCCAATCTAGGTACTTACTCTTATAAATAGTTACTGCCTCTAAATCAGCTAAGTTGTTTAATTTGGACCAGTTATAAAATCCTGATTGATTTCCAGACTTGATGATTTGTGTACTTGTGAAACCCTCACGGGGAATCACCCATTGGATCATTTCCACTAGGATCTACCAAAAAGTGTATTGCAGCACTGGCACTCTAATCAAGTAGGATCAAAAATTTGGAACTAAGTGTGACATTCACTGTAGGCCATTGCAGAATCGACCCTGCTTAGAGAAGAGCTGAATATATAATGAAAACTGTCTAAGTAAATCAAAGGTTGAAGGCTTGAGCAGTCTATTTGGATCTTTTATCTCCGAGGCACTAGCACTGTTTCTGGCTGATTTATACTGTTCAACTGGACTCTGAAATTTCTGTTTAATTTTTACTAAAACCCCTGATGAAGTCGCCAATGCCAAATTTTCTTACATCATCACTTAGCTCGTAGCTAATTTCTTAGAACTCCAACTTTTGACTTGCACTAGATTTACATTCATAAGGGTTTAAGCTGCAGTCTTGGAAATTACAGGTATGTGTTGCTAAGGGGCATCCAAAGAGTGATATCAAGAATAACATGAAGACATTACAGTTAACTGAGTCGTTAGGAGAACAAGAGAATCTTTCGAGTATAGCACACCCAAGCTTCGTGTTGCTCAGAGTAGAGGAACTCCTACCTGTCTCCTTCAGAGTAAGTTAAGGTATGTCTCCTGTTAATAGGAAGAAACGTATCACTGAAACTACAGATATGTTAAACCGGAGCTCACCAAATCCCTAATGTACAAAACTTCTCAAATCCTTGTTCGGGCATACTCTTTGTTGTTCAAGATGTGAAGTAAGTTGGAGCAGTTCATCATAGACGAATGGTTTGATGAAAAAAAGTGTAAGCCTTTTTATTAAGAGAAATGAAAAGCGCAGTGTTGTAATGTTCAGGTTTGAAATCGTTACACTTTCAAAAATTAAGTTATGCTTATCCTCCTATATTGGTATGTCTGGCTCAGTTCTGCTTGTATTTTTTCATCTCTTGTTTCGACTTTAGAAGGATAATAAAAAGAAGAATGTTACTAAAAATCAGAAAATCAGAAGATACAATCCAGCAAGTAAAGGTCTCTTCCGCAACTTAATTTAAAGGCATGATAAGCTGTACCATACAATAGGGCCACCACAACACAGTCCCTTCGTGGAAAGAAATATGCAACATCTGAAAACCAACTGCCTCTATATATTTGGAGGCTAAACAAAATACTAGACTCATGCTATCATCCGTGATGGTTGTGCATAAACATTTTCCCTGTCTGCCCACATGCTATAGCTTCATCAGGTATGTTTTTAACACGATCTACAGCTTCAGCAAAAATGACCCCCATACCCATATGCAAATGAGGTTCTATATGGCAATGGAATGCCCAAACACCAGGATTATCCGCAACGAATCTTATCACTGTCCATCCATATGGGAAAATAACCACTGTATTTCTCAATGGTGGGTTCTTCAAATTCAGCTGCTTCCCATGTATTTCCTCTGAATACTTCCCTTCACCATATCCCAAAACCCAAAAATCATGCCCATGTAAATGCCATGGATGTATCTCACTCACATTCGCAGCCAATGCATTTGTGTTTTGAAGAATCACATCGACAGTAGTGTTGAACTCAATCTTGTAGACACCGCTGCTCTGTGTCGCATTAGGGTTCACTGGTGGGATTCTTATGTCATAATTACTAGAAAAGGTCTCTGGCGGGTTTTTATTATCAAAAGCACCTTTGAGTTTATGTTTGAGGGAACCCAAATACGGAGTTGATGGTAAGACTAATGAGATATTGTTGATGGACCATTTGATAAACCCATCGATCCTGTTTTGTGTGTTTAGCATAAAGATTCGACGGTCATGTCGAATTGGAGGCGTGGGTAAGCCTAGTAATGCAACAATCTTATTGGCAAAGGACTTACTGGCAGTAATATCATCCCATGCAGGAGAGTGAGGAAGAGCGGAGGTCGGAACAAATGGAGAATTAGGCAAGTAGTTTAAGATGGTAAGGCCTGGTGGAGGAACAGGAGGTTTTCTTCCTCTCTGACTTACAGAAATCCAGTAGTTCTTTGATGGGTTCTGATCAGTTGTAAAAAGAACTGAATAGCTCTCCCCCGAGTAAATATCGATGTTGTCCACTGCCACTGGTTTAACGTAATTCCCATCAGCTTCCACCAGTACCATTTTGTGATTCTGACATCAATCAAGAAGGAAAAAGTTAATTCTAGATTAAGTTGAGGAGTTTAATATAAACCATGATCTAAACAAAAACAACAGGGCTTTTTTAAGCAATGGGTGATCATCACTATTACTTGAAAAGTTACCAGGAAATGTAAGTGATAGTTCACTGTTTACTTTACAGGCCTGTTGTTGTAAATTATTACGAGGTCTGTTCATTTTACTATTTGATTGTGACAGAGTAAAAACTTTTTGACTACACAAAGATTTTAGGTCTTGACATGGATTGCTTGTGTTTGTTTTGGCTTTAAGGTACAAAGGATCAAAACAAGGAAAGGTAAATTCTAAAATAGTGGAGTTTTGAGTTCTTATATAGATTGAAAATAAAATAAAAATAGTAACTCTTTTAGTGGAGTTTTGAGTTCTAAAATAGTGGAGTTTTGAGTTCTAGAAAAAATGTACTTTCACATTTTTCTTTTAGTATAAAAATTTGGTCAGAAAAATAATAGTAACTTTTTTCAAAAACAGAGGGAGTAGATGATAACAGGTAAGAAACAATTTTGACCAATTTTAACTCGGTTAACATGCATTTAACTCAACGGCCTATGCATGAAAGTTCCAGGAAAGAAGAAGAAAACAGAATGCACCGAGACAGACTCTTTTTCCTTTTCCTTTTTAAGTTCTGTTCCTTTAGACTTTTTAGGTAACTTGGACAAATGAAACATCAAGAATCCTGTGCGCATTATTCTACAAACGAACGAAAAGGCACCAAGCCCCAACAATTTCCAAAGTTTGCAAAAAAAAAAAAAAAAACATGTGATCGAATTTCTCTCTCTTTTTCTCTTCCTTTTTCTTTTTTCCATGTCAAAGAATGCATCTATCTTCAAAACAATTTACCAACCGACCATAAGATCGTGACCTTTTACTTTTAGATTAGGTATAGAAATTAGTAGTAGTGTAGGTCCTTAGTTTCAGACGAATCAGTAGACAAATTATTAAGCTTTCTCATGCGCAATATGATTTCCCAACCCATCCTTTTCACTGGTCTCCAAAAAGTGTCAACTATTGAATGAAAATCCATCTAGAACTAGACATTCCCAAAACGTTGTTTTAACTATTCTGGCTAAAGATAGGGAAGAACCTATCACCATTAGACATAAAATTCGGTCTCTAGAAGCTTTTTTATTTTTTTAAAGAATTTTTTTGCTTTGTTTGATAATAGAAAACAATAATAGTAATTATTTTGACAAACTTACCCCAATGGCGAGGTTGAGAGAGGAAAGGGAGGTAGTACTTGCGATCCGCAATCTGTATGTTTTGTTTGGCTTAACACGAAGAACCTGGGGCGCGCATTGGGCATCTGCTCTTAAACTACACAAACTACTAGAACCGTTGCCAAGACGGGCAGCAAGTGAGCAATTGTATTGTCCTCTACCATTCAGCAGAATTGACTGGAAAAAGAAAAAGAAATGAAAAAGACTAGCATGAAATTCTGAAACAACAAACGTCAAAATTCAAAAAATGTAACCACATTAATGTAGTGAGTGATTATATTTATACCTGTGGCTCGCCAATCCAACGCAAGGGTTTAGACGATAGACCAACTTCTTGCTCGTGTACATTTTTGTGCCACCAATCACTCAAGAGTATGTTGAATTCTCCATCATAATGGAAAGGCTCTTTTTCACCATCGGCCACATCAACGACCAGCGACCCATACAGGCCAGCTGATCTTTGCATACCATAATGTCCATGGTAAAAATATGTGCCCGCCTGCACCAGTCAAAGCACTTGACTTTATTTTCTTCATAAAGCACAACTACGTCAGTCAGTTCCTTAAAGAAGCAAGTTTTCCTTGGAGAGGAGTAGGAAATGTTTTCTTTATATATGCACTATACTGTCTATAAACATGTAAATACACCGGGGAATTGGTGGTCCAACTTCACCAACTTCACCAACTTCTCACTTAAACTAGTAATTTTTTTTTCTCCATAAACATCTAATTTTAGGCAGTATATATGGCTTAAAACTTCAAAAAAGTACTTCAGTCGTCCATAAGGAACAATTCTCCGTATTAAGAATTATTCACTTAAAAAATGTGTTTTTGGACAATAGTTTGGGAAAAACCAAGG
This sequence comes from Papaver atlanticum, assembly GCA_023531105.1. Taxonomy (NCBI): domain Eukaryota; kingdom Viridiplantae; phylum Streptophyta; class Magnoliopsida; order Ranunculales; family Papaveraceae; genus Papaver; species Papaver atlanticum. The sequence goes on from JAJJMB010014087.1 coordinate 2,068,721, forward strand.
AATAGTGTTTTCTATGCTTCAAAAGAAAAAAGGAAAAAGAAAAAAAGGATAGTGTTTTCTTAAAGTATTTCCAAGAAAAACAATTGTGTCATACAAAAAGAAGAATTCTGCCTCTGTGCAATTTGAAAGAGAGGGATTAATTTCTTTCAAATTGAAAAAGAGAGGGATTAATTTCTTTATCAATTTGAAAAAGCAACCGTGTTACTCCCATTTTGTTAGTTCTACTAGAATTCTGCCTCTGTGCAATTCTTTTGGAGGTGGCTTGATCTAGCATTGAATCAAATAGCCCTATATCCTCAAATCTAAGGCGAGATTTAGTCACGATATTTTCTTACGGGAGCATTCCCGGTCATCCCTAGATGTTTAAGGAAAAAAAAAACAATCTCTGCTTATTACCTTATCAACTTTGAACCTGTAAACAAAGGTTTCTTCGGGATTAATAACACACTGTGAGATTGAAGCTGTTCCATCTGCCCATGGTGTGTCAAACTGTTTCATAATCAAAACATGTTTATCTCATTTAGAGAGAAGAGACAGAAAGGATATACAAATATAAGTTGATGATCATGATGCATTACTTACTTGTCTGATGCCATGCCAATGAATAACTAGACCTTCAGTATGCAGTTTATTAGTAAGATGAACAACAACAGTATCACCAGCTTTAGACTTAATTGTTGGACCAGGAAATTGACCATTGATACCCATTACTACATTTTCTAAGCAATCTGGCGACCAAAACATATTCGCTACTTCCCATCTGAAATGTCTTGTTTTTGGTGATGAAGCAGCAGCGGCAGCACCCAACAACAAATAGCTACTTAATAAACAACTACTACAAAGTATCACCAATATAAAGTGATGAAATGAAGAACCCATTGGTAATGATCTAGATCTCTCTCTCTCTTTCTTTCTTTCTCGTGTTGATGATCAGAAGATAAGGTTCATCAGAAAGTCTGATGAAGTTTAAAGATTAAAGAGAGCATACAAAGAGAAAGAAACAACGGGCAAAGTTAGATGGTTGATGATACCTATATATACTCACATAGACAGACTACGTATATTTTATTATTATAATAATAATAATTAATATTACTTTTTAATTAACCTGACCAAATTGGGATATACCCAGATTAATTGGGGTATACCTAATGAGACAAAAGCTAGGTCATTTTGAAGTAAAAGAAGCCACCCCTTAACCATGTATTTTCTAAATGGTTGATATACCCTTTTTAATTAACACTAAAAAAATCTGATTAGCTTAATTAATTGAGTTTAGATTGATTAATTGAGTAGATTAAAACTTATGAATTTAAGTTATGAAATTTTGTTTTTGATTGAACTTATGTGGGAAGATTTTTGATGAAAAAAATTTGTTTTTAGAATATCTTTTGCAACGGAAATGAAAGCACACTACCCAAACACTTCTTAAAAGGGGATTGCAAAGTTGTTGTATGAAATCATACTCAAAATTAGAGAAGAAATCAACACTTTCAGTTCTGAAAGTATGAAAAGTCGGCAAGGTCGATGAATGAAGACCCTGCCGACTAACGTTGGCCGGCACGCTTGTTTCTAAAAAACAGTGTCGGCTGTATTATTTTAGACACACAGGAGACTGGTGTAAATGCTTCACTAGTCGGCATCTTATTGATTTCTTACCTTGCCGGCTAACTTATAGTCGGCAAGGTCGACAAAAAAATACCTTACTGACTATACGATTTTTGACATACAGAGAAAGGTGTTACAAATGCATGATTAGTCGGCAAGGTATTAATTTCATAACCTGCCGACTAAACTATAGTCGGCAAGGTATAAGGATGAATACCGTGTCGACCCTGTAAATGCTAATTTCATAGATGAAAAGTCGTCACGGTATTCAACTTAGGAAGATAACGACTAATACTAGTCGGCAAGGTCGACAAAAAATTACCCTGCCGACTCTACAAAAAATACCATGCCAACTTTTGGTAAAAATGTTGAATCATAAGGGATTTGAGATTGGGTATGATTTTGTACCCAATCTCAAAACCCGTATGTTTTTTTGTTTTGTTTTTTCATTTTGATTTTGATTTTTTTTTTTAATTTCATCATTTAGAGTTTTAAAGAGATTTTGAGAAATTGTTTTGATAGGTTTTAGGTTTTAGTTTTTAGTCGGCAAGCTATAACTTTGGCGGAAAATAGTAAGGACAATTTGATTTTTTAGCATCTTTTAGACACCCCTTAACACACTACCTTGGATAGGTTTAAAATTGGTATACCCCAATTAATCTGGGTATACCCCAATTTGACCAAGTTAATTAATAGCAGTGAGATATACACACATGCTTGTATTGTATTGCTATACCTATGTGCCAAAGAAGCTTCACAAAGTGCGTCTCTCTCTGTCACACTTTTATGCTTTTCTACGACTCTACTTGTATGCTGTTCTACATGTCACTGTGTGTATCAGTAGTTGAGTTATGAGTGGAGATAGGCATATATTCTTGAAAAACTGCTGATGGACAATATTGACAATCCAGGCTGGAAAGACTAAATGAATTCCCTTAATCACAGATCTAAAATTGATTACTGCATCTATGCCTCCAGTCCCTGTATGGGAGAACCTATGCCTCCCGTCCCTTTTGGTGGAATAATGTAATGAATTCAAACTGATTAATTTTTATTTTTATTTATTGTTGCACTTGTATTCAATCTCCCCAAAATTTAACCGAATCTACGTAAATACGTCCTCCATATTTCCATCTATTAGAATTAAAATAGTAAAATTCTCGCTGATTTAGTCAACTTTTTACTAGAGCGAAGATATAATGATATGTAATTTACTTTTTTATTTTTATTTTTTTTGCTAGTTATCAACCTTATACAATACTTTCAGGTTGATCGAGTCCGGTTCAGGATTGTTACACAGTCTTTAAGTTCATTACATCGTTTTCCAAAAAGGGTTTATTGTTTTCCAAATATCCTTGGATTTTTGTTTGGTGGGGAATACCTTTTCGAGTTCGTCGATCCTTGTTCAGGATCCTCGAGAAGCTTTCAGGATTGTCTAGTCATTTATCCTTCCTACCAAGGAGACGAGGGAAACTCGAACCAACTCAGCTGAGTAGGAGGATTTAATAAAAGCAACTCGATGATTTGAAACACCGAAACATCTTTTTAAACAGGACATGTGACCACGTGGAAGATAACTTTTCGTTAAATATCTTTTTTTATATAAAAAAGAAGGTTTGGCCACCCTTATATTTGCAAAATTCGATAGAAAAGGGATTTATATTCAAAAGAGGCAGCATAAAAACATAAAAGGAACTCACTTTATCAAATTGCCTTTTATTTCCTTGGACAAACTGGAAATTTATTGAATAATGTCACCTTCGATAGGGTAGGACAACCATACAAGAAGGAGGACCAACACATATAAGCTTTTTCCACTCCAAGCAATTAGGTGATGAGCTCTCATATTAAAATTTATTTGAACAAAATGACAATTATTTGTAATATTAGAAAAATAAATTTTAACGTCGTTTCATCAGGCATTGGAGGTAGTAGAGCCATCGAAATATTCTAAAGGTAATTTTTCTACCAGAGAACGAGCATTAACCCAGAAGAACAATGTGAAATCGTGAATTTCTTGTTAGCTTTCTACGTAGCAATATTATGTAGATCCCCTAATTCTGTAAAAGAGACATTGGGATTATTAGCGGATGCAACAAGGCTACACAAAATGGGTGAGAAGTGTGATATTAATTAGGGTTTTGAACGCGAGTTTTTGGGAGATTGCATGAACAGTCCTCGCTTAAAACCAAGAGTGATGGCCGTACAAGGGTTGCTTCAGTTACGGGAGATAAGTTAGCGTCGATCTTAAGAAAAATGAAAAGGATAAGAGATAAATCAGAGATGAAAAGACGAGGGTACCTAAATACACCACAATATTTTAAATATAAACCTATAAGTCTGATACCAAGTGTGATCGTCTATGTACAAAGTCGAGACAATACGACAACTATGGTATTCACTTTGTGTGATCGTCTATGGAAATGAAATCGAGAAAATACGACAACAAAGTGATCACTTGATAATAGGTATGGTGTTAAACCGAAACTCTATAAGATCAATATCAAGTGACTAGGATTAACGTACATGTGTAATTTACTTAATTATAATACGGAAATAAAGTAAATGACACAACAAGATTTTGGTAACGAGGAAACCGAAAATGCAGAAAAACCCCGGGACCTAGTCCTGAATCGTCTATAAAGTGAATACTCTCAGAATTAAGCCGCTATACAAAATCTAACACCAACTTCTTATAATTGAGACCAAGTAGACTACCCCTAGCTACTTAGTATCCTCAGTATCCTTGGGCCTTCGACTTCTAGAGTCATGCACATGAATCACCAATCCTTTTGATCGTATTCCAAACAGTAAAGGATAAATCTGCTTGGTAACTACTTTATTCAATCTTAGTAATAAGATATTATGAGTCGTTGACAAAGACTCTCCTTTTAAATATAATACACTCCTTTGTCTGGTTAGATCAATCTAAACTTTTGACTACCAAAATAATCAAATCCTAGATTTGCAATCAATCAATAAAGATCTCAAAGAGAAACTATAAGGTGATGTCGATATCACGTAACTAGCCAATCAAGCCTATCAAAGATAAACACGATTCTAGTTGGATCCCAGCTGGTCAAGGTTTGTGCACACAATTCACAAGATACGAAAACTAATAAGAAAAACTTCATCGTTTTCAGATCTTCGGTTGTCTTCAATAATAACCTGCACAACACAACTTGAATCCTCTTGTGATCAATCACACACAGAACGGAGTCTGTTAACAATAGATTATCATAAATGTCTTTAGATCCGAAAATGGTTCTAAAGATCCCGTCAATACTTTGATCTAGTTTGAGTGAGCCTTATATCAGAAGAGAAGGTTCTCAAGAATAAAAAAACTAGGTGCAATCAAAGTTTCAACAACCGTTAGTCAATCAAATCAATAATCGAAAACTACGATAACAATGCAATTATCTAGTTTCCCACCAACAGTACTCGTAGAGCTTCTTGATCCCATAGAAGTCTTTAAACGAGCGGTCGTAAGAGATTTCGCCTAATTAGGGTACTTTCCTCTCCGGATAGACGTATGAAGTTTGCATGTCTCTTAGGATAGTTTGCAAGAAATGCAAACTCAAGTATTTATAAACCAAGGTTGTTTGGACAACAAGGAAATTCCAAAACCGAAAATATTCTCAAGATACTCACATTAAAGTACCTAATTTCGGTTTTCCTATTTCCAATTAATTACCAAACCATATTTCCGAAAACTCACATAAAAAACTTCTATTATTAGTCTAGCACATTAACTAATAATATTTTCCAGAGGACATGCTTTAATTATTGGTAATTAAAACATATATTATGAAAATCATAATTAAATTCTTTTCAATTTTTCGGTATGGGATCACCTTGAGTATCAAGGAATATCTTTGAAGAATTAATGATAAGAATTATGTAAATGTTCAAATAATGTCGACATTGTTAGAGTATTGCTCGGTCGAACTCACAAGTATTGCTATCTCAAGCTTGTTCTCAAAAATTAGTTGTCAAAACTATATCTTGATTTCTAGAGTACAATTAGTTAAGTCTCGGACTAGGATAGAAATGTAGTTGAGAAATAGTGGATCACGACAGTCATCATTGCGTTCCACCGTTTGAAGGTGAAGATCAACCAAAGCTTTTGGAGAACTTCATCAACAAAAGGTAAGAGAAGACTGAACCACTTATATCTCAAGTTATATTCACTTTCTATCATTGAGATGATGTCGCATAACTAATTATACTATTATGATAGACAAGAATTTCGAATCAAGTTTATCTTGATTATTAGTTCGCGAAATATAATGACTAAGCTTAATGAATATTTGTTCATACTTGATGAATTTCGGTTAAGGAAAATTTATTGTTCGGAATCAAAATCATGATTCAAGTTTTATCATTTGAAAATATCCTGGAGCAGTGATATGTGTCATTGATGTTATTCAGGATTGTTTCGAATCGATTTAGAGAGAAATGTAGAACTACTATAGATTCAGATACAAGATAGTGTTATCAGTCTTACAAACTGGGAAAACTGTTATATGTATGAACCCGTATTACATGTACTCGTACACATAGCGGAGTAGCTATATATCGACTTACAGATTTGTGATACGCATATTCTTATGCACATCATGTGAAAATCTGCTTAACTCGTGAACCAGATCGGTATGCGTACTTGTATACAAACCATTTTTGAACCGTGGTTACGAAACCGGGATTAGTTTCCAAACCGGTTGCTGACTAAAACAGTTCTGTGTTCCCGAAATTGGCTATGTATCCAAACCGGTACGAAAATCGATTAAGTTCTGTGAACTCTGGACTGGGTCCCGGGGTTTTTCTGCATTTGCGGTTTCCTCGTTAACAAAACTTATGGTGTCTGTGATATTCCTTTTTCCGCATTATATTGTTTATCTTTATAATTTAAATATCACACGTTGTGCATTGATCTATCATATTAGATACATCCGACCTAGTTTGTTGGATACGATTTGATTGATTCTTATACATTGGTCTTTGGTACCTCCAAGAAATCTCATTGTGATTAGGTTCACGGATTTGTTTCTGTAAACGTTCTAATCACAAGAGAAAGAGATATAACTCTAGATATTATTCCTTGATTGAGTTTAACTTTAGGAGTTGTATTGAGTTTGTCCATACAGATTGTCTAAGAAAAAAGTGGTGGTGTATTTTGGTACCCCACGTATTTTCAATTGGTATCAGAGCAGGCAAACACGTTAAGACCTAATAAATACATGTTTGAAGCAGTCTGACTATATGGACAAGAGTGCAATCTCGTTAAACGTACCGCCAGCATTTGATGGCTCAAATTACTTATGATGGAAAAAATTTATGTGTTCATTTTTACAAGCCCGTGACTATGAGATATGGAAACTTGTAGTTATTGGATACGAGGCGTCAACAGTTATTAGAGACGTAAACATTGTTTCCCAACCGTTAATAGCTTATAGTGAATTCGAGATTGCAAAGCATAATTCTGACGGGTTAAACGCTATTATCCACGCCATAAGCCCAGATCTTCAGCACCATGTGACATTGTGCACTAGGTCTAAAGATGCTTGTGAAATCTTAAAAAACGTAGTTGAAGGAGATACCTCAGAGAAAGAAGCTAAGCTTCAAAACCTAAATTATGACTGTGAAAATCTTCATATATCTGATGAAGATTCGTTTGATAAATTTCATCAAAAGGTGTCTAGAATTGTTAATGCATCATATGCGTTAGGGAATACCATTTCCCAAAAGGACATTTCTACGATCTTTACCAACAAGATACGATTCTAAGAAACATGCCATCATGGAAGGGAATAACATTGAAACTCTTTCCAGAAACAGTCTCATTGGGAAGTTAAAGATCTTTGATCACGAGCATAGTGTGGGTAAAGATAACACTTCTGCACTTAAAGCCACAACCAATACAAGTATGACTTCTTCGAAAGAGAACTTGTCTTGGGATTACGAGTGTTGTGTTGATCACGATGAATAAAATATATCTATGATCACACAACAAGTCAAAGATGTCCTGAGAAAGTACAGACAACTTGGAAAGCGACACTCGCGAACCAAATTTCAAGATGATTCAATTATTTAAGACGGAAGTTCTCCTTAAAGGAATAATGCCCTCATTGTTTCACTTGATAAATCTGATGAGCTTACTTCTGAATATCTGACAGAAAATTTCGCCCCATGTGTAGAAATATATGTTGATTCTGATTAAGCTTCTGATACTGAGTCAGAAAATGAGATTTTGGAATTCTTGAATAAAAGTAAAGAAATTCATCGAGAAAACCTATGTTTGAATAAAACCGTGGAAAAACTCGAATCATCTCTTAAAGTGAAAAATCTTGAGTTAGAAAAACTTAATGAGAAGTTAACTGAAAACTTGTATGTCAAAGAAAATGAGATTGATACCCTCAAGTGTGATCTGCAAAGGCTCTCAGGAAGCTCCGACAAGATCTCAGCTATGTTGTTTGGGAAAAAGTTCTTTGGTAACACTAGTGGTATTGGGTTCTCCGGTAAGACCTCTATCACCAACAATTGTTTCATTCCTGCTAGATCATACAAAAAGGAAACAGTTGCTTGTGATAAACAGGTAGCCGAACCTTCTAAAGTTGAGCTCTCAATGCATTGATCCTTTTGTGGATGCAAGGGACATGTTCAGGAAAAATGTCGGAAATTCAAGAAGAATAACTCAAGAATTGTTAAACTTCAGAATGACATGCATAGAATGAGTCAGCTATTGAAGAATAGTCCGAGAGCTTCAATGCCAAGGAGACAATGGATTAAAAGAATCAGAAAAGTTAAGATTCCTAAATGCACAAAGGGACTTGAAAAGTCACTTAGTGACGCAAGCGGTGAGTGTTCCGCTCATCCCATCACTATTTAATTGTACTAATGAATGCAACCTCAATATTTTAGCTTGAGAAAATGAGGTTGAAAAAACTTCATCACATTACCTTTTGTGATGACAAGGCTGCTCAAGTATGAATTGACCACTTTTTATTGTTGAGTGACTTATCTCATGATAATCTCATAGAACTGTTGGTATGAATGTTTTTGTCGAGCCATCTCCAAAATTTAGAATACATGACTGTGTTCCATATCCAATCAATGGTCCTTAATTATTGTTTAAACATCGTTTGTGCTCTAAAACCTGTTTATTCGAGCTAAAAAGATGTGTCAATCTTATGTGATAAATTATGATATAACTCATGAGATCTAGTAACCACAATTTTTATACTAAAAAGTTTGTCAAAAATTTGTGTATTATTCTTTGGGTTCACGGACAGCAATGTCTATGTTATGTCCACTGGTTTACGGACCATGTGGAAGATCATTTTTCTCTTTTTAAGGTTAAATGTATACTCTTGTCTCTTTAATGTTTTTCGGTTCTATGGCTCCGGTAACAAGAGGAATCACCAAGAAGGATGCAATAGAAGCTATCAACGTCTAACTATCTGTGTGAAGGAATCAATTCAGCAAGGAAACGGAAGAAGGTGTTAACTCTAGATGAAGTAGGTTCTTCCTCAACTTGTCTTTTATCTATTTGTCAACAGGATAATGATTTTAGGGCTAAAGTGAAGAACTTTGTATCCAAGGAATGATTTGAAATTTCGAATCAATCTCTCTTTAGAAGAGATAACTTACTATGAACACTCATTGGCTCAGTCAAAACATACTCTGAGTAAACTGAGGGAAAAACTTAGTGAGTTAACAAATATCTCTGAAGACCTAGAAAAACTAAATGATCTTATTATCGATGGATTTTTCAACAATGATATGGAATTCTCTGCTCAGGCAATCAAAAACCTGATGCATTTCTAGGAAACTTCTTGTAAGAATTTATTCTTATTTTTGAAGGATAACTAGGGTTTGGTATAGAAAAAATTGTGATTACACAAGCTATTTCCAACGTTTTTCATCTTGCATATTTTTAGATTTATTTATTTTAATTCTAGAGTTGTTGGAAGATGAACTTGCAGTATGTAATCATTATTGGTTTAATTATTGCAAAAGTCATATGAAATATATGTGCCTTTACGTTTTCGTGAATCGAGCTGATATTTCATATATGCTCAGAAGTTAAATCTATTATGTTTTTTATAAACGGAAAATAGAACAAACTCTTTGAGAATTTTCTCGCAGTATTGATCTACTTGTGATCACACTTTTGTGTTTTTACTGCTTGACGCACTCCGTAAGATTCTCTTATGTTGAGTCATATCGATCAAAATTATCTTTTAACCGTAACTGGCGTAAAGATTATTTTAAGTCGATTTTCGGATACAAATGCATGTGATTTGTTAATGTCCAGCAAAATCCTTCTTTTTCATAAAGCAAGGTCGCTCATGTTGTTCTCTTGGGATTGGCATCAAATGGGGGAGAGTTCTTATATGACTTGTGCTTAATTGCTATATCTTTGTGGGGTGTGTGGCTGTGGAATTTGAAAGGGGATGCTTGTATCTTAAATCTCCTAGATGAGCGCTAAGTATTTTCTTACTATGTGATATCATCGAAAAAAAATTGATATGAGGAGTTGCATTATAACTATGTATGTGGAATCTCAAAACTACCTTAAAACTTGACTATCTTTTGGTTGTATTCATTGCGATCCCGAGATTTTCGTACCTTTGTTAATTTTATTGGAAAAAATGGGGATAATTATTTAGTAGTTTCATACTGCATACATATGGATTACAGATCATTATGTAAGGGGGAGTGAATCAATAATATATAGGTTTTACCTGTTATGCAAAAGATGTAAGTATTGATTAAGGGGGAGAAACATATGACCGTAGTATTACTTCAGAGTTTGAATACAATTGAACTTTGAAGAAGGAATAATACTATGTTTTTCTATATAACGACTATTGAGAATATTTGTTTTCAAAAGTTGTTATCGCTATGGATTCGGTTCTTCAATAACAATGATGCTGAGTTGAACATGTTCATAATCATTGCATCTTGAAATTACGAAGAGTCCAAGGAGTTGAAGATGCCAAGGAAATCAAGACATGTTGGATTCAAGAAGTTATCGAAGCTTTATTTTTTATCCATATGTATTGATAGTTTTGTCACTAAAATTGACAAATGGGGAGATTGTTAGAGCATTGCTCGGTCGAACTCACAAGTGTTGCTATCTCAAGCTTGTTGTCAAATTTAGTTGTCAAAACTATATCTTGATTTTTAGTCTACAATTAGTTAAGTCTCGGACTATGATAGAAATGTACTTGAGAAATAGTGGATCACGGCAGTCATTGTTAGAGCATTGCTCAGTCAAACTCGCAAGCGTTTCTATCTCTAGCTTGTTGTCAAATCAATTGGTCAAAACTATATCTTGATTTCTAATCTACTTATAGCCATGTCTCGGATTAGGATAGAAGTGTACATTTTAGCATTAAACTTCACGACGTTCACCATTTAAAGAAGATTATCTACTGAAGACCTTGGAAGAACTTCGACGAAAAAAGGTATGTGGAGACTAAAACTTATCTATCACTCAGAAGTCTATTCAATTCTATCTACTAATGAGACTAAGTCATATGGCTATATAGACTTTGTATTATACAAATTGAAATTTCGAGTCGAGTTTATCTCGTTAATATAATTCTCGAAATATGAGTTTAAAGCTTAGAATGCTTCATCATCCATTTGGCAACTTTAGTTATGAACAATTCATTTGTTGAAAACTAAATATTATGTCAAGTTGGTCATGTGAAAATTACCTTGAACATATTACATGATCTGTGTGTGACAATCATTTGATGTTAAATCAGGATGTTTCGTATTGATCAAATAATCATTTGAAAATTACTTTAAGCTAGTGGTATGTGTAATATTATCATTGTCGTCTTCTAAGGACAGTATGCATACCCAGTATGCAAACTGTGGAGTACTAGTTGGGTCAGGAACTCTTGTTTGCGAACAGTGATTGCGAACGAGTTTATCTGTATAGGTCCGGAACTGTGGTTTGCAAACTGTGTTTGCAAATGGCAAAACTAGGTAAGGTCCGGAACGGTAGTTCGCGAACTCAGTGGTTAGGTTCTAAAATCAGCAAGTATGACAACTCGTTCACATACTTCGTATGCAAACTAAATTTTCTATACTCATGAACTCAGGTTTGTTTGCGAACTTTTTTTGCAAACTAAAGTCCATGGATTCTTCATGCTTTAAGGTATGCAAACTCGGTTTGCAAACTGTTAGACCATAGCTTGGTTGAACCCACCAAGTGGTGGTATGTCAAGTTTGGTTGTCATATTTTAGTATCAAAACTCATCTAGAGTCGCTTGATTAAATACTAGAGTCAACTTCGTTTAGGTTAGACTAGAAAGTATAGGAATGTTGAGACGTACAAGTATTACTCCGAAGACCTGAAGAATATGAAGAAGTAACGACTACAACAACGACATCATCCTTCCACTTGAGGTTAGTAATTAATATTGACTTGATCTTGTTTTCATTCCTAACATATCATTTAAGTCGTGCTATATTGAAAACATAACATGAGAAGATGTATATATTGTATATAATATTCTAGTGATGAGACTTGGTCATAACAGTATGATCAAAGTATCAAGGAAAAACATATTACGAAGTATAAACGCTTATCTTTTGGAACTTCGTAAATACGACATCGACATAATTTATTGTATATAGTTATTTGATTATGTGTGCATTATATAGGAATGGTTTCACCCTAGGAAATAATGTTTTGTAATATTTGTTTAAAGGAAGTACATTTATGAACTTGTTTCATAATCAAAAGGAAATCATGATTGGTCTTGCTATTCATTAAATGTCTTGTGGATGACCAATGGAAGATGACTTTGGTAGAACCTATCTTAACTTATTGAGATTTATGGTATAACCGGTCATAGCCTATATAATATAACTAGTTGTAATCGGTCATAAGCTACATTTAAAATCAAGGTGTAACCACTCACAAGCTATATTAGAATGCAAGTTGTAACCGGTCACAAGTCACTTTGGGAACCAAGGTATAACTGGTGAAAAGATGAATTGGGAAGTTAGTTGTAATCGAACACAAGCTACATTTGGGAAGCAAGGTGTAACCGATCACAAACTAACTCGGGAAGTAAGGTGTAACCTATCACAATCTACCTCTGGTAAGCAAGGTGTAACCGGTCACAACCTGGTTTGGGAAACATGGTATAACCGATCACAACTAACATTTTGAGGTTGGTACAACCGATCCCAAGATGCAAAACCAGGTTTCCAATATTCACATATCTCTGTATGCTTTGTGTGAAGCTTGGAATTAGGGTTTTCTAAGAAACTTCTAGATGTCGACATATTTGAACATGTACATAACTCTTAGCATTTATTGTTCAAAGATATTTCTTGATACTCAAGGTGATCCCTGGTCCGAAAAAGTGAAAAGCATTTAATTATGATTTTCATCATATATGTTTTAATTACCAGCAATTAAAGCATACCCTCTGGAAAATATCATTAGTTAATGTGCTAGACTAATAATAGAAGTTTTTTATGAGAGTTTTCGAAAATATTGGTTAACATTAATTGGAAATAGGAAAACCGAATTTAGGTACTTTAATGCATATCTTGAGAATATTTTCGGTTTTCGAATTTCCTTGGGTTAGTACCTAAAAATTAATTCCAGGTAAAACAAATGCACCGCTGTGGCACTTTCTTTTTAGGTTCGAAAATCAAAATCGAACAGGACAAGCCTAAACCACGATAGCAGCCGTTCCGTCCTGCTTCAGTCATGATGAAGAGGAGGAAAGCATAAAAGTTTAATAAATTGGAAATGGTATTGAATTGTGTGTGTGTGTTGGGTATTGAAAACTAAGAATGACAGTGCTTTTTGACGATAAGCATGTTCTGTCTTCTGAATAGGCTAAGTAGCCTATTTATATTCGTTTAAAATACGCAGTGCCAATCTCGTGAGTAATGGAAGTAGTGAGGTTGTGGAGAGATGGAGAATATGAGGATGATGGGTATCATATGAGATAAACTAGGGAAGTTTGGAAACTCCTTTTTATCACGAATCCATGATCTCTTCAACCGTTTGTAACCGTCACCATTACTCTAACTTTTCACATGGGGTGTTGCCATGCCGCATGTTGCCGTAGACCACCAGACCAATACCTCATGAAGAATCCCCCCATGTGATGTATTTTGATATTTCTTAGGTGTTTTTGGTAAATCGTAGATCTCATCTTACTTGGGCTAAATCGTAGCCATTAATATGTCATATGTCTTATGGACGTGTTAAACAACTTAGACAAAGCTATCCGTGGGATTAGGGCGCAATCGTGCCTTGTTGTGGCATAAGCTGTCATTGCCGAAGATAGTCCACATAGTCTTTCCATGGCCTTATATTGGTCATTCAAAAGATATTCAGTAAAGAACTTGACCAATCATGATTACCTTTCGATTATGAAACAAGTTCATATATGTACTTATTTTAAACAAATGTTATAAAACATTGTTTCCTAAGGTGAAATCATACCTATAGCTTACACATAATCAAGTGATTAAATACAAAGATTATGTTAATGTCGTATTTACGAAGTTCCAAAAGATAAACATTTATACTTCGTAATTCAATAAGTTCCTTGACACTTTGATCATAATGATATGACCAAGTCTAACCACTAGAGTAATATATATATATACAGCTTCACATGTTATGTTTTCAATATAATCCGACTTGAAAGATACGTTAGGAATGGAAACAAGATCAATTCAATATTACTAACCTCAAGTGGAAGGATGATGGCCTCGTTGTAGTCGTTACTTCTTCACATTCTTCAGGTCTTCGGAGTAATACTTGTACGTCTCAACATTCCTAGACTTTTTAGTCTAATGTAAACGAAGTTGACCCTAGTATTTAATCAAGCGACTCTAGATGAGTTTTGATACTAAAATATGACAACCAAACTTAACATACCAACGCTTGGTGGGTTCAACCAAGCTATGCTCTAACAAGAGAATTCTTGGTTCGTAGAAGAATGCTTCGAATGTTGTGTATACAACTCGACTTTTGGCGTACCATGCTTTGATGATGGCCAAATCTTCGACGCAGTCAAACGATGCCATGCTTGTATGTGGAGGTATGAAATAAGTAGTTGTAGAGTATATGGCGTAGGAGCGAATAGAATGAGCAAGTTGGGGGAAAATTGGGTCTGGGAATTAGGTCTCTTTATATAGAGAAAGACTCCAATGACTAGTTTTTTCGAAAAAGGTAAAATAACTGCGCACATTCGGTCTTCTCGAATTCCATAAAAACTGATTATGTTTTCATGCCCATTAGAATCGGTATTTATTTTTGGCAACATAAACTGATTGTGCCTGAAAATCAACAACAAAAAATTGATCTTTCCACCGACAGTAACTGGTTTATATATTTGCACATATAATCCGATTCTGTTTAGAAAATGATACAGAAACCTGACGTTTCTGAGGCATTCATAATCAGATTATATTGATACCCACATAAACGGATTCCTTGATGAAGCCTTAGAATCGGCTTATAGGTGCAGTCATATAGCCCGATTGCTTGCCTATATTTGCAAAACAGAGTTTGAAGCATGCATAATATTGTTTTGTTATAATTATAATTATACACATAATTATAATTAAAACTATAAGTGCATTTAAATTCAAACCACAATCATCCAAGAAATAAGGCATAAAATCATCCCAAAAACTGTTAAAAACTTTAAACCACAAAAGTATTAAAAAATAAAACCTTAAACTTATGATATATAAAAGAGAGCATCAACATCATTGAGCAGCATCATCACTACCAGCAGCTGCATTGGCAGCTTATGCTTTAGCCATTTCTGCAAACAGAGTACTCAAATGTCTATCGCGTGCCCTCCGAGCTGCAATTTCATCCCTCATTCTCCTGGAAAACCTGATGAGCTCAATCATCTCTTCTAGTGCAAGCTTGTCAGCCAGTGCCAGGGCCTGCTCCAAATGGGTCTCACAGCCATAGCCGAACTTGTACAGTCTTCTAGGTACCATGGCCTGTGGTGTCCTGTGAACATCCTCCTGTTGGAGCTCTCGAGAATAAAAGACTAAGTGACGGAAGTCCATATTTACAATTTTTTTTTATCTAGTTCAACAATCGGTCCATAGGAAAACATAAGTAATCCGATTCTAACAAAAAAACACACAGGAAAATGAAACACCAAGATCGGTTTATATGACACATATATAAAAATCAATTGTGATATAGAATCTGAAGAGACAATTTCCATAATCGGTACATTAACCACGTACATAAAAACCGATTGTAGGAGCACATAGTTCAAAATAAAATTCTACCCGGAATCGGTTTATGTTCATGGACTTATAAACCGATTCTAGTGATGTCTTTTCATATTCTGATTTCTACCCGGAATCGGTCGATGATAATCATCATATAAACCGATTCCCCTGCATGCTCTTCATGGACATAGAACAAAACCCAGAGTCGGTTGATATGATAGGTCTATATAAACCGATTTTGGGTAAATCAGAGATTTTGATTTTCAAAATTGAAGTTTTAAACATGTAAATCAATAAATAAATGCTAATAACAGAACTAGTTGATGAAGATTTACCTTTTCTTGGTTAGATCGGAGATCGTCGAACGTGAAGATAAAAAAAAATGATTATGGTTTATGGAATTTGGATAAATTAGATGAGAATATAAAGTTTGTTTTTTGTTTGTTTTAGGTTTCTAAGTTTTTGGTTTTTAGTGAAAATGGTAATGGATTTGTATTTATATGGGTTAGTATTAGGAATTGAGGCTAGATTAGTCTTTTTTATCATATTTGACACCCCTTAGCGATTTGCAAAAGTTAGGAGGGGAAATTGATAGACCTCGAATAACACTCCAAGGCCTCAAACTAGACAGGTAAAATAAGGTGAGACCAAAACTTATGCTTTTAGATCTTTTAAAAGCTCTTCTCCCCCCCGGCTTTTAAAAGTTGGGGAAGTTTGAAAGTACTTTGGGTTAAAAGCACTTTAAAAATACTTTACCAAATACTAACATGAAAAATAATTACTATATATTTTGAAAGTGCTTTTTGAAAATAAAAAAATAAAAATTATCAAACCCTGCCTTAGTATTTCCATTGAAATTGTCCTCACAACGTAAGTACTAATTTAATATTATATTATCTTTTTTTGACTCATGACCAGTTCGATGAACCATTTTAAAGTTCGTGTCCTGGTTATGAAATCCAATGGGCTAATGATTTCACGTAAGACCGCTGGTACCAAGAAAAACTTACCTTTTTTTTTTTTTTTTTTTTTTTTCTCTTTTTCTTTTTGATGATGATGATGAGATGATAAGGTTTGCGTGAACAAATTTTTTTTTCACTTCTAGATCATGTTCTTTGTATTTATAAATAAATAAGAATGTCAAAAGTGATAGGTATATGGCTGCAGACCATTATTCGAGAACAAATAATGCCCTATCAAGTTTGTAAACTTCTATTTTCTTTTTGGATCCCCACCTTTTTGTTGATGCGGTCAAGTTTCGAACTCAAATAGATGTCAGTGTACTACAACGCCACCTGCTAGTACATTAAGATAGATGTTGGCCAAATGCATATTGGCTAATAGAATAGTCGACTCCTAGTTGTTTTTCCCTTTTGTCAAAGTATTCACCCAAAAAAATTAGCATATGGTTAGTTTACAATACCTCATAGTATTATTTTTCTTTCGTCCAAGAATTCTACCGAAAACTCAGCATATGGTTTAATTTACAATATTATGGATTCAAACTCCCTGACAAACTTATGTACTCATGTAGAACAGAAAAGAATGCTTAAGTACAAAAATATAGTATGAAATTGTAAGATATTCCTTGTTTGAGCATAGCTCGTTTGAACCCACCAAGCGTTGGTATGTCAAGTTTGGTTGTCATATTTTAGTGTGTGAAAACTCATCTAAGAGTCGTTTGATTATGTACTAGAGACAACTTCGTTTAGGTTAGACTAGAAAGTCTAGGAATGTTAAGACATACAAGTATTAACCGAAGACCTGAAGAACGTGAAGAAGTAACGAGCTACAACGATGACATCATCCTTCCTCTTGAGGTTAGTAATATTGACTTGAACTGTTTCATTCATAACATATCTTTCAAGTCGTGCTATAATGAAAACATAACTGCGAAGCTGTGTATTGGATATATTACTCTAGTAGTGAGACATGATCACATGATCATAGTATTAAGGAATTAGACTACGAAGTATATAACGCTTATCTTTTGAACTTCGTAGATATGATATCGACATAATCTTATGAATGCTGTTATGATTATATGAATGGGTAATGGTGAAGATTTCATCCTACGAAACAATGTTTTACATTTGTTTAAAGGAAGTACATTCATGAACTTGTTTTATGAATCGAAAGGGAAATCGCTAGGCTTGTTGGTACGGCTATTCATTGCAAATCTTTGGATTACCAATATGTGTGAGATGGTAGAACCGATCGTAACTTTGTTATGTATCTTGGTACAACTAGTCACAATGCATGACTTATGATTTGGGATGACTAGTTAGTGTAATCGATCCTAAGTAATCACCTTAGATGGTATGATCGATATTTGTAATTGGTGTGAACGATCCTAGTAATTGGTGTGACCGATCACAGAGTGTTGTGTAATCGATCCTTGTAATTGGTGTAACCGGTCCTAGTAATTGGTGTGACCGATCCTGGTAATTGGTGTAACCGATCCTAGTGATTGGTGTGACCGATCACAAGCAATACCATGAGTATATGGTAACCTGTCCTGGTAATTGATGTAACTGATGTAACCGGTCCTGGTAACTTGTGCGACCGATCTCAAGTGCTTCCATATTAGGGTATAATCGATCCTAGTGATTGGAAGAACCGATTGAACCCATGGATGTGATTTGATATTTGATCATTCACATAGTAGTCTTGGAATACATGTGAACCAATTCTAAACTTGTTTGGAAGTGTGGTATAACAGATTCCAAGAATGTAAATATGAAAGATGATTTACAGAGAAAAGATTTCAACATACTTTGAACACGGACAGTAACTCTTATCATTTATTGTTCAAAGATATTCCTTAGTACTCAAGGAGATCCTGTACCGAAATTAGTTGAGAATCTTTTAATTAAGGTTTTTGGTTATATATGCTTTTAATGACCAACAATTAAATGCATATCTCTAGAGAATAAAAATTAGTAATGTGCATTTACTAATTGGAGATTTTCTATTAAGAGATTTCGGAAAATATTGGACAAGCATTTACTGGAATTATGAAAACTGAATTTTTGCATTCATTGCATATCTTGAGAATATTTTCGGTTTTGGAAATTCCTTGGTGTCCAAACATCCTTGGTCTATAAATACCTAAGTTTGCAATTATAGCAAACTATCCTAAGAGCCAAGCAAACTTCATCTTTTTTGTTGTTTTTGGTGGAGCCGTCTATTCGGAGAGGAACCCTAATTAGGCGAAATCTCTTACGACCGCTCGTTTAAAGACTTCAGTGGGATCAAGAAGCTCCACGAGTACCATTGGTGGGAAACTAGATAATTGCAGTTTATTAGTTTTCGATTGATTTGATTGACTAACGGTTGTTAAAACTTTGATTGCACCTAGTTTGTATATTCTTGAGAATCTTCTCTTCTGATATAAGATTCACTCAAACTAGATCGAAGTATCGACGGGATATTTATAACTGTTTGTCGATCTAAAGACATATTGTGATAATCCATTGTTAACAGACTCCGTTCTGTGCATAATTGATCACAAGAGATTCAAGTGGTGTTGTGCAGGTTTAATTGAAGATTAAAGAAGATTTGAAGACGAAGAAGATTTCTTATTGGTTTCTCATATCTTTGTGTTGCACAAACCTTGATCGGCGGGGATCCAACTAGAATCGGATTTATTCAATTGATAGTTGTGTGAGATCGGTAACGCCTTGTAGTTCTCTTGAGATCTATTTTGATTGTTACAAATCCGAATATTATTACTTCGGTAATAGAGATTGGATTGATCTAACCAGGAAAAGGAGTTTATTAGTTTAAACAGAAGAGCCTTTGCATATGACTTGAGATATCTTTATCTTAAAGAATCAATAGAGTTGTTACAAAACAGATTTGTTGTTCGTTTACTGTTTGGAATACGATCCAATGGAATTGTTCCAGTGCGCGCACTCATCGAAGTCGGAAGCACATGGATACTGAAGAAACTAAGTGAACTAGGGTTAGTTGCTTGGTCTAAACTATACGAAGTTGGTTTAGATTTTGTATAGCGGCTTAATTCTGAGAGTATTCAATTCTGGACTTGGTCCTGGGGTTTTTCTGCATTTGCGGTTTCCCCGTTAACAAAATCTTGCTGTGTCATTTACTTTTCCATTCCGCAATTATAATTGTTGTTATTATAATTTAAAGTTAATTACACAAACGTTAACTCCGCTTTAATGGATAGTGATGATATAGAGTTTGGTTAAGTCCGAACCTATAATCAAGTAATCACACTTTGGTAGTCGTATTGTCTCGATCTCGTATCCATATACAATCCCACAAAGTGTGGATACCGATTTTTCGTATTGTCTCGACTTTGTCCATAAACAATCACTTTCGGTAAGAGGACTTATAGGTGGATAATTTTAAAGATTGTGGTGTACTTGGGTACCCTCATCTTTTCAATTGGTATCACAGCAGGCAAACACGAAAAGATCTAACAATCTGTGTTTGGTGCGATCCCACCTATAAGAATTGAATCCAATGACTGATTCAGTTAACGTTATGCGAGAGTATGAATACTCAAATGTTGAAGATGCTCTTACTTCAGTAACTCATTATCCAGGAGTTACGAAAGCATCTGAGTCTATCTATGATGGAAAATAAGATGCTGATAAAGAGTTGGTAAAACTCCTAGGTTGTGTTTGGTACCCTGGATATCCCAACCTAGGTTGAGTTATCCAAGGAAAAACGGTTAAATTGTGTTTGTCTCACTGCAACTCCAATCCTGGATAAGGATTACTAAACCTTCCTTGATTTTAGGAAGCTAAAAAGGTGAGGTTATGGTATTCTTCCAAATACCTGGGTTACATGTATCCTCACCTGGGTTAGACAGATATTTTCCTTTAAAATAAGTAATTGCCTTAAAAATAAGTATTTATATTAACCTATTTCTGGAGTCAAACAAACACAAATTAACCTAGCCAAAAATATGATAGAATTTTAGACAAACAGCATTAAAGCTAACCAATAACAAGGTTATCATAAATTAAATTAAGATAATCTATTCAAGAATATGTTATCCCATTTCCAGGCTCCCAAACAGACCCCTAAAGCCTATAAGATCTCTGTCTACAAGGATGCTAATATTAAAGACAAAAATTAATCTTCTTAAGCAAGAGATCAGAGAAAAAGACATGCAACTAAATATTCTAGCCAAAGAGAATATGGATCTCACTTTCAAAGTAGAAGATCTTGATAAATCTCTTACTCATTCTATGACTCTGACTAATGATTTTGTTGTAATTTCTTCTGATGAGGAAAATAAAAGTCCTTGCTCGACTTTTACAGAACATGATAACAAGACTTGTTTGATCACATCTGAAACAGATTATGATGATGGAAGGTTGTCTAACCACATCAAGTCAGAAGAGAATGAAGAACCATCTTCTACAACTACTGATGATCAAACGAAATCTTGTCCAAAGGAAACTTTGAACCGATTCTGTGAAAAGGACCTTAAGGAATACAAATTTCCGTCGCTTGACAGGAAACTTATACTTCTTCAAATACTGTGGTAAAAGTATTAAAAGAAGTTTCTTGTCTTAAAAAACTGAAAGATCAATCCTCAGTAGAAAGACAGAATATACCCCAAACTGATAAGATCAACTCAAAAGAATCATAAGTAAGAGTTGATAATCACTTCTGGAAAAAGGCTCCTCCTCACTCATGTCGAAACAGTCTTTGTTTACATGAAGAACGATTCCAGAAGAAAGGGAAAGAAAAAATGTCTGCCAAAAGAAACAATCAGGGAAGATTTCCGATAATTGTTTCAGATAATCATGCTGATGTGCATAACAAGGAAATCCTTAGAATGAGAAAATCTTATGAAAATCTCATTGACCGAATTAAGAGAGATTTATTTATCTCTGAAAATTCTCACATCAGTACAGTTTCTCCTCATGATCATACCTTCAGATCAAGGAAGGATCATCTTCTTGGAAGAAAATACCTTGGGAAGAAATTTCCAAATAGAAACATGATCTATGTTTCTGATACTCGTTGTAAGCAAGAAAAGGCTTACTTCGATACAACCTAGTTGTATGGAGATTGTGCACTCTCATCCTAGTTCGTGCTCATAACTTTTGGGATGAGAAAGCACATAAAACGAGAGCACAATTTTAGTTTGTGTTTTTATCAGAAAAATTTGTGACAATTTCTGGGTAGTTGCGAATCAATTTTTTGTCTAAAAAATTGTTCATGTTTATCATGATCTTCCAAAAATAGGTTTCGTTTGAAATTTTCGAATTTTAATAAACCTTCCAGCATGAGAAGTTCGGACATAGGAAACAATATATATTCTTTATATATTTTTGGAATTTCCTTTGTATTTTCGGTCCGAAAGTTGTCTCTTCTTAAGAGAAACTTTCTCTTGCTTGTATTGAGAAACCCTGACTAATTCTTATTTAAGTCCCTGAGCATGCCTCCAATAACTTGCAGTATTACAAAGACAAATAAGGAGGAATCTCAAAAGGTTAAGGATTGTCAAGGAATCAATACAGAAATGAAGAAGAAGATCATATCAAAAATCATGTCTGACTATGATTCTGATAGTTTTGCTGGATCTCAAGATGAGTCATGTCTGTTGGCTTACAACCTTCAAGATCCAACAAAAACCAAGTGGATACCTTCTGATTGTATGATTGACTATATCCATGGTTTTGAAGAACTAAGAATCAATCTCATAATGACGGTTCGAAATCAAGATTGGCTCAAGGATATGATTGAGGAAACAAAAGTTGATCTTGCAGACATGAAGGTTCAAGTTGAAAAGCTTGAAAAACAGGAAATGGTTGCAGACAAGTCTCTCAAGACATGCTTTAAGAGTTTGAACACTGAAGAAACCTCAGTGAACAATAAGAGCGCCACTAGAGATTAAGTTATATGTTGTAATACTTAATCCATGAAAATAGACAACAGTTTTTGATTTATTTCGATTATTGTATAAGGTCTTGTTAGAGCATAGCTCGGTTGAACCCACCAAGCGTTGGTATGTCAAGTTTGGTTGTCATATTTTAGTGAATCAAAACTTACTTAAAGAGTCGCTTGATTATTTACTAGAGTCAACTTCGTATAGGTTAGCTAGAAAGTTACTAGGATATAAGACTTACAAGTATTACGTGAAGACTTTGAAGAATGTGAAGAAGTAAAGAACTACAACGACGACATCATCCTTCCTCTTGAGGTTAGTAAAATTTTACTTGAACTGTTTCATTCCTAACGTATCTTTCAAGTCTTGCATATTGAAAACATAACTGCGAAGCTGTGAATGATTATACTCTAGTTAGACATAGTATTAAGGAATTACAATACGAAGTATAACGTCTATCTTTTGAACTTCGTATATAAGACATCGACATAATCGTATGAATGCTATTGTGATTATATATGGGTATGGGTGAAGATTTCGTCCTAGGAAACAATTTTCTACATTCGTTTAAAGGAAGTACAATTCATAAACTTGTTTCGTGAATCGAAATGGAAATCACTAGGCTTATTGGTATTGTTATTCATTGCAAATCTTTGGATTACCAATATGTGTGTTTAGTATAACCGCTCATAACTTGTTTATGTATCTTGGTAAAACTATTCACAATGCCTGACTTTTGTATTGGTATGACTTTTATTAGTGAAACAGATCTTAAGTAATCACCTGAGATAGTATGATCGATATTTTGTAATTGGTATGACCAACTCTAGACTTTGGGGAACCGATCCTAGTAAGAGGTGCAACCGATCACAAGTATGTGGAATCGATCCTTGTTTGAGGTACAACAAGTCTTAGGAATTGGTAACCGATCCTATGACTTGTGCAACCGATCACAAGTGAATACCATAATTATGTGGTAACTGATCCTAGTACCTAGTCAACCAATTTTTGGAAAGCTAGTGTGACCGATCCTAGTACCCACATGGAGGTAGAACCGAAGCTTTGTGTTTTGGTAGAACCGTGAAACCCATTAATGGTGATTTGATAGGATAATCAATCACATAGTTCTTGGAAGTCAGATGAACCAATTCTAAACTCGTTTGGAAGTGTGGCAAATCGGTTCCAAGATTGTAAATATGAAAAAGGATTTACAAAGTAAAGATGTCGACATACTTTGAACATGTGCAGTAATTCTTATCTTTTATTGTTCAAAGATATTCCTTAATAACTAAAGGAGAATCCCGGATCGAAATAAATTGAGAATCTTTTAATTAAGGTTTTTAGTTTTATATGCTTTTAATTTCCAGCAATTAAATGCATATCTTTAGAAAATAAAAATTGGTAATGTGCATTTACTAATTGGAGATTTTCTACTGAGATTTCGGTCAATATTTGGACAGAGCATTTCCAGGAATTATGAAAACCGTATTTGGACTTTATTGCATATCTTTGAGAATATTCGGTTTTGGAAATTCCTTGGTGTCCAAACTTCCTTGGTCTATAAATATTGAAGTTTGCATTTCAAGCAAACTAATCCTCAGAGCCAGCAAAACTACCTAGTTGTGTTGTTACTAGTGGAGCCGTCTATTCGGAGAGGAAAGAATCCTAATTAGGCGAAATCTTTTACGACCACTCGTTTTAAAGACTTCTTTGGGATTGAGAAGCTCTACGAGTACTGTTGGTGGGAAACTAGATAATTGCAGTTTATTTTTAGTTTTCGATTGATTTTGATTGACTAACGGTTGTTTAACTTTGATTGCACCTAGTTTGTTTATGCTTGAGAATCTTCTTTTCTGATATAAGATTCACTCAAACTAGATCGAAGTGTTAACGGGGATCTTTAGAACTGTTTGTAGATTTAAAGACGTCTTGTGATAATCCATCGTTAACAGACTCCGTTTTATGTGTGATTGATCACAAGAGATTCAAGATGTTTGTGTGCAGGTGTTTATTGAAGATCTAAGACAAAGGAGATTTCTTATTTGAGTTTATAATCTTTGGTGTGCACAAAACTTGATCGGATGGAGGGATCCAACTATAATCGGTTTATCTTTTTGATAACCTGGATTGATTAGTTGTGTAGATCGGCATCAATACATTTCTTTGTGATTCATAGTATTGATTGCATAGGCTAAACAATTACTTTGGTAATTGTTGAAGAGATTGATCTAAGAACCCGAAAAAGGAGTTTATTGGGATAAACGGAAGAGCCTTTTGTCAAACTCATATCACTTTGTTTGAAAAGAGTTGTTACCGAACAGATTTGTTGTTCCTTTACTGTTTGGAATACGAACCAAAGGAATTGTTCCAAGTGCGTGACTTATTACAAGTTGGAGGCACATGGATACTGAGGGAACTAGGTGAACTATTGATGGAATTTTAGATAGTGGTAAGAAATGAGGTTGTCGTTCACTCGGATTTGTAGAGATTAAAGTTTTTAAAAATACTAAATAAATATATACAAAGACTATTAACAATGGGCAAGAGGTACTGGGACTAAGGATTTAGCCAATCTTCATAACATAAGGTTCACTTATTTATTCTCAACAATCTTAGCTCAAGAAATATAAACATGGACTCTATTTTTTGCCAAGGTAGATTCTCAAAACATTGATTGTATATGTTAAGCATGGGACATCAAATAACCTAAGCTAAGCATGACCCATCTAATCAAATGACAACCAATTTAATCAAATCATATTTCAATTAATTTAAGTGCAAAAGTCATAAAAAAGAATAAAATAAATTTACCCATGTATGAAGTTCGGCCTCCTCCGTCGTCCCAGTGTTGGGGTTTAGCTCTTCATGGTGAAAACACGCTCAAAATTCATCTTTATTAATGCTCAAAAGTGTTTTATAATTGATGAAATGGAGAAAAAAATGGTGAAAATCGGGTTTTGTAACAATTATATTTGTTACAAACCTTTGTTACAGAGAGCGATAATTGTAAAGTGTTGTTGTTGTACTGTAGCATATAAGACTGTCCTCGAACGGTCGCATACACTGTATCAGTTACGACTGTTTTTGTGTGTCTTATGTTCTTCGTGTTCTTTAGTTCCGCAGCAGCAGAGCCTGTAAACCTCTGATTCTTGCCTCCTCAAGCCTTCTCAGCCCCCCAAACTCCCGACACCCCTTCTATGTGATCCTATGAACCTATTTATACATCATTGCGACATTGAATCTCCTCCATTAACTACAAATAATCTTCTTTTACTCGGGTATATTTTTTTTTCCATTTTTTTCATTGATTTTGATTTTCACGCATCTGCAGCTGTATTTCTTTCATTCTATACCTTATTCACGCTCCATAATATCGATTAAGTCTTCCAAGCACGTGCAGTACACGTTTAAATTTCTCACAACTCATGCAAGCTCATGTTTTTCCTCCAACTCCCTGTTTGGATTAAACCAAGTTATCCAGCCAAATTTGATCGATAAAATCACCCATACTAGCTTTCTATAGTCATATCACGTCTACCCACTAAGTTTCAGGGATTGAATCTCACTAAATCACGTCCAAACATCCGATCGAAATTCTGTTGTTAATGAAAATATTTTCCTGCCAAAATTAATTTTTTGAATTTGAGAAGAACATTTCCTCCCCCTAATCCTGCACGGGTGTCCCTTTTGCACTTGTCTTATGGGATGCAAATAGTAAGTTTTGGGCGTATATAGTAATTTTTCCGGGGTTCCTCCGACACATTTTTGGGGTGCTTCCGGTGCATTTCTGGGGTGCCTTTAGTACTCTATCCTGGGGGTGTAAAACACCACTTTTCGAGCCAATTTCGCCGCAATAGCTTATTTCTCTAAAAATACCTATAAAGACATAAAATAACAAAATAAATACAAAATCGAACACTAACAATATATACAATTGAGACATATTAGACACAATAATGCGTCTATCAACTATAGGTTTAGTTGCTTGGTCTCAACTATACAAAGTTGGTTTAGATTTTGTATACCGGCTTAATTCTGAGAGTATTCAATTTTGGACAAGGTCCTAGGGTTTTTCTGCATTTGCGGTTTCCTCGTTAACAAAATCTTGATGTGTCTTTTACTTTTCTATTTCCGCAATTATAATTGTTTTATTATAATTAGAAGTAAAATACACAAATGTTAATTCCTAATTACTTGATAGCAATCCTATAGTGTTTGGTTAAGTCTGAACCTATTATCAAGTAATCATACTTCGTTGTTGTATTGTCTCGATCTTGTATCCATAATCAATCACACAAGTTATCTTGTTGTCGTATTGTCTCGATCTCGTATCCATAAATGATCACACGAAGTGTGAACCGATTAGTTGTATTGTCTCAACTCAGTCATAGACAATCACTTTCGGAGAAAGGACTTATAGGTGGAAAAGTTTTAGATTGAGGTATATTTGGGTACCCTCGTCTTTTCAATTGGTATTAGAGCAGGCAAACACGAAAAGATCTAACAATCTGTGTTTGGTGCGATCCAACCTATAAGATATGAGTCAAAATAAGAAAAGAAAAGCTAAACTTATGAAGAACTCAGTTAACGTATGTCAAGATAATGAGAATAAGATCTCAGAGAAGGTAAATGGAAATTGGTCTCGTAAGTCTTTTCGAAAATCAAAGAAAAAGTCTATGACTAATAACTTGATTGAGATTCAGGTTCCTGATCAGAAAAGAATGAATCCGAAACTCAAGAAACATGTTTTGGATCCGACTCCAATCTCTAGTGAAAAATCGTCTTAAAAGAGATTATATTCACTAGTCTGCCCAAGTTCTGGTTTTCGTAAAATGTTAGAAAGATTTTTCAAACATGTTGAAAACTATTCAGAAAAGGGAAAAACCATTGACAGTCTAGATGATGTCCTAGAACTTATTGTTTAATTGAATGTAAGAATTTGTGAAGGAAAGCGAGAAACACTCAGTCTTCAAAATAATCTGGCAGATTATTTGGAACAAAAATTGACTCTATGCAATGAAGTTCATCAACAGACTACAGAGTGTGAAATTCTTACTCAATCGCTGGAGCATTCACAAATAAGGAATAAGATCCTTATTGAAGATCTTCTTACAGAGACATGTCGAAAGGTATATCTAGACAAGTGTTTAGAAAAAAAATTCCAACAAGGAATGGATACCTTAAGAGGACATATAGAATGTCTTGAACAAAAGACATCAGCAATTTGTCGGATGGCAGATCTAGACCACACGGGTTCAAATTCAAGGAACATACCATCCTGGGCACAAGATGTAATCAAGGATATAGTATCTCGCAATATTCTTAATGAAAAGGATGGATTCAAAACCCACACAATGGAACATGATAATGTCCCTAAAAGTAAGAAGGAAAAAATTCCTCAAAAGGTATTTGGTGAGGAAGATCCTCACCCCGACGCTTAATTGCGTTGGAATGTGTATCCTTACAATGCCCAATCTACTGATGTAAGGAAGCACACATATCTTGGCAATCTGTATCCTGTCAATAATCTCTTATTCAACATAGAGAGTTCACACAATCTACCTGAAGATGCTTAATCTGTCTCCATATGGAGATAAGCTGTCTTACAAACAACTTGTGTAAACATGATAGTTTTCCCTATCTAAAGTAGTTTTAGATACGTGATCTAGAAGGTTGATTCTTCCTAAGAATCTTTGTGATTTTCTAACACATTAGATGCGAAAATCTTTTCAAATCTGGTCAGAAATATTTATTTAAGGCTGACTCATATGTTTGGAATGTGTTAAATGTTTCTCGAATATATGAACTCATATTATTTGAGAACCTATGGTAACAGGATGTATCCTCAAACCAGATCTCAAGAAAAACTTCTGAAAGCCTTGAGTGGAATGATTTCTAATGAAGCTATTCATCTTGATAACACCTTCAAGAAATCTGGTTGTGAAGATAAAGAAAACGAATGCTAAGATTGATATTATCAATCTTCGACAAGTCCTCCTCAGTATTATCGAACACATCATAGACAGGCAGCACTACGAAGAACTATTATCCATAACCAAAGAAAGCTGATTAAACTTGGAATCGGTAATAGGGAGTATGCTCGGAATATTAATCGAAAGGTTAATGCTTTAGCCTGTGAACATAATCAAGGTATTGTGTGCAGAATCCGAGATATCAGTCGAGATGCTGTTGATGAAGATCCTGAAAATTTTGAGGAAATTGAAGATGATCTTTGAAAAAATTGTTAGAAAAATAGACATTAGTTTTGATTATTACAATAAAGTCTATTTTGAATAAAACTATCTATTTATTTAATGAATAAAATTGTTATTTTATAATTTTTCGTGTGACAGTTTTTCGATTACATAGTCTGTGATAGAATGCTTTATATTAATTCTATGTATGTGTTATGGGATGTTTGATTTCAGTTTTCATAACCTTAATATTCGATCTCATATGGTGTGAACCCTTATGGTTTGGGTGACTTTTTGATTTAGCGGGATTGAGTTCTAGCCCATGTTGGTAGGCTTTATCAAAGGATCATAAGGGGTTCTGATTGAAACTAATATGTGAAAAATTCACAATATGTTGAATCGTTTTTGGTTTAGCATAAAAGCATATGTGTTTCTAGGTTTCAACTTTTGCATTGCATTAGTTAAAACCGTTTTTCAACCTTTCTCTGGTAAAGGTTGCTCTTTGTTATTGTTCTTTTGTTTTGGCGGGAGGATGACAACACAACGGGGTAGAGTTCTATGTGAACTTGCGCTTAATGATATATCTTTCTGGGGTGAAGAGGATGCGGAGCTTGAGGTAACGAATTTGTTAGTTAATCGTTTTCCTGTTTAAGAAAAGCCTGATTTTATTGCATATATTTATTGCTTTTGCTTAACAAAATTTCGGTACAATTGATGTTTATTCCATTATTGTGTATGGATGTGTGTGTGATTCAATTGTTTCCGATTAAGAAAAACTATTGTTATCTTTCTTTATGGCTTGGTATCAATTGTTTAGGCTTACGAAATTTCGGTGCAATTGTGGTACGATAATGTCTATGTTTGTTTCAATTGCTTCCGGTTGAGGTAAATAATTATGCAAGTTGATTTATTTGGTTTGTATGAATTGTTTATGGATTAGCAAAAAGGTTTCCGAGATCAATTGTTTAGTCCAATTCGATTCCGGATAAGAGAAACTAAGTTAATTCTGATCTTAGTTAGACTTATCAAAGTGGAGGTTTTGGTTATTCAAGTATAATCGAATGCCTTAACAAGAAATGCTAGTTAACTAACCTAGTACTTGTCTTGAAGTGAAAGGTCTAAGTTATTATTTGAATAATTAGAACCTGGTGAGAAAAATAAAGTTAATTATGATCTTTATTTTGGTCTTATCGAATAAGCGATTTTATTTGTACAATCGGTTTAGCAAAAGAACTAAGGTGCTTAGTCAATTTTTGATTTGCTAAACTATTAGGGAAAATTACTTCGGGCAATTGTTTCCTTGGTAACATATCAAAACAAAATTACTTTGTAGTTTCGGTTTTGATATTGTTATCTAAAATGATGTGTGGAACCCTCGTGCTTAACTCTTATAGGTTATGCAAGTCTTTTAAGATTTGTAAGATCCTTTCGGTTTGTCTTTTATTTGCTCGTACCTTTGTCATTTTGTGACAAAAAGGGGGAGAAATATATGGAGTAAACAAGTGATTTGGTATCACTAAGGAAAGGACAATGGTGCTTAAACGTTATATCTAACGAAAGAGTAAAGCATAGACTAAGGGGGAGTAACATATCATATTGATACTTGTGGTTATCTTAACTACAAAGGGAATAACAAAGACGTGCGGATTGAAAATCTACCTATCTTACCTTTAGGGGGAGTATTAGCTTTGTTATTATAATGTCAACAGCGGCATTTATGGATTGAATGTATATAGGTTATTGTGATGTTGAAACTTGGAATCAAGCGTATGTGTAATGAATTCTTGTAATTTGTTTATCCATATGATGTAAGAGTTTTGTCACTAAAATTGACAAAGGGGGAGATTGTTAGAGCATAGCTCGGTTGAACCCACCAAGCGTTGGTATGTCAAGTTTGGTTGTCATATTTTAGTGAATCAAAACTCAATTAAAGAGTCGCTTTATTATTTACTAGAGTCAACTTCGTATCGGTTAGCTAGAAAGTTACTAGGATATGAGACTTACAAGTATTACATGAAGACTTTGAAGAATGTGAAGAAGTAAAGAACTATAACGACGACATCATCATTCCTCTTGAGGTTAGTAATATTTGACTTGAATTGTTTCATTCCTAACGTATCTTTCAAGTCATGCATATTGAAAACATAACTGCGAAGCTGTGAAAGATTATGTCGTCGTTGTAGTTCTTTACTTCTTCATATTCTTCAAAGTCTTCACGTAATACTTGTAAGTCTCATATCCTAGTAACTTTCTAGCTAACCTATATGAAGTTGACTCTAGTAAATAATCAAGCGACTCTTTAAATGAGTTTTGATTTACTAAAATATGACAA
Source organism: Papaver atlanticum (assembly GCA_023531105.1). Lineage (NCBI taxonomy): Eukaryota > Viridiplantae > Streptophyta > Magnoliopsida > Ranunculales > Papaveraceae > Papaver > Papaver atlanticum. Next base: position 2,099,994 of record JAJJMB010014087.1, read on the forward strand.
CCAAACTTGACATACCAACGCTTGGTGGGTTCAACCGATCTATGCTCTGATCTTTATTTTGGTCTTATCGAAATAAGCAATTGTATGTTTACAATTGGTTTAACAAAGGAACTGAGTTTCTTAGTCAATTTGTTAAACTATTAGAGAAAATTGCTTCGGGCAATAGTTTTCCTTGATAACATATTAAAACTAAATTACTTGTAGTTTCGGTTTTAATATTGATTGTCTAAAGTGGTATGTGAAACCTTCGTGCTTAACTCTTATAGGTTGTGTGCAAGTCCTTTAGATTTGAAAGATCCTTTCAGTTTGACCTTTATTTGCTCGAACCTTTGTCATTTTGTGACAAAAGGGGGAGAAATATATGGAGTAAACAAGTGATTTTCAATCACTAAGGAAAGGACAATTGTGCTTAAAAATTATATCTAACGAAAGAGTAAAGCATTGACTAAGGGGGAGAAACATATCTTATTGCTGTGTAGTTATCTTGACTACAAAAGTGGAATAAAAAAGATGTTCGGATTGAATATCTACCTATCTTACCTTTAGAGGGAGTATAAGCTTTGTTATTCAGATGTCAACAGTAGCATTTATGATTGAATATATGCAGGTTATTGTGTTGTTGAAACTTGGAATCAAGCGTATGTATAATGAATTCTTGTAATTTGTTAATCCATATGTATTAAGAGTTTTGCCACTAAAATTGACAAAGGGGGAGATTGTTAGACCATAGCTCGGTTGAACCCACCAAACGTTGGTATGTCATATTTTAGTGAATCAAAACTCATCTTAGAGTCGCTTGATTATGTACTAGAGACAACTTCGTATAGGTTAAACTAGAAAGTCTAGGAATATGAGAATACAAGTATTACTCGAAGACTTGAAGAACGTGAAGAAGTAACGAGCTACAACGACAAAATCATCCTTCCTCTTGAGGTTAGTAATATTGACTTGAACTGTTTCATTCCTAACGTATCTTTCAAGTCGTGCTATATTGAAAACATAACTGCGAAGCTGTGAATGAATATTTTACTCTAGTAGTGAGACATGATCATATGATCACAGTGTTAAGGAATTAGACTACGAAGTATAACGTTTATCTTTTGAACTTCGTAGATATAACATCGACATAATCTTATGAATGCTGTGATGATTATGAGAATGGGTAAAGGTGAAGATTTCATCCTAGGAAACAATGTGTACATTTGTTTAAAGGAAGTACATTCATGAACTTGTTTTATGAATCGAAAGGGAAATCGCTAGGCTTATTGGTATGGCTATTCATTGCAAATCTTTGGATTACCAATATGTGTGAGATGGTAGAACCGATCATAACTTGTTATGTATCTTGGTATAACTAATCACAATGCCTGACTTATGATTTGGTATGACTATTTTTGATTAATTAGTGTAACCGATCCTAAGTAATCACCTGAGATGGTATGATCGATATTTGTAATTGATGTGGCCGATCCTTGTAATTGGTGTGACTGATCACAATAGAGTTGTGTAATCGATCCTTGTAATTGGTGTAACCGGTCCTAGTAATTGGTGTAATCGATCCTAGTGACTGGTTTGACCAATCACAAGCAATACCATATGTATATGGTAACCGGTCCTGGTAATTGATGTAACCGATCCTGGTAACTGATGTAACCAGTCCTTGTAACTTGTGTGACCTATCACAAGTGTTCCATATTAAGGTATAACTAATCCTAGTGATTGGTAGAACTGATTGAACCCATGTATGTGTTTTGATATTTGATCAATCACATAGTTGTCTTGGAATTCAGATTAACCAATTATAAACTTATTTGGAAGTGTGGTATAATCGATTCCAAGATTATAAATATGACAGATGATTTAAAAATAAAAGATGTCAACATACTTTGAACACGAACAATAACTCTTATCTTTTATTGTTCAAAGATATTCCTTAATTACTCAAGGAGATCCCGTTCCGAAATAAATTAAGAATCTTTTAATTAAGGTGGTTAGTTTTATATGCTTTAATTACCAGCAATTAAATGCATATCTCTAGAGAATAAAAATTAGTAATGTGCATTTACTAATTGGAGATTTTCTATTGAGAGATTTCGGAAAATATTGGACAAAGCATTTCCTGGAATTATGAAAACCAGATGGGCATTTATTGCATATCTTGAGAAAACTTTCGGTTCTGGAAATTCCTTGGTGTCCAAACACCCTTTGTCTATAAATACCTAAGTTTGCATTTCTAGCAAACTATCCTAAGAGCCAGGCAAACTTCATCTTTTTGTTGTTTCTGGTTGAGCCGTCTATTTGGAGAGGAAAGTACCCTAATTAGGCGAAATCTCTTACGACAGCTCGTTTAAAGACTTCTGTGGGATCAAGAAGCTCTACGAGTATCATTGGTGGGATACTAGATAATTGCAGTTTATTAGTTTTCGATTGATTTGATTGACTAACGGTTGTTAAAACTTTGATTGCACCTAGTTTGTTTATTCTTGAGAATCTTCTCTTCTGATATAAGATTCACTCAAACTAGATCGAAGTATCGACGGGATATTTATAACTGTTTGTCGATCTAAAGACATATTGTGATAATCCATTGTTAACAGACTCCGTTCTGTGCATAATTCATCACAAGAGATTCAAGTAGTGTTGTGCAGGTTTACTTGAAGATTAAAGAAGATTTGAAGACGAAGAAGATTTCTTATTGGTTTCTCATATCTTTGTGTTGCACAAACCTTGATCGGCGGGGATCCAACTAGAATCGGATTTATTCGATTGATTAGTTATTTGAGATCGGTAACGCCTTATAGTTCTCTGAGATCTATTTTGATTGTTACAAATCCGAATCTTATTACTTAGGTGATAGAGATTGGATTGATCTAACCAGGCAAAGTAGTTTATTAGTTTAAACGGAAGAGCCTTTGCATATGACTTGAGATATCTTTATCTTAAAGAATCAATAGAGTTGTTACCAAACAGATTTGTTGTTCGTTTACTGTTTGGAATACGATCCAATGGAATTGTTCCAGTGCGCGCACTCATCGAAGTCGGAAGCGCGGGGATACTGAAGAAACTAAGTGAACTAGGGTTAGTTGCTTGGTCTAAACTATACGAAGTTGGTTTAGATTTTGTATAGAGGCTTAATTCTGAGAGTATTCAATTCTGGACTTGGTCCTGGGGTTTTTCTGCATTTGCGGTTTCCCCGTTAACAAAATCTTGCTGTGTCATTTACTTTTCCATTCCGCAATTATAATTGTTGTTATTATAATTTAAAGTAAATTACACAAATGTTAACTCCTCTTTACTTGATAGTGATCCTATAGAGTTTGGTTAAGTCCGAACCTATTATCAAGTAATCACACTTTGGTAGTTGTATTGTCTCGATCTCGTATTCATAGAAAATCACACAAAGTGTGAATACCAATTTGTTGTATTGTCTCGACTTTGTCCATAGACAATCACTTTCGGTAAGAGGACTTATAGGTGGATAATTTAAAGATTGTGGTGTATTTGGGTACCTCGTTTTTTCACATATATATAACAGTAATGACAAGAAAGACTTCAAATAAAAATTAATTAAGTAACCCTAGAAAACTACTAGACCATTGAAGTTGTATTATATCCTCCTAATTCAAGGTTCTTACCGATGATCCTTGCTATATATACTACTTAAAAATTTATTTTGAATATATACGAAGTAGAGAAGAATTTCAATCTTTTGTACAACAAAACAGTCAATCAAGGAGATACACTTGTTTTAGAGTATGAGAAGAAGATAAATGTTCAATTTAATGAGCATATTCAAATACGGTCAAAAAAAAAATCCCAAATATTTCTCCATTACTATTCCTTTAATTTACTACTTTGTTTGGTCCTGCTTATTATTATATCAGCCAAACACACACTATAAGGAAATCAAGTGCTATGTCATCAAAAATGAAAGCCATCAGATATATAGAATCTCATGGTTAATAAATATATAAAGGAAATATTAGAGCCTCACCTGGATGAACTTTCAATATCATATATATATTATTATTTATATTATATGACTCGGTATTCGCCCCTGCATTGAATCTATAAAGATTGGACAACGCATAGATGAATTCACCACTAGTATAGAGAACTATCGTCTTAAGAATGTCAATGGTACTGGTAGAAATTCCTCTTAAGATGTTCTATGACAATGCAGAATATACATTCAGAACCAGTATGTTGCTTCTACCATTATGTACCTCGTTCTTAAGTCAATATAATGCTCCTAGATAGATTGCCTACTAGTATAGAGCGACTCATTAATTAATTATAGTGTTATATTCACCAATTGAATTCCTAGAAGATATCATATTTTCACCAAAATATATCATTACATCAATTTATACCTTTTCTCAGCAAAATTCTATAAATTAATGGTGAATATTCGCCTTTCAGACATATGGTCCACCACCGTCTAGCCCGAGAAAATAGCGTGAGTGTACGTAACAATAATGGTCTAAAGAGCATATCTTGATGCGAAAAGCAGTATAATAGAAATCGCATTAAAAAAATAAGAAAAGGAAACGTGCGTGTGGGACCGTCACCGGCCGGTCGAACATGCACTGATGCACGGTCCATTCCACACCATCTTTTTTATATTATGTATGTTTTATCCTTTATCCAGGGTTTGCACTTTCTATCAAATTTTGGCCTTTCTACCAAATCTTGCTTCTAAGAGCATATGATGTACAAAATGAATGGTCTCGCTACCAATCGGTCTTTACATCATTTAGTCTATTAAAATATTATTAGATTATTATTCACCTAGCTCGCAAGTCGAAACTTGTGGAATCACAAATTCTGAAACGAAGAAACTTTGTGATTTCTATTTATCTTGTTTGAGTGAGTAGCTCAACAATTGAAACAAGATCAGGATACATTAACTATCAAGATAACGATATATGAACCTGGCTTCACGAATCCCCAAGTGAAGTCTTTTATGTCTCTAAACCCTAGAAGGATTTGAAGGAGAGGACGACTCTAGTTTACAACTAGGACACACAAGAATAGTGTCAGGGATTCAAAGATCACAGTTGTTTGATGCTCTCTTTTTATAGACTTCAAGGTCAAGGTTGTTTTAGGTTTAAGCTAAGATAGCTTTGGAACCAAGCAATCAATAATCACCATTAGATGAGAAACTTAACTTTGAGATTAACATAGTAAAATATACACTCTGGTTAGGATGGACTGTAACCGAACCGTGTACAATGACATGTTCATAAAGGTTAACTGAAACTAGCCAATTGAACGATAAGCTTAACCATTTTCATATAACACTTTAAGATTTTTCTTGAATCACACATATGATCAAAAATGTCTAGATAGTGTTTTTAGAGAGTTGTTCAAATGCCGATTATCTCACAGAAATAATTTTGATGCAATCTGGAAATATTCGATAGGGTAAGTACGTGTACTCTACCTTGTTCGTGACTATTTGTGTCATGGTACATGTTCCGGGTATGTGTACCCTTAACACAAAAACGAGTTCAAGAACTCACAGAACTTTTCTGGTTTGCGCACCGGGTATGGATACCACTCCGGTTTCAAAACCAACAGTTCCTTTACGGTATGCATACTAGGTATGCGTACCATTCCCGGTTCACGAGCAACAGACTTTTTATGGTATGGATACCGGGTATGCGTACCATAAAATTGTTGTCGATCTATAACTATGCCGGTACGTGTACAGGGTACATGTATTGTGGCTCTGGACTTATAACAGTTCTCCCAATATGTGAACTGGTATGCATACTGTCATGTATCCAGATTAACAGTAGTTCTATATTTCTCTATAAATCAATTCGAAACATGTCCAAATAACATCAATAACACATATCATTATTCTAGGCTATTTTTGAATGATAATCTTGAATCATAATTAGGTTGTAAACAACAAATTTTTCTAAACCAAATTCATCAAGTATGAACAAATGTTCTTAAGCTTAATGTCATATTTCGAGAAGATATTCAAGATAAACTTAACTTGAAATTTCCATTATGCATGTAATGTCTAATTTAGTCATGCGACAATGTCTCAAAGATAGAAATGGTGAAAACTTGAGATATAGGTGGTTCAGTCTTCATTTACCTTTTGATGTTGAAGTTCTCCAAAGCTCCTGTTGATATTCGCCTTCAAACGGTAGCACGCAGTAATATCCGAATCTCAACTACACACTTCTATCCTAATTTGAGACCTGACTAAATGTAGACTACAAATCAAGATATAGTTTTGACAACTAAATTTGACAACAAGCTTGAGATAGCAACACTTGTGAGTTCGACCGAGCAATGCTCTAACAGATTTCCATAGCTATGTCTAACTAACTTATAAATTGATTGAGGATAATTTCCCAGTTCTACGTATGATTTAAATGCTTATAAAAATCTATTTTGAGTTCTTCACATGATTTTCGCTTGTTTTTACTATGATTAATATTTATGATTAATTACTATATTATTTTATGATTAATCTAATGCTAGTAAAGAGTTAGGATATCCGTAATTGTTGAATAACTATTACACAAGTAGAAATTGTGAAACCTTGCAGAGAGATTCTGTGGAGCAATCGCAAGTAAAGACAACCCCAGTAAGTGGACCGAGCTTACCGAGTTTAACTGCTATGATCAAACCTAAGTTCAAAAACCTTAAGGAATTTAACTGAGTTACATCTTGTAAGCGTACCTCAAGGTAACTCAAACAAAATAAAATATGGCGACTAAACATAACTGTTTTCCAGTGATTTATGGAATTTTAGGGATAACTAAGCGTACATGTTATCCTAGATAATCTGCAATTAACAAAGAATAGATGAATATATTAGTTCAATAAATATTCAGTAAAAAAGAAGGATTCCTTGATCATACTTCTCATCATTATTTTCAACCTAGTTGTCTCGAATTGTTTGCTACTTATTAGGCTTTAAAATCTTTTACAAAACCCCCCTTTGTGATACTTTTGACAACTAAAACTCCTTGCTCTTCGTAGGTGCGAATCTTATTTGCTTCTATATTATTCATTAGTAGAGTAGAAATAAGTGAATTAATTTCTGCACCTACGACATGCATCAACCGGAAATGCTGATCCTGAAGAAAGATGATATGTGGAGGATGTGTTTTGGCAGTCGTGCTATCAACAAAATCACAGTCAAATATCGTTTTCATATACCAAGGTTGGATAACTTGTTACATCAGTTGAGTGGAGTGAAGGTGTTAAGCAAGTTAGACTTGAAAAGCGGATACCATCATATAAGGATTAGTGAAGGTGGTGAGTAGAAGAATGCTTTAAAACTCGAGATGGTTTATATGAGTGGCTGGTTACACCATTCGGTTTGACCAATGTAACAAATATGTTCATGCGTACCATGAATAAAGTATTGAGACCTTTTATCGTTACTTTTTTGGTTGTTCATTTTGATGATATAATCATTTATAGTGCTAATATGGGCATACATGTCCAGCATCTTCGAGAAGTGTTTTCTGTGTGACGTGGGGAGAAACTGTTTGCAGCCATTAAGAAGTGTTCCTTCATGACAAATCAGGTTTTGTTTCTCGTTTATGTTGTGACCAAGGACGGGATCAAAGTAGACGAAGCCAAGGTTGAAGTTGTGAGAAATTGGATTGAACCTACTACTTTGCACGAATTAAGAAGTTTCCATGGATTTGCTTATTTTCATCGGCATTTTATTCCCTACTTCAGTACCATTATGGATGAATGCATGAAAAGAGGAAAGTTTTCATGGTCTGAAGAAGCTGTCAAAACAAAGCTGATTACTGCACAGCTGTTAGTGCTACCTGATTTTAACAAGCCATTTAAATTACATTGTGACGTATCGAAGGTGTGGATTGAAACTGTTTTGAGTCAATAAGGATGACCAGTAGCTTATTTTAGTTAAAAAAAATGAATGGTGCTAACTGTAATACCTATGTTGTGGAGCTCTATGCAACAGTTCAGGCTTTGAAGCATTGGCTTCATTATCTTATTCATAACGAGTTCGTAATTTTTTCTGATCACGATGCTTTGAAGCACATCAACAGTTAAGAAAAAATTTCTTTCAGACATAGTAAGTGGGATGGTTATCTACAAGAGTTCACTTTTGTGCTGAAATACAAGGCTGGATAACAGAATCAAGTTGCCGATGCCTTAGGTCGTAGAAGCTTGTTGCTTAATACACTGAGAAATGAGATATTGGATTTGATTAATATTTTCAATTTATTCAATCTGATCTATATTTCACGGAGATTATGAGTGTTCGCAATACAGGAGCAAGAAGTGATTATCATATGCATGATGGTTTTCTCTTCAAAGAAAATCAATTATATGTTCCAAATTCTAGTCGTTGGGTAATGCTTCTCAAAGAGTTACACGACTAAGGACATATGGGAATAGAAAAGACATTTCAACTTCTCTTGAAATCGTATTACTGGCCTACAATGAGAAGTGAGGTTGGAATATTTATGAATATATGTCGAATCTGTCAAATATCGAAGATAAAGCATTTAATACAGGTTTGTATATGCCGTTGAGCATGGATTCCGTGCTGGGTTTACCTCGAACTTAGAGGGCACATAATTCAGTATTTGTAGTTTTTGAACGTTTTTCAAATATGGGGCATTTCATTGCTCGAAGAGGAATGCTAATGCACTGAAGTTACCTGAGTTATTTTTCCGTGACTTATATCGTCCACATGGATTTCCTTGGTCAATTATTAGTGACCGGGACTCAATATTTTTTAGTTATTTATGGAAAACTTTATGGAAGTTAGCTAATACGAGGATTAACTTCAGTAGCGCATACCATCCTCAAAGTAATGGACAAACAAAAGTTGTAAATCGTTCATTGGGTGATATACTAGGATATATGTTCGGAGAAAATATGAAGAGTTAGGATCAGAAACTTTGATAAGATGAGTTTGCATTGACGCTAAAGTTGGGTATAAGTCCTTTCGAGGTTTTTTGTGGATATTACCCACGAGAACCAGTAGATTTAGCACATGCTCTTGATTCGATGAGATCTGAAGCTAGAGATGAAAAGCGTATCCAACAGTTGCAAGAAGTTCACAAGTTGGCTGAAGAACTGTTAATTCGGGCTACTGAAAAGTATAAGCAGACGGCTTATATGAAGCGCAGAGATGTGAATTTTGAAGTAGGAGATTTTTTGTGGACAATATTAACAAAGGATCAATTTTTTGTGGGTGAATATAACAAATTGAAGGCACGTAAAATTGGTCTTATATAAATTATTGCAAGATTAACCCAAATGCTTATAGGTTGAATCTTCCTTGCCATATTTGTATTTATGATGTTTTTAATGTCAAACACTTGGTACCGTATTGTGGAGGTAATTCAGATGACGAAGATCAGAGAATTTTGAGGACCGATTTCTCTCAACCTCAGGAGAATGATGCAGATTAGCAAGCTATTGCCTATTTGGAGGCGCAAAACCTGAGTGTCATAATTTAGCTCAAGACGGGTCTAAATTGATGGGAAACGGGCGAACGATCAAGACATGCTACTTTGTCACATAAACTTTGGAATTTAGCCAAATTCAATAGTTTATGGCCTCAAAAGGCCGTTTTTGTCATTTTTGGAAAGTTTTTGTTTTTTTAATAACTTCTTTGTTAGAAGTCCGTTTGGGTCGCTGTTTGTGGCATGGAGTTTTATTTAGAGAGTAATTTCATTATTTTAGATGACCTAAACTTTTCTAAAAATAACAAATTAGGATTTGAGTCGGTTTTGGATTGTTTTCATCCTTTCTTGTTGCACAAGTTAGGGTTTTTTCCCAAGTATGTTTAAGAGTCTACAAAGTTATTATTTTTGACACTTGATTGATTAATAAAATTTATTTTTATTGAATTTGTTCAAGTATAATTCTGATTTTTATTTATAGTCGGGAAACCAGGTCTAAATAATTTTCTTTGTTCATAGTCGTTATTCCTATGAATAATTTAAGAACAAACTATCCCCTTTCTTCTTCTTTTTTCCCGATATATCTTCTACACTACAACTATACATTGAGAACCGAAGAAAAGGATGGTAAAGTGATTCGTATTTTCTTGGCACATCTGTAGAGGATCCAATTGACTCAATGTTTCCATCAAATTTGGTTGATAAATTCTACTTACAAGATAAACAAGTACAAAATGCCGTTGTTCAACATTGCTTGCCACATTTTGGACAATAACATATTTATGATGGCATGAGGTTTCATGGATCACGAGAACGATGTGAGTTTCATTTGGATGTTGCAAAGATTGAAGCCTGACTTGTACAATGCCCTTCATTAGGATTATAAGCGTCATAGAGTAACCTTAAACGGGTTGAATCTATCCATCAATTTAAGGATGTTGAATGAGCTTAGTAACAATAACTTTTTTTTATTTAAAATTTAATGTTATTAATATCATAGAGAAATTACATGTTCATCATGAGCAACCCATTCCTGAATGTCAAGAGGAAACTCATGAGAAAATTGAAAATTAGCCTTCAAAAGTCTAGCTTTTTTAGCTATCTTATCAGCTACTCCATTTGAACTTCTCCTAACTGATACACACTTCCAATTACTAATTTTATTTAGAAGAAACCTAGTATCTAAAATTAAGGACTGGTTCATCCAGTGAACATATAAATTAGATTCATTTATCGACTTAACTAAAACATCACTATCAGATTCAAAAATGATATTATTGAGACTTCTTGAGACAACCCAAACTGCAGTTGCTTTCATAGCCTTGCATCCCAGTTCCTTAACTTAAATTCCTTCCTTCATTCCTCCATTAAGATAGTTTCCTTGGACACCAAGGCATGTACTTGCAAAATCCCTCAAAATCAGTTTTATACCACCTTGTAAGGTTTCCTTCATAAAAGATGCATCAAAATTAATCTTTAGATAACCATTATCTGGAGGTTTACATTTCAGTACCTGCACGGAAACATTACCATTAATAGATAGATTAGTATCAAGATGAATGAGTCTATTAATGCCATCCAATGATATTATTCTATTAGGATTAAGATTTTGAAACACTTTTGAGCATCAATCTTTCCAGATAGTCCAAATTAAAACCTTAATAAGTTTATTTATATCATGCCTAGAGATACTTGTACCAAAGTTCAAACTATAATCTGCTGAGAACCAAGATATTACCCAAGATCTAAAAGAGCCATGCTGAGCCATAATATTACCCACATTAATGTTTAAAGCTAGCCAAATATATCTAGCATAAACGCATTTAATGAAAAGATGATCACTGGACTCAATAGGATGATTACACAGACTACAATGAATCTCAATTCCACATTTAATATCTGGAGAGATTATCTCTAGTTGGAACTAGAGCTTTAATGCACTTCCAAACAAATAATTTATCTTTATGAGGCAACTGGACCTTCCATCGTGTTTTCCAAACCTGTTGAGGAACAATATAAACACCTGTAGAAAAGTTAGACATTCTTGACAAGACATTATAAACACTTTTAACTGAGAATAAACATTTTCTATCTGGTAACCAAATAAGAGTGTAATTTTCTATAACAAGAACATCCATTTCTAGAATTCTTTTTGCAGAGTCAGGTTCAAACAAATAATGCATGAGGAGTACATTCCAGTTCCTAGTTTCAGAATAAAAAAAGATCAGAAACACAGGTATAAGAAATAGTATTAACTAGGCCTTCAGCAGGAACTAGAGGATGATCTAAACCTATGACTCAACAACCAAGCCAAATATTAACCTTAGTTTTACACTAAATTAAAACACTGGGGGTACCAAAATACACCACAAACTTTTTCGTAGGAAATCTGTATGGACAAACTCAATACAACTCCGAGAGTTAAAACTCAATCAAGGAAGGTGTCCAGAGTTATATCTCTATCTCTCTTGTGATTAGAACGTTTACAGAATTGAATCCGTGAACCTAATCTCGAAGAGAGTTCTTGGATAGTACCAAAGACCAATATCAAAGGATCAATCAAGTCTTATCCAACAAACAAGGTCGGACCAATATATCGTGATTGATCAACGCACAACCTGTGATATTCCAATTATAAAGATAAACAATATAATTCAGAAAAAGAAATAACACAGACACCATAAATTTTGTTAACGAGGAAACCGCAAATGCAGATAAACCTCGGGACCTAGTCTGGATTGAACACCAAACTGTATTAAGCAGCTACAGACACTAGCCTACTACCAATTAACATCGGTATGGAATGTAGTTGAGCCCGAACTCAGTATCCCACTGATTCAGGTACAGTCGCGCTTCTCACGCCTCTTAAATCCCAGCAGGACTCCGCGGAATAGATTCCCTTAGACTATGTCCAACATGGTTAGCCGAAACTAGCTGGTTTGAACTTAAAAGCTTAACACACATTTATCAAGAACACAAAGATATTGATCTTGAGTCAAAATCATGTGATCAAATAAGTCTAGTGTTAATTAGAGAATTGATCAAATGAAAATTATATCAGAGAAATAATTTAATCACAATTGAATCATAATCGACATAGTTAGTAAATGCACAAAGTACAATTACTTGAGTAGTTCGTGAATCGTCTTAGTCAAGGTACGCAGACCGGTTTGCAAACTTATAAGCAAAACCGAGTTCCGAAGTTGACATAACTTTTTCAGTTCGCGTACCGGTTTGCAAACTTAGGTGCAACACTATGTTCCGGAGTTGACAGAACTTTTTAAGTTCACGTATCGGTTTGCAAACTTAAGACCTTCACCGGTTCCGGAGTTCACATAACCTTTTTAGTTTGCGTACCAGTTTGGGTACTAAACTGGTTCTAGAGCATAAAACTGTATTGGTTCATATACCGTTTTGAATATTTAACGCGGTTTCCTTACCACAGTTCCAAAATGGTTTGTATACGAAAATACATACCTTTCCGGATCACGAAACAAATAGATTTTCCCATGATATGCATACGAATATGTGTATCACACAAATCTGAATGTCAATATATAGCTACTCCGCTACGTGTACGAGTACATGTAATACAGCTTCAGACATATAAAAGTTTTCTCAGTTTGTAAGACTGATAACACTGTCTTGTATTCCGAATATAGTAGTTATATATTTCTCTAAATCAATTCAAAACATTCCTGAATAACATCAATGACACATATCACTGTTCCGGGCTATTTTTGAATGATAAACTTGAATTAAGATTTGGTTCCGAACAATAAACTGTTCTCCACCGAATTTGATCAAGTATGAAAAAATGTTCATTAAGTTTAGTAATTATATTTCGAGAAATTCGTAAACTAAATAATTAGTTCTCGACTCGAAATTCTTGTCTATGCAAGATAGTCTAATTAGTTATGCGACAATCGTCTCAAGGATAAAAAGGTGAATATAACTTGAGAAGTAGGTGGTTCAGTCTTCACTTACCTTTTGTTGATGAAGTTCTCCAAAACCTTCAGTTGATCTTCGCCTTCAAATAATAGAACGCAAATGATGACTGGTTCGTTTCTCAACTACCTCTATCCTAGACCGAGACTTAACTAATTGTAGAGTAGAAATCAAGATATAGTTTTGACAAATAAACTTGACAATAAGCTTGATATAGCAACACTTGTCAGTTCGACCGAGCAATACTCTAACACTTAACAACCCATAAACTATTATTCTTAATGATCTTTATGCATCTATAAATTCCTATCCATATAGTTTATGCAAATGAATAATACTACAATTATTAAAGTACCTTGCACTCAAAATCTGCACCCAAAATTCATCATGTTCACTAATGATTTTCCAAACCAACTTGCATATAAGAGAAATATTAAAAGTCTCTAAATCTCAAAATCCTAGTCCAAACGTAAGATCCAACTTGACAAAAGTATGGCTATCCTTAAAATCCAGACATATGCAACCTGAAGTGCATCCTAGATTATTATTCACCTCACAAGTATAAAACTTGTGGAATCACTAAGTTGAGACGAAGAGAAATTTGTGATTTCTATGTATCTTTGTCAAGTGATAAATCAAAAATCGAACAAGATCAGGATACTCAAGTTATCAAGATAAAAGATAACTGGACCTGGCTTCACGAATCCCGGCGAAGTCTTTGGAAAAGCGGGGGTTTAACAACCACACCCAATATTTAGTTCGGCAATCTGAATGGACTAACTCTAACATACATTCAAGAGAATAAACTAGACAATCAGACTCAACCTTTAGAAAAGTATATCAAAGAGTTATATCTCAATTTCTCAATTCAATCCGCAATCAAACAAATAGGAATATCCGAGCCCGATTGAATAAGATAAATAACTTGGACGGTATCACAAACCAATATCCAAGTGTCAATCAATTCAATCAACAACCCAAAGGCCGAATTCAAGAACTGATTGAGCTTAACGCACAACCTGTGATATTTCAATTATATAAACAAATATAATGCGGAAAAGAAATAACACAGATACCAGAAATTTTGTTAACAAAAAAACCGCAAATGCAGAAAAACACCAGGACCTAGTCCATATTTGAACACCATACTGTATTAAGCCGCTACAGACACTAGCCTACTACCAATCTGTCTCACACAGAAAAGTCTATTGATATAGATAAATCTGTCTCCCACAGAAATACCTATGAGTTTTGTTCTGTCTTATGATAAATCAAGGTGCACAGGGACCAATTGATAAACCAGACTTATATTCCCGAAGAACAGGCAAGTATTATCAATCACCTCACAATAATCGTAATCGTATGGAAGCAAAACAAGATATTTGGGAATCACAAACGATGAAACGAAGATGTTTGTGACTTCTTTTAATCTTACCTATCGGAGGTAAATCTCAAGCAAATCTTAGAAAAGTTAATACTCAATCACGATAGTATAAGTAAGATCCGAACACACAACTACAGAGAAAATAGTTGGGTTTTGCTTCACAATCCCAATGAAGTCTTTAAGTCGTTAACCTACAAGGTTTTGGAATAAACTTAAGGTTAAAGGAGAATCGACTCTAGTCGCAACTAGTATCACACAGGAGGTGTGGGGATTAGGTTTCCCAGTTGCTAGAGTTCTCCCTTATATAGTCTTCAAATCAGGGTTTGATAGCTTTGAAACAAAGCAATCAATATTCACCGTTAGATGAAACCTGATCTAAGAGCCAAGCGAAATTTGCTTGAAACCAAAGAAATATCTCTCCATCGTTAGATGGTCTTAGCTTGTTACACACAAATTAAATGTACCTTCATTTAGATATTGATAACCGTACCTAAACGTGTACACTAGGTTGGCTCAACAATAATTAACCGAAGTTAGCCATATGAACACTTTCATATCAACCTTATTCATCTTAACCGCAACTAGTTCAAATGACTCAAATGAAACTAGTTATAGAGTTGTTCAATTGTTTATATTCTCATAGAAGTATACAAGAACACAATTGAAGCAAAATCGGTTTTATTCACTCGAATCAATTCATGAACATTATAGACACGGTTTGCAAAAGATTGCATTCCGTATTATATAAATGTATTAGTTCATGGCACAACCGATTCTAGAACTTAACCCACTCAAGTATGCAGACGGGTACGCATACTTAAGTAGCCGGACTTGGACTATGTCCGACAGTACGTGAACGGGTACGCATACTATCACACATCCAAAACATCAGTTGAATTCAGTACGCGTACGAGTACGCATACAATAGTTCCCGGACTTCAATTGAGTTCTCCAGTACGCGTACAGGTACACATACCAAGGCTCCCGGACTTTACCTGACCTCGCCAGTACGCATACGGGTGTGCATACTATACCGGTCTTGGATCAACATATATGCAAGTATGCATACTATGTCTATAATCCAATTATGGTCAAGTGTTCTAAACTCTATTTCAATCATTGAAACATTCTTAGAGGATGACAATAGTTGTTTTCACAAACTATTAGCATCAAAGATATTTTCAAGTGATTGACATAATCAATACGAAACATTCTGAGTCTACATCAAATGAGATGTTACAAGGCGATTTTCATAGGATCATCTTTTAACTTTCGTCAAGAATATAAGATGAACTTGGTTAAAGCGAAAGCTTACCAACACATATTTCAAGAAATATGTAAGCGAGTTAAACAGCTCGAAATATCAAATGTGTATAATCGAATACTATATAGCTATACGACTTTTGTCTCAATATAGGAGATAGAGTAGAAATAGACTTTCTGAGTGATAGATGAGTTTCAGTCTCCACATACCTTTTGTTGATGAAGTTCCACAAGCTCTCCTTAGTAGTTATTCGTCCTCAATTGATGAACGTCGTGAAGTCTAAAGCTCAACTACACAATCTATCATAGTCCGAGACATAGCTATAAGTAGACTAGAAATCAAGACTTATAATTTTGATCACTAAACTTGATAAACAAGCTTGAGATAGCAACGCTTGCGAGTTTGACCGAGCAGTGCTCTAACAATCTCCCCCTTTGTCAATTTTAGTGACAAAACTATCAATACATATGGATTACAAAATAAATAAACTTTGTAGCTTCTCATCCAAATGCTTGATCTCCTTGGTTCTTCAACATTACTCGAAATCTTCGTCACTTCCAAGTACTCCAGTGATTATGAACGTGTTCAACTCAGCATCATAGTTGTTGAAGATCCATAGCCATAACAATGACAAAACAGTTGCTCTCAATCATTGTTATACAGTGTCATAGTATTATTACATAACATCAAAGCCCAATTATATCACAACTTTAACAACAATACTATGGTGATATGTATCACTCCCCCTTTGTCAATGCTTTATCTCACAATGAAAACCACTCCCCCTTACATAATGATCTGTAAACCATATGTATTTCTAGTGTGAACTACACATTAATTCTCCCCCTTTTTGTCAATATAAATTGGCAAAGGTACGAAAACTAGTGGGATCCTAATGAAATTTTCATAGAGATACTTCATGACCAAAAGAGAACATATCAACTTTGTTTCAATGATTTCACATAGTCGAAACTTAGGGTATTCATCAAGGAGTTTATAAAGATACAAGATAACTCCTATAATATTCCACAGCCGCACTCCCCACAAAGATATGGCAATTAAGCACAAGTTCAATTAAGAACTCTCCCTCATAAATTGTCATTACCGAATGAACAACAAGAGCGACCTTACTTTTACAAGAAAGGAAGGATTTCTTTGGACATAATAAAATTACACGAAACATGAATTTATATCAAAAAAATCTCAATTGAATTAACCACAAAGGAAATGATCAATTCAATTGGCCATGCTCAACATAAGAAAACTTACGGAGCAACACAGTAATGTAATACCCCGATTTCGGCAGTGGTTGACCGAATGGAATATAAGTAATGATTTGTCCTTTCCTAACACCGAGGCCTTTTCAGCACAATTGGTTCCAGAGTTAGCAGAAAACTCTGTAGTTAAGCGTGCTCGGGCGGGAGCAATCCAGTGATGGGTGACCTCCCGGGAAGTTGCTGCTGGATAACCACAGCGATGCCCGTTGAAAACCCCACACTGCCGGATGACCACAGTGGCTAAGTGGGGACAATATCGGTGGAGGGACGGGTCATTACAAATGGTATCAGAGCCGACGACGGGTCACCTGCCGAGGGTGGGAAGGTACGCTGGATGGGGTATGTCCAGGTGCTTCTCATGAGAGGCAGGGAACGTCGGAGATCTGGGATTGAAATATATATTCCGGAGCCGAGGACGGCTCTAATTTAAGGTGGTGGTATTGTAATACCCCGATTTCGGCAGTGGTTGGCCGAATGGAATATAAGTAATGATTTGTCCTTTCCTAACTCCGAGGCCTTATCAGCACAATTGGTTCCAGAGTTGGCAGAAAACTCTGCAGTTAAGCGTGCTAGGGCGGGAGCAATCCAGGGATGGGTGACCTCCCGGGAAATTGTTGCTGGATAACCGCAGCGATGCCCGTTGAAAACCCCACACTGCCGGATGACCGCAGTGGCTTAGTGGGGACAGTATCGGTTGAGGGACGGGTCATTACAAGTACATTCACAAAGATGTGGATCAGGGAAAGACCAATACTGCGAAATAAACAAAGATTCATTCTATCTTTTATCACTATTTGCATAGAGACATGTAATAGACTTCATCTTTGTAAACAAAAGTTCATCCTATCTTCCATCAATTATTTGCATAATGACATAATAGGCTTAACTTTTGTTGTCAAAAGTTCATTCTATCTTTTATCAATATTTGCATAATGACATATAATAGACTTAACTTTTGAGCATATATGGGACAATCATAGTTCACGGACGCAAACACACATATCCCAAAACAAGTTGCAATATATAAAACCATAAAGATTAATACTGCAAAAACATCTTCAAAATAAACTTTAGAATTTAAATAAATAAATCTAAAAACATTGCAAGATGAAAATCGTTGACAATAGCTATGTGTACTCACAATAATTGTTATTCCAAACTCTAGTTATCCTTCTTAAAACACAAGAATAAATTCTCATAAGAAGTTTCCTAGACATTAAGACCTCTGAAAAATTCTTTATCGTCCCCGAACTCCTTGTCGTCAACAGCCATGGGAACATAAGGTTCATGAAGATAGGAGTCAATTCCAATAAACCTTCTAGAATGATGCCGAACCAGGGCCTTCTGGATTTCAAGAGTCCTTAAAACAATATCCTTTATTTGCTGAATCTCCTTTCTTGTTTCCTTCAACTCTTCAAGAACACCAGAAAACTTCTGAGAATTTGAAGGAACAACTCTTGGTTTCCTCACATTCCTTCTTTTTCTTTTCAAAGTTGGAGGTACAGGAGATTTATCTTTCCTTCATGATTGATAGCTTAACAATCATATTAACATCTTTTCCATCAGAAGACATAATGCTTGGAGTCTCCATACAAGTACGACATTGTGGGAGGAACTCACAAAATAATCTCAACAAGCAGTCTTATGATAAAAAGAGTTTCAGGAGAAGGAAAAAGGAATGTAGGGTTACGGAACTTTTACACAACAAAAGTTCACGTATGCACAACTCACAACCCTAAAGAGGGTAGAATTGTCAATTTTAACCCCTTTTTTTATTGATTAAACAGGGAAAGCCCTTCCAATATCAATTAGATATGAAAAGATGGAAGAATTCCAAATCGGCAAAGAACAAAAACAAAAACAAAAACAGAAAAATTCTTTTCCTAAAGCCTGAAGTGTGTAAACTCTTGTCTCTTTTTGAACCAGGCACATGAGACAAGATACACAAACAACACAATTAAGTTGTGCTGGGGTAAACAATAATCTGCCCACCATAATCCTTTTGAATGGAATTCTTAGAACCCTGTTTCACAGACAATTTAGACCGTACTCTTTTCTCTAGTGGTCTAGTCTTTTCTTTTGGAATAAACTTCTTTGGAGAAGAGTTGAGTTTACATACCTCAGATGACTTCTGAACAAGTTTGAGCTTGTTTGCTAATCGATTTGCTCTTTGTTGAAGTTTGTTGACATATCTTATCTTATGTTTGTACTTGAAACATTTGGAGAGTTCATGACCCTTGAGAGTACAATAAGAACATGTCAACATGGAGGATGGTTCATACGTCATAGTTGTGTAAGCAGCTAGACACACAGTAGAACCTGAAAAATCCGACATAGAATTTCCGGCAGACACAGAAAAATCTATTTTTTCTTCCAGAACGGTTGAGGTTTCTCCTGAAAGAATATCAAGGTTGATGTATGTATTGCTACAATTATCAAAATCAATATTTTCGCAGAGGAGTGCAACACTTGACTTTTCGTCTTTATTAGAATCATAGTGATGAGACATTTTATCAAGAGTTGCAGCAAGACCTTTGTTCCCAGTGTATTTTCTGCGATTCAGACACTCATTTGCAAAATGACCAAATCCTTTACACTTAAAGCACCGTGGAATATCCTCATCATCAGTATCGTCAATATTCCTATTTTTAGGAGGAACACGATTATAAGGTTTAACTGATGACTTGGGTTTATCTCTGGTGAACCGTTTACTTCTCTTCAAAAGAAGATCTCTAAACTTTCTTGTGATCAAGGAGACTGACTTATCAAGATCTTCATTTGATGAATCATCCTCAGAAAGATCATTTTCAGAGACGCAAACACTCTTACTTTTATCAAGTAATTTAGTGTTCTTTAGTGCTTTGAAAGCAATATCCTTTCCAGTTTTGGATACATGCTCATGATCAAAGATCTTTAACTTCCCAACCAGAGTATTTCTGGAAAGAGTTGCAAGGTTATTTCCCTCAACGATGGCATGCTTCTTAGAATCTTATCTAGATGGCAACGATCTTAGAATTTTCATCATAATGTCCTTTTCAGGAATAGTCTTACCCAACGCAAAAGATGCATTAACAATTTCAGACACTTTGTGATTAAACGCATCAAATGAATCTTCATCTGCCATACCAAGGTTTTTCCAATCAGAATTTAGGTTTTGAAGCCTAACTTCTTTTTCACAGGTATTCACTTCAAATACGGTTTCTAAGATATCCCAAGCATCTTTAGACTTCGTGCAAGTAGTCACATGATGCTGGAGATCTGGGGTAATGGCATGGATGATAGCATTTAACTCGTCAGAATTTTGCTTTGCAGCAATAACTTCTACAGGATCACACTCACAAATATCCTTTGGAGTAGTTACACTATTCACCGTAACTAAGGGAGGATCATAGCCATTAACAACCCGAACCCATGATTGAAATCACGCGCTTGAAGAAAGGCACGCATAGCAATTTTCCACCATAAGTAATTTGAGCCATCGAAGACTGGTGGTACGTTTATAGAGATATCACTTCTGTCCATAGAGTCAGATTGCTACAAACACAGACTTATGAGGTCTTAAACGTGTTTGCCTGCTCTGATACCAATTGAAAAAGCGGGGGTCTAACAACCACACCCAATATTTTATTCGGCAATCTGAATGGACTAACTCCAATATACTTTCAAGAGAATCAACTAGACAGTCAGACTCAATCTTTAGAAAAGTATATCAAAGAATTATATCTCAATTTTTCAATTCAATCTGCAATCAAAGAAATAGGAATTTGCGAGCCCGATTGAATAAGAGAAATAACTTGGATGGTATAAAAAACCAATATCAAAGTTTCAATCGATTCAATCAACAACCCAAAGGCTGGATTCAAGAACTGATTGAACTTAACGCAAAACCTGTGATATTTCAATTATATAAAAAAATATAATGCGGAAAGGAAATAACACAGACACCAGAAATTTTGTTAACGAGGAAACCGCAAATGCAGAAAAACCCCGGGACCTAGTCTAGCTTTGAACACCACACTATATTAATCCGCTACAGACATTAACCTATTACCAATGAACTTCGGACTGGAATGTAGTTGAGACCTAACCAATCGCACACTGATCAAGGTACAGTTGCACTCCTTACATCTCAGAACCCCAGCAGGATTCTACACACTTGATTCCCTTAGCTGATCTCACCCACAACTAAGAGTTGCTACGACCCAAAGTCGAAGACTTGATAAACTAATCTGTCTCACAAAGAAAAGTTAATTGATATAGATAAATCTTTCTCCCACAGAAATACCTATGAGTTTTGTTCCGTCTTATGATAAATAAAGGTGCATAAGAACCAATTGATAAACCAGACTTATATTCCCGAAGAACAGCCAAGTATTATCAATCACCTAACAATAATCTTAATCGTATGGAAGCGAAACAAGATATTGTGGAATCACAAATGATGAGACGAAGATGTTTGTGACTTCTTTTAATCTTACCCATCAGATATAAATCTCAAGCAAATCTTAGAAAAGATAATACTCAATCACGATAGTATAAATAAGATCAGAACACGCAACTAAAGATAAAATAGTTGGGTCTGGCCTCACAATCCTAATGAAATCTTTAAGTCTTCAAATCAGGGTTTGATAGCTTTGAAACAAAGCAATCAATATTCACCGTTAGATGAAACCTGATCTAAGAGCCAAGCGAAGTTTGCTTGAAACCAAAGCAATATCTCTCCAACGTTAGATGGTCTTAGCTTGTTACATACAAATGAAATGTACCTTCATTTAGATATGGATAACCGTACCTAAACATGTACACTAGGTTGGCTCAACAATAGTTAACCGAAGTTAGCCATATGAACACTTTCATATCAACCTTTTTCATCTTAACCACAACTAGTTCAAATGACTCAATTGAAACTAGTTATAGAGTTGTTCAATTGTTTATATTCTCATAGAAGTATACAAGAACACAATTGAAGCAAAATCGGTTTGATTCACTCGAATCAATTCATAAACATTATAGCCACGGTTTGCAAAAGATTGCATTCCTTATTATATAAATGTATTAGTTCATGGCACAACCGATTCAAGAACTTAACCCACTCAAGTATGCAAACGGGTACGCATACTTAAGTAGCCGGACTTGGACTGTGTCCGACAGTACATGAACGGGTACGCATACTATCACACATCCAAAACATCAGTTGAATTCAGTACGCGTACGAGTACGCATACAATAGTTCATGGACTTCAATTGAGTTCGCAAGTATGCGTACGGGTACACATACCAAGGCTCCCGGACTTTACCTGGCCAGTATGCATACGGGTGTGCATACTATACTGGTCTTGGATCAACATATATGCAAGTACGCATACTATGTCTATAATCCAATTATGGTTAAGTGTTCTAAACTCTATTTCAATCATTGAAACATTCTTAGAGGATGACAATAGTTGTTTTCACAAACTATTAGGATCAAAGTTATTTTAAAGTGATTGACATAATCAATACGAAACATTCCGAGTCTATATCAAATGTTACAAGGCGATTTTCATATGATCATCTTTTGACTTTCGTAAAGAATATAAGATGAACTTGGTTAAAGCGAAAGCTTACCAACACATATTTCGAGAAATATGTAAGCGAGT
The DNA here is from genome assembly GCA_023531105.1 of Papaver atlanticum. Lineage (NCBI taxonomy): Eukaryota > Viridiplantae > Streptophyta > Magnoliopsida > Ranunculales > Papaveraceae > Papaver > Papaver atlanticum. The sequence goes on from JAJJMB010014087.1 coordinate 2,122,937, forward strand.
TAAACAGCTCTAAATATCAAATGTGTATAATCGAATACTATATAGCTATACGACTTTTGTCTCAATATAGGAGATAGAGTAGAAATAGACTTTCCGAGTGATAGATGAGTTTCAGTCTCCACATACCTTTTGTTGATGAAGTTCCACAAGCTCTCCTTAGTAGTTCTTCGTCTTAAATTGATGAACGCCGTGAAGTCTAAATCTCAACTACACAATCTATCATAGTCCGAGACATAGCTATAAGTAGACTAGGAATCAAGACTTATAGTTTTGATCACTAAACTTGACAAACAAGCTTGAGATAGCAACCCTTGCGAGTTTGACCGAGCAGTGCTCTAACAATCGTTGATAGTCGCAAAACTATAAAAGGGTTTATGGAGAGGACGACTCTAGATACAACTAGGACACACCAAAAAGTAGTGTCGGGATTCAAAGATCCCAGTTGCCAAAGTTCCCCTTATATAGACTTCAAGGCCTAGGTTGCTTTAGGTTTAAGTTAAGATAGCTTTGGAACCAAGCAAACAATATCCATTGTTAGATGAAAGCTTTGAATCTCATTCACATAAATAAGATATACACTCTGGTTAGTTAAACAACAACCAAAGTGTGTACAAAGACTATGTCCAACATGGTTAGTCTTAACTAGTCGGTTTGAACTTAAAAGCTTAACACTCATTTTTCAAGAACACAAAGACATTGATCTTGAGTCACAATCATGTGATTAAATAAGTCTAGTGTTAATTACATAATTTATAAAATGAAAATTATCTTAGAGAAATAATTAAATCGCAATTGAATCATAATCGACATAGTTAGTAAATGCACGAAGTACAATTACTTGAGTAGTTCGTGAATCGGATGAGTCAAGGTACGCGTACCGGTTTGCAAACTTATAAGTAAAACCGAGTTCCTTAGTTGAAAGAACTTTATCAGTTCACGTACCGGTTTGCAAACTTAAGACCTTCACCGGTTCCGGAGTTCACATAACCTTTTTAGTTTGCGTACCAGTTTGGGTACTAAACTGGTTCTAGAACATAGAACTGTATTGGTTCGCATACCAATTTTAATATTTAACCTGGTTCCCTTACCATAGTTCCAAAACGGTTTGTATACGAAAATACATACCTATCCGGATCACGAAACAAACAGATTTTCCCATGATGTGCATACGAATATGCGTATCACACAAATCCAAAGTCGATATATAGCTACTCCGCTACGTGTACTAGTACATGTAATACGGCTTCAGACATATAACAATTTTCTCAGTTTGTATGACTGATAACACTGTCTTGTATTCCGGATATAGTAGTTCTATATTTCTTTAAATCAATTCGAAACATTCCTGAATAACATAAATGACACATATCACTGTTCTCTGCTATTTTCAAATGATAAACTTGAATCAAGATTCGGTTCTGAACAATAAAATGTTCTCCACCGAATTTGATAAAGTATGAACAAATGTTCATTAAGCTTAGTCATTATATTTCGAGAAATTCGTAAACTAAATAATTAGTTCTCGACTCGAAATTCTCTTCTATGCAAGCTAGTCTAATTAGTTATGCGACAATCGTCCCAAGGATAGAAAGGTGAATATAACTTGAGAAGTAGGTGGTTCAGTCTTCACTTACCTTTTGTTGATGAAGTTCTCCAAAAGCTTCGGTTGATCTTCGCCTTCAAACGGTAGAACGTAAATGATGACTGGTTCGTTTCTCAACTACCTCTATCCTAGACCGAGACTTAACTAATTATAGACTAAAAATCAAAATATAGTTTTGACAACTAAATTTGACAACAAGCTTGATATAGCAACACTTGTGAGTTCGACCAAGCAATGCTGTAATAATCTTCCCCTTTGTTAATTTTAGTAACAAAACTATTAATACATATGGATAACAAAAATAAAGCTTCGAAAAACTCCTTGATCCATCATGCGTTGATTTTCTTGGTTTCTTCAACTCTCATTAAACTCTTCGTTATTTCAAGTCGCAATGATTCTGAACCTGTTCAACTTAACATCGTTGTTGTTGAAGATCCGTAGCTATAACAACTCTCGTCATTAAACTGAAACATAGTATTATTATCTTCTCTCCAAAGTTCAATTTTATCTCGACTCTGAAGTAATACTACGGTGATATGTTTCTCCTCCTTAATCAATAGTTACATCTTTTGTATAATAGGCAAAACCTGTAGCTTAATGATTCTCCCCCCCCCTTACATAATGATCCGTAAACCATATGTATGTAGTATGAAACTACTATATAATTCTCCCCCTTTTTGTCAATAAAATTGACAAAGGTACGAAAATCGTGGGATTATAATGAATACAATCAAAAAGATATCTTCAAGTTTTAAGGAAGATGGAGATATTACATAAGAACATAGTTAAAATGTAACTCCTCATATCAACTTATTTAGATGATTTCACATAGTAATAAATACTTAGAGCTCATCCTAGGAGATTAAAAAGATACAAGCATCCCCTTTACAATTCCGCAACCACACTCCTCACAAAGATATAGCAATTAAGCACAAGTTCATTTAAGAACTCTCCCCCATTAAATGTCATTCCCAAGAGAACAACATGAGTGGCCTTGCTTTTGTGAAAAAGAAGGATTGTGGCGGACATTAACAAATCACAAGGATTTGTATCCATAGTATCGACATAAATTAATCTCAAGGCCAGTTACGAACAAAGAGACAATCTTACTCAATTTTACTTAACATAAGAAGATCTTAAGGAGTGTGTCAAGCAGCAAAACACGAAAGTGTGATCACAAGAAGATCAATTCCGCTAGAATAATCTCAAAGAGTTTGTTCTATTTTCGTTTATAAAAACATAACAGATTTAACTTTTGAGCATATATGAAATATTAGCTCGATTCACGAGAACTGAAAGGCACAAATATTTCATAAGAATTTTTGCAATAATTAAACCAATAATGATTATATCTGCAAGTTCATCTTCCAACAACTCTAGAATTTAAATAAATCTAAAAACATGCAAGATGAAAAAACGTTGGAAATAGCTATGTGTAATCACAATCTTTGCTATACCAAATCCTGGTTATCCTTCTCAAGAATAAATTCCTCAAAAGAAGTTTCATAGACAAAGAAGAAAAATAAACTAGATTTTTCCTGACCCTTCATCGGTATTGAGACCCTTGAATTCGTCATCAACTGTATCAACGAGCTCTTCATAGAAAATATCCTCATTGAGTAGTTCACGAACATGAGATTTCATGAAAACAAGGTCAGCAGAAACCTTTTTCAACTCAGTCTTTACCATGTCTAAACTTTTTAGCGTTTCAACAAGTTCTAGTTTTGCTTCTTCAAATTGTTTAAGGAAATCATAAACAACATCAGCAGAAATCATCTCTTCTCGCTCAACATCTTAATGATCATAAGCAAAGTAGCAATTCACATCAGACGGAATCTCAGATGAATCAATAACTTCGTCATCGACCAGCATTCTCTTATTTCCTCTTAATTCAATACTATCGCAATTAAGAACTTTCTCTATGCTTCCAATAATTCCAGACACAGGAGACATGCTTGGTTGCGGAACCTTGGAAGAGAATTTGTCAATCACAAGTTATGGTATATAAAGGAAAATATATTCTCCGGGATGAACGACGGTTCGTGACACGATTTGGATATTAAGGTTTCGCATGGTCAAGACAGAAAGGTACGTGTACCTTTTGATAGTTCGGGACCGGTTGATTCTAACGAGTTTCGGAACACAAAAATTGAAGGTAGAAAATAGTTTTTTTATTTTAGAGAGCACACGACAATTTATCAATACTGCAACTATCCCCTATTTTTGTAAATATTCTTCCTTGAATATCAATGTATTCTTATCTCAACAAACATGATTTTAGTTCACAAGAGAATTAATATTTAAGAAGATTTTAATCATAAGATGTCACCTCAAGAATTCATAACATTCAAATCTGATTGAACTTATTATGAAGGGATTGTTGCTTATTAAAAACAAGTACTACTTGAAGAAAATAGTACACCTGTCACGCAGTAATCCTTATCCAGCAGGATTTTTTATGGATGAGGTTCCAAGACCTGTGCCTAGTTCGCACAAGGGTGAGTTTTGCACTCACCAATGGAATTATGCTGCTGTTTTCTTTTGCTCTTTCTTTTAAAACGTGAAAAATGATCATAAACATTACTGTCATTAAAATAAGAGACATCATTAGAACTTTTACATGAAGTTCCTTGTCTTGAAACGGACAGTTTGTCGATAAGATCCTTATATCTTGTAATGATCAAATTCAGGTTAGCTTGTTCAGCTGTTTCAAAAGTTTCCAGCCCTTTTGAAGGTATATAGGTATCCTTTCGAACCCATATTTGTGATGGTTTCACAAAGTTCTTCTTAAAAAGATTTTTTATACTACCCTTTTGTTTTGAGGACGATGAAGTGCTGACATTCCTGGAAGCAGATTTGCTTGAATGTGGTCTCACCTCAAGTGGTTTAGACATCCTAATATCAGTAACACCTTTCAGAATTAAATCCAAGGTGTTTTGAAGATGGTCAAACTGAAAGTTTTCCGACCTCAGTTTACACTTTCTTTGAATATGTCCTTTAGTGTTGCAAAAGAAGCACACTTTCTGAGTTTCAATGAAATCAGAACAGGTAGTCTTAACAATTTCGTTTTGAAAAGAACTTTCCATCCTTGGAGACACAGTTTTTCTTAGTCAGAAAAATTCAACTGATCGTCTCTTATCAAAGCAGTACTTTGATTATTGGTTTTTGACTGTGATTTTGTTAGTATATCATGAACATAATTTATTCTTACTTTTTCTAGTTCATCGTCTTGTTAAGAAACAGCCATCATGGTAGTTTCTTTGGATTCACTATCACAATGTAGAGCAGTGTTCTTACTTGCGATCTCCAAGGCATCACCTTCACGAGACATCCTTGATTTGGAATCATATTTAGAAATAATACCGATGAGAGTATTGAGTTTGTGTCTCAGTCGAATGAGCTCAGAAGCCTAAAATTCAAATCGCTTGAAAATTTTAAAGCTTTCCTTGGCTGCTTACTTCTAAGTTAGATTCATCTGTAAAACAATAGGCAAGGCACTTATCAATATCCAACTGTTTTATGGAGACACATTGTTCGTCTCTAAGAGAGTTTGTTAATTCAGACTCTCCTCCTGAATTCAAAGAAACGGGTTTTTTAAACTGGTGTAGCGTTTATCAGAGATTTTACTCGTGTCAATATAGTCAGACTGCTTTAAACACAGACTTATTAGGTCTTAACGTGTTTGTCGGCTCTGATACCAATTGAAAACACTTGGGTTACCAAAATACACCACCAACTTTTTCATAGGCAATCTGTATGGACAAACTCAACACAACTCCGAGAGTTAAAACTCAATCAAGGAAGGTGCCTAGAGTTATATCTCTATCTCTCTTGTGATTAGAACGTTTACAGAATTGAATCCGTGAACCTAAACTCAAAGAAAGTTCTTGGATAGTACCAAAGACCAATATCTAAGGATCAATCAAGTCTTATCCAACAAACAAGGTCGGACCTATATATTGTGATTGATCAACGTACAACCTGTGATATTCCAATTATAAAGATAAACAATATAATTCAGAAAAATAAATAACACAGACACCATAAATTTTGTTAACGAGGAAACCGCAAATTGTATTAAGCCGCTACAGACACTAGCCTACTACAAATTAACTTCGGTCTGGAATGTAGTTGGGCCCGAACTCAGTATCCCACTGATTAAGGTACATTCGCGCTTCTTACGCCTCTTAAATCCCAGCAGGACTACGCGCAATAGATTCCCTTAGATGACGTCATACCAACTAAGAGTTTCTTCAACTCAATTAAAGACTTTAAACCAAATATGTCTCACACTGATTAAGAATATATAATTGATTTCCTGGTTTACGATCGAGATGGATGACCAGATCAAACGTAAGATCCAGGTGATGGAAATCGATAACAACTTTACAAAAGTCTGGCTATCCTCAAAATCCGGACTTATGCCACCCAAAGTGTAGCCTAGATTATTATTCACCTCACAAGTATAAAACTTGTGGAATCACAAAGTTGAGACGAAGAGAACTTTGTGATTTCTATTTATCTTGTTCAAGTGATAAATCAAAAATCGAACAAGATCATGATACTCAAGTTATCAAGATAAAAGATAACTGGACCTGGCTTTACGAATCCCAATAAAGTCTTTGATAGTCGCTAAATCCTAAAAAGGGTTTCTGGAGGACGACTCTAGATACAACTAGGACACACCAAAAAGTAGTGTCGGGATTCAAATATCCCAGTTGCCAAGAGTTACCCTTATATAGACTTCAAAGCCTAGGTTGCTTTAGGTTTAAGCTAAGATAGCTTTGGAACCAAGCAAAAAAAAATCCACTGTTAGATGAAAGCTTTGAATCTTATTCACATAAAAAAGATATACACTCTAGTTAGGTAAACAGTAATCCAACCGTTTACAAAGACTATGTCCAACATGGTTAGCCGAAACTAGCTGGTTTGAACTTAAAAGCTTAACACTCATTTTTCAAGAACACAAAGATATTGATCTTGAGTCACAATCATGTGATCAAATAAGTCTCGTGTTAATTAGAGAATTGATCAAATACAAATTATCTCAGAGAAATAATTTAATCACAATTGAATCATAATCGACATAGTTAGTAAATGCACAAAGTACATTTACTTGAGTAGTTCGTGAATTGGCTGAGTCAAGGTACGCAGACCAGTTTGAAAACTTATAAGCAAAACCGAGTTCCGAAGTTGACATAACTTTTTCAGGTCGCGTACCGGTTTGCAAACTTAGGTGCTACACTATGTTCCGGAGTTGACAGAACTTTTTAAGTTCACGTATCGGTTTGCAAACTTAATACCTTCACCGGTTCCGGAGTTCACATAACCTTTTTAGTTTGCGTACTAGTTTGGGTACTAAACTGGTTCTAGAGCATAAAACTGTATTGGTTCGTATACCGTTTTGAATATTTAACCCGATTTCCTTACCACAGTTCCAAAATGGTTTGTATACGAAAATACATACCTATCCGGATCACGAAACAAACAGATTTTCCCATGATATGCATACGAATATGCGTATCACACAAATCTGAAAGTCGATATATAGCTACTCCGCTACGTGTACGAGTACATGTAATACAACTTCAGACATATAACAGTTTTCTCAGTTTGTAAGACTGATAACACTGTCTTGTATTCTGAATATAGTAGTTATATATTTCTCTAAATCAATTCAAAACATTCTTGAATAACATCAATGACACATATCACTGTTCCGGGTTATTTTTGAATGATAAACTTGACTTAAGATTTGGTTCCGAACAATAAACTGTTCTCCACCGAATTTGATCAAGTATGAAAAAATGTTCATTAAGTTTAGTCATTATATTTCGAGAAATTCGTAAACTAAATAATTAGTTCTCGACTCGAAATTCTTGTCTATGCAAGATAGTCTAATTAGTTATGCGACAATCGTCTCAAGGATAGAAAGGTGAATATAACTTGAGAAGTAGGTGGTTCAGTCTTCACTTACCTTTTGTTGATGAAGTTCTCCAAAACCTTCAGTTGATCTTCGCCTTCAAATAGTATAACGCAAATGATGACTGGTTCGTTTCTCAACTACCTCTATCCTAGACCGAGACTTAACTAATTGTAGACTAGAAATCAAGATATAGTTTTGACAAATAAACTTGACAACAAGCTTGATATAGCAACACTTGTCAGTTTGACCGAGCAATGCTCTAACACTTAACAACCCATAAACTATTATCTTAATGATCTTTATGCATCTATAAATTCCTATCCATATAATTTCTGCAAATGAATAATACTATAATTATTAAAGTACCTTGCATTCAAAATATGCACCCACAATTCATCATGTTCACTAATGATTTTCCAAACCAACTTGCATATAAGAGCAACATTAAAAGTCTCTAAATCACAAAATCCTAGTCCACCCAAACCTTTAGACTTGTTAATGTCATCCCAAGCAATGAATTTAATTCATTTACCAGTTTTATGACCCCACCAAAAGTTCCTCTGCAAAGAATGAAGTTTACTGATTAGAGTGGTTGGGATTTTAAAGCAGCCCATATGATAAGTGGGCAAAGAATTCAAAACAAACTTTATCAAAGTAGATCTACCATCTTAGTTAAGAGTGCTACCTACATAATTCTTAAGTCTAGCCTCAAAAGATTGGACTATTGGATCAAAAGATTTCACCTTAGAATGACCAAGTAACATAGGAGCTCCAATATACTTTTCAGAATCAGTTACTATAGTCATTTACCAAATAATGTGAAAATGGCAACAAAATTACCAAGTCTTTTTTTTTTTAAGTATAAGCAGTAGATAACTATACAATCTACCAACTAAGCGTGTTTTTCAAGGCATGGCTAGTTTTTTAATATATTTTTTGAAGAAAATAGTTGTTGGGGCTTATATCCATATAAGAGAACCCCTCTCTCACACCCTATTTGTCCCCAAACTTTCCACTTCTATTCAATTCAACTTCTCATACCTTCCTCATTAAAAAAAATGGCCATTTCTTTTACTAAAGAAGAAGATATTGTTGTTTCTTGAGGGTAGGTAGCGACAATAACTCATGATATTATCCTTTCGCTTAACGTTATGTAACCATATGCACAGTTTTGGAATCGTGTTTTAATAGTCTTTGTGGCGTGGGATGATGATCGAAATGGAAGATCATACAATATATGACATTAGAAAAAGAAAGAGTAAGATAGACAAAGAGATAACCAAATTTGAAACGGATGAACGATTTGCTAAGGAAGCTTATCCAAGATGGCCGTGTGATCGACGAGTACGTACTTAGTAACTCTTACAAAAATTAATTTTGAAAAATACTAACTTATTACTTATTTTTAATTTTATGAGAAATCTTGTTGAGCGTAATGAATGTTATGATATCTTGAGAGACGGTTTCCTTGGTTTCAACTAAGGGTGAAACATTGAAATGTAATGCTATGATCTATGTTAGGACTTTTTACTCATTGTAATGTTATGGATGTAGATGTTTTACTTTAAATTGTAATGCTATGATCTATGTTAGGGATTTTATCTTTTTGCAATGTCAAGGATTTTCCCTTTCATGTAATACAAAGAATGGCAATCGGGAGACATTCATTAACTCGTATTTCTGATTATATATAATCGTATGTTTATCGTTATCTTATCTACCAATTATAGTGAAAAATAAAAACAGAAAAACCAAGTTAGTTTTCAATGTAATAATAGATATATAAATATGTACCTTACCTGCCGATTATGATGTAACATGACAACAGAAAAAGCAAGTCAATTTCAAAGGAATAATTGGTATTTATCTATCGATTATGATGAAAATTGTCAACAAAAAAACCAAGAATGTTTCAACAGGCATAATGGTATATAATCATACAATTTATCTACGGATTATGCTGAAAATGCCAACAAGAAAACCAATTCTATTTCAACATGCATAATTGGTAGATAAGTATACAATTTATTTACCGATAATGCTGAAAAATATTAACAGAATTACGTAGGCAGTTTGAGCCGCCTTCAAATCAATCTATAATTCATAAGATAACCTAAGCTAACCATTCATAATCCATAAACATATTGTAAGAACTTAAAATCCGAAATAAATTTTGTAGCGACATATCCAAAAGAAACCAGAATAGTAATGTTCTCTAAAAAGCAACTAGTAATCCTAAAGTACCACATTAAGAGATAGCTTCGAGCTCGTTTAGTTTTAATACAATTACGACCACCATGACCATCAATGCCACCATCATCACCTTCATTATCAAGGATATTTCCTTCATTATTGGCGGCGCTTGTTGAACCCCAAGACCTTTTAATTGGACTTTGTTACCGGCTTCTTAGGCTTTTGAGCATTTTTTCTCCCCAAACTGACTGTCATAAGCTTGATTATCAATATTATCTACTAGGTCTGCATGCTCTTTTTTGCTTCTCAACTAACAAAGGCGCTTCCGACTTTATAATGTGGCCGTCTTCTTTCCCAAGAACACAAAAAAAATATCTTGTTTTCATGCGACTTATCAACCAATTAATACTTACAACAGTGCGAGGTAATATTAAAATAAAAATAAAATAAAAAATGATACGTACCCTTTTTTCATAACCAGATGGCTTTTCTTTGACGACACAAGTATAATCGGAAGCCTTAGTAGTCTGTCATTTATCTTCAAGAACCACACGAAAATAAGAATCTTTTTGGTACCATTCCATATACCCTGGAGATACTTTATCACATCGAGTAATAGTGATCAGTGCATATTTTACTATACTTTTGTTATCAATTCCATGCTTGTATTTGTTATATTTCTTGTATGATACCTTGTGTTACTCTTTTTTTCCTTTGTTTGTCTTATCCAGGTAGAATCATCCAAAAGGAGCGAAAAGAGTGCGAAAACAGACATAGAAATGAGCATGGACAAAATACCAAGTGGAGCTCAACCAAATTCAGGAGTATTTAACTCTATGTTGTATAGAATGAAGAGACTGACAGAACGCAAAACGAATGAGGTCATTCCAAGTTCGTATGATAAAGTTATGGGCGAAACGGTTAGGGATCTCTAGCAGGTTCGGTCCCTCAATTGAAAAATTTGTGAAATTACTTTACAAAGTGGAAAACTTGGTTCCGAAGGAATCCCAAATCCCATGGTTGTTAGGGATATTTAAGGAGATTTCTCAATATATTCCGAAAAACTTTTTAAGAGGGTTTCATCACCGAAACATAGATGAGACACTAGATTTACATCTTTATTCTACGGTTTACCCCGTTAGGGGGAAACCGTGAGATATCTTATTCTTCTTATTCTTTCTTTGTATCATGAGTAGCTAATATTTAATTTGTTGATTATGGATGAATTCAATGTTCTAAACATGAAGTTTTGTTAGTTATACAAGTTTATTTGGAGTTTTAATCATCTTATAGTTTGTTTTCACTATATCTAAAGTTTATAGTTAATTTCTACGTGGAATTCTAAGGAGAAATCGTGTGTGAAGGAAACACTAGTAAGTAGACCGATCTTATGTGTTTGATGCTAGGATCAACCAATATTCACAAACCCTAATGAATCTGATTAGGTTACACTTTGAGAGCTTATTCATGGTGGCTCAAATGGATAGAATCTGGTAATCGAGCACTTCTATATCTAGTGCCACAAGGAGTTTTGGGGATAGCAGAGCTTATTGCTATTTTACGGTTTGTGATATATGATTCTAGCGGCGAAGGATTCTATAATCATTTCTTTCTTCTTATTGCTTTAATCAATCAATCCAATCCCCCCCCCCCCCCCCCCTACACACACACACCCTTTTAGTATTTACTTTATTTTAGTTTGCTAATCCAAAAAACAATCAATTTCATAGCTCTATGTGGGAACGATTTCTACTACCGCAACATTACTAGTTAATTAGTGAGAAATATCTTGATTAATTTGTTATGCCTACAACATCTTATCAACTAGGTCTCCCAATGTTGATCATAAATTGATGTCTGGTGTTCCAGCTCAATGAATGGGTTAAAAGAGAGTGAACTACCTTGATAGAGTCAAGACTAGACTCACAATGTTCCAACTCCAAGGAAAAGTGGCTACATATGTTATGCCATGGTTTTTCTTGTACATAACTATGTTGCTGCATCACCCTTATAACATTGTACATCACATATCCTGTGGTGTGCCACAACGGTCCATAATAACGCGATAACTCGGACCTTATTATTATATATATCCTTCATCTCGGTCGGACCATGATATCATGATCTAACATTGAATTTTCAGTAGCAGTAGATAACCCCGAGTTGCTTATAATTTCCTTGAACCTATCACGTTCACCGTCTAAATCCTAGCTTTTCATATTTGTTGGTGCAACTGTAGGTTTGAATAGACGAACTGCATGTGATGATCCTATTATATACTACGAGTTAAAAAATAATTAGAATAGTCGTTAAGACTTCTATGAATACAAAGACAATAGCTTAAGAATTTTTTTTTTGATTATTACCTCAGTTGAATCGATGACTTCGACTCATGAGTCTCTATATCCACATAACGATGTTACTGCATCTCTTGGTAATCCGTGAGTTTCGCCATCTTGGATACCCTTTCTTCTTGATTGGCTTCTTTTGCCCTTTATATTTACCTTTTCCTTCTCCTCTGGAGCACTTGGTTTCCCTTCTTCTTGTTCTCTAAATTCTCCATCACTTGGTGGTCCTTCTTGTAAACTTGGTTGACTCGTTTTTTCTTGAGTTCCATCGTTGATAGAGATTCCTGGAGAGCTCTTATTTCTTCATGCACTAGCTGTTAGTCTTTGACCCCATCACGACGAGGCTGTGTAGCATCTTTATCTTGGTCATTCTTAGTTCGTCTTTCCCTAATAAACAAAATAAAAAGCAATCCAGTTATGATTGGTTATAATTAGTGAATAGGGCCAAAAGATAACAACTGATTGCTCACAATTGGTAGTTCGGGTTCACTTTTATCCTCCGACTACAAAACAGTAAGTATAAAGGGTTGACTTTATCCACCTATTATGCATCTTTTGTGGAACTGAAAACTTAATGTTGTTGAGACAAATATAATTGGTAGGTAGTGTTAAATTATCTACCGATTATGCATCCTTTTTGGAACATAAAATTTTAAGTTGTTGTGGAAAACATAATTGGTAGACAAATAACCACATATCACTACCGATTAAAATGTAGCCTTCAATTTTTATTTTTATTCAATATTTATAATCGGTAGTTAGTATTAGAACTTATCTGCTGATTAGGTCAGATTTTCTCCAATTACTTGCTCTAATCCTCTAATGTGATCAGTGGATATATATAACTTATCTACTGATTATGTCTGGGGTACAGAAACTGAAAATACAAGACATAATTATCAATATTATCTACCAATTATTGTTGATGTTCTTCAAAAATGAAGAACATGGTTCATAATTGGTAGAAAATTACCTACATGTAACTAACGATAATGACTAGTAACCGAAAACTATATAAAAAAAGTCACATATCCATCCAATTGAAGCAATAAAAACCAAAAATTTGCTAGATTAATACCTTATTGGGGCCATTTGACCTTCGCGGAGAATTATAGTGTCAGAATCAGTGAACGAATCTAGATCAGGGACTACATCTTCATCATGTTCTTCACTTTCTTCATCTTCTTCGTTAACAATTTCTTTCGGTTTTGATTTCTTCCCAAATTTCGGATCACTTCTAGTATCAGATTCACGAGTTGATTGTTTCACTCGAGCTTTGGTGGGTTGAATCATCGTTATATAAAAGAATTGATGATGATTTGGTTCAGGATTAAGACGAGACGATGAATTGGTTTCGAAAATTTAACGAGGGAATTCTTTTTTCCTCTCAAGTTCAATCGATCTGCGGGTATAAGAGAAGAGAGAGAGTTTGTGAAATGAAATTAGAGAATAGTGTTTAAGTTTTTATTAGCGAAAGGGTATATAGGATATTTACTCAGCACTATGACATCCCATAGCCACCTCTATTGGATGGGTATGAATTAATAGCTCCAAATTAGTTTTTGTCGGCCCTTAAATTGGAAAGGCTTTTTAACTTCTAAAATTCGTAAAAGAACTTCCCAAAGTACAGTAAAACTTCGATAAATTAATAGTCTTGGGACTGCTAAATTTTATCAATTTGGCGAAGTATTAATTTATCGATAAATTAATAAGTTATTATTATATCGAAACATACCAAATTTAAATTTAAATTTCTAAAATAAGTGTGTAATATCAAATATCTAGAAATTTTATTTTCAATTCAAACTATTTTCTAATTATTTTATGGCACATTATGTGTATGAACATATATATTTTAATGTTAAAATTAAAATAGGAAAAAGAAAACACAATAAAATCATTTTGGAACTTCTGAAGGGAGTACGAAAAATTAAAGATGAACTCCATTGTATTATCAATGCGAACAAAAACAAATAACCGTAGATGCCTATTTTAATAAGCATCGTAATATAATGTTATCCCACTAATTATTAATTTATATATTAGTTGGGCCCTATAGGAAACTTAAAAATTTTATTATCTTATAAATTTAGCGGGGTTATTAATTTAGCACACTGGCCCAAATCGGGACATGCAAAAAATATTATCTTAACAAAATTATTAATTTATCGCGGATTAATTTAACGAAGTTCTACCGTATATCTAAACACCTTTTTAGTTGACTAAGAACAGTCTGTACCAATTGTTTGCTTAAGGAATAACTATAATACATTCTTGCTAGTGAGGATCATACAAGAGTGCAAAATAACATTTATAATACTCCGCATGTCTTTGTGGAAGAGAGTGGTTCGAGAACAACCACACTCAGCAGTCAACATTTCATGTTTAAAAAGAAATTGGGAAATCTAGATCATAGGATTGATAGCAGCTTTTATCAGAAACGGGGAGAGTATATCATATACTTCCTTACCATTGCTCAATGGCCCTTGTCACACAAAGTAGCAAAAATTCATACACGCACTTGTAAACAGCAAGGTTGCTACAAGGGTACTTAACCGTTAATGGGTGAATGACTCTCTACCCTCACTCAAATGAACGAGTATATAACGTAAAATGCGTAGATGAAAAGCAGATAATGAGTTGGGACAGCTGCCCCTGGAGGCCCTGAACTGCTTCCACCAACAGGGCCGCTATTCTTCGCTGTTAACCCACATGTCAGAACTCCATCCGGTATAGTTTTGATCTTATCTACAGCTTCTGCGAAAACTACACCCATACCCATATGCAAATGAGGCTCAATATGGCAATGGAAAGGCCAAACACCTGGGTTATCTGTCACAAACCTTATCGCTGTCCATCCGTGAGGAAAAATTACCACGGTATTTCTCAACGGCGGGTTATCCAAATTCAAATTTTTGCCATCATTTTCCTCGGAAAATTTCCCATCTCCATAACCCAAAACCCAGAAATCATGACCATGTAAATGCCATGGATGTACCTCGCTCACATTCGCTGACAATATATTGGCATTTTGTATGATCACATCAATTGTGATGTTATAATCAAAATTATATAAATTATTTCCATAAGTCGAGTTAGGATTAACAGGTGGCTTCATGATGTCGTAAGTAGCCGGGAAATCTTCTGCCGGACTTTTACCATCGAAAGCATTTTTCAATCCGAACTTGAGGGAACCAATTAGAGGAGTTGTTGGCAGAACTAAGGAGACATTGTTAATGGCCCATTTTACATAACCATTGATTGTGTTTTGAGTGTTTAAACGGTCGGATTTAGTCGGAGGTTTGGGTATGGACTTTAATGCAAGAATTTTGTTGGCGAAGGATTTGCCTCCAGCAAAATCATTCCATTCAGGAGAGGTAGGAGGAGGAGATAAGGGTGTATCTGAAACAGGGTTGGGTTTGTAGTTTAAGATGGTAAGACCTGGTGGAGGAAGAGGAGGTTTTCTTGCTATCTGATATGCTGAGATCCAGTAGTTTGTTGATGGATCCTGATTTGTTGTAATAAGAACTGAATACGTATCGCCGGAATAAATGTTGAGGCTATCTACTGACACTGGTTGAATGTAGTTCCCATCAGCTTCCACCAATGTCATGTTATGATTCTGATTCATTTTCAAATTTCAGTTTAAATTTAAATTATTAAGCATCATTGCCAATTAGTTTATGTGAGATTGATTCCTTACCCCAATGACAAAACTTATAGAGGCAAGTGATGTGGTACTTGCAATTCTCACTCTATAAGTCTTGTTTTGATCCACGCTTTGAATGTCAGGTTGGCACTGAGGGGACATTTCAGTATCGGAACACGATCTCGCCGAGTCATTGAGAAACTTGGCCCCCAGGGAGCAGTTATATTGTCCTTTCCCATTAATCAAAATGGACTGTAAAACTTTCATAGATTAGAAATCATTCATATTGTATACTGTACTATATCATATGGTCGAGTGTAAAGGGTTGTGCGGTACCTGGGGTTCGCCAATCCAACGAAAGGGTTTAGACGAGAGACCGACTTCTTGTTCGTGGACGCTCTCGTGCCACCAATCACTCAATAACAAATTGACCTCTCCATCATATGCAAAAGGTTCCTTCTCACCATCTGCCACATCAACTACGATTGATCCGTATAGTCCAGCTGATCTTTGCATCCCAAAGTGTCCATGATAGAAATATGTTCCCGCCTTTGCTCATTTAAAAAGAAATAAAAGTCAGATTCTGTGAATTTAGACCGAAACATTGTTAAACTTAATATTTGGAAGAATGCGCTAAAACATTTTTTTATATAGCGGTTTGAAAATAAATAATTGAAAAGATAGGTTTGTTTATTACATACCCTGTCGACCGTGAAGTTATAGACAAAACTCTCCCCGACATCGATAGCGCATTGCGAGATGGAAGCAGTTCCATCAAACCATGGCGTATTTATCTGTTCATCGGAATTTGCAGCATCATAAGTTTGTAATCAAACAATTAATCAGAAAATGCATTGCAACAATCATAACGGGCGGGCCATTTTCATCACATAGAATGAGAATAAGCGTGAAAGGCGATAGAGAAATAAGGAAGAAGGTATACGTACTTGCCTGATGCCGTGCCAGTGGATAACAAGACCTTCAGTTCCAAGTTTGTTAGTGAGATTAACTTGAACAGTATCACCAGCTTTAGCCCTGATTGTAGGACCAGGAAACTTTCCATTAATACCCATAACCAGATGTTCAACACAATCTGGTTTCCAATACATGTACTCGACATCCCAATCATAATGCTTAACTTCAGCGGAAGCCAATATACATATTTGAAATATGAACGCTAACAAAAAGCATAACATCATCATCGCTTTACCCATGTTAGCTAGGATTCTGATGAATACCTCTCTCTTTCTTTGGTTGTTCTAATGGAGATTGGTACTAATAATCCAATGAGAGGCTTGAACCAATATATGTGAGCTTAAAAACATAGTTTATTCGCTCCTGATGACGGAGTTCATGTGGTCTCGTACTCCACATCGCTGTATCAAATTGTTAATACAAGAGTTAGAAAGTAGAAAACAATGTCAAGTGGAGTGTCGAAAACGACATGGGTTGTAGTCTTGAAATTAGTAAACTGATTAAACAAAAGAATTAGGTACTTGGAATCAAATTTTTCTGCTTAGATTTTCTGTTTTGGAAAGGCCATTCGAGGAAAGGAGAGTCAATCTTATCTCTGCAGTTGTGGTCCTTGGGAGGGGGCAGTTACACTTTCAGGGTGTTAGTCCTCGATGGAGTTGGGTGTAGTTAGGTTTTTTTCTGTTAGTTGTGGGAGAGTTCAAATGAGTCTCTCAAAATCCCCGTTAGTCGTGGGAGAGTTCAAAAGAGTCTCCCAAACTCCCTAGAAAACCCCATTAGTCGTGGGAGAGTTTGAAAGAAACTCTTAAACTCCCTGTTAGTGGTAAAAACTAAAATGTTAGGGAGTTGGTTTGTTTTGGGGAGTTCTAGGGAGTTTACAGTGTATTTTTGCCTCACTCCAAATCTCTCAAAAGAGTAGAGATTTTGGGAGAGTCTCTCAAACTCCCTACACTCAAAACACCAAACTCTCTCAAACTCCCTATACTCTCTTACACTCCCTCAAAATCCCCAAGACTCAAAATACATTAAACTCCCCCCAACTCACTCGTGGACTAACCCCCTGTTTGTTTTTGTATCGAAAATGCTACTTATACCCCGGATTTGTACACCAAAATTATACCCCGCTTATGTGTCAAGTTTGCATTGGTTCATTCTTTAAAAGGGGCTTCTGTTTTTCCTGGTGGGATAGGATGTGGAAGCATTGAATGGTCATAGGGGTGTATCTATCCGGTGTATGAAACCGGTAGATATGTAGCAGCTTCGTTTTTGTTGCCCGCTAGCTAGTGGATAAACAGTCGGATAGCGTTCTAACACAGGGCCTTAATTATTAGCCAGGATGAGACATCGCTATTTTACGACGGTGCTACATATCCCCCGGTTTTTTACACCACATAAATACACCCCTATGTGGTATCATCAGTCACCGTTGATCTCCTCCCACCCTACCGCACCAGAAAAAACAGGGGCCAGTTTTAAAGAATGGACCAACCAAAAGATGACACATAGTGGTGTATAGGGGTGTATCTATGTTGTGTTATCATTTTTGGCCATCTTATCAGAATTTCCACTGTAGTTCTCTTCAATCATTGGCAACATGTCCCTAACCACCAATGGATATCGAGATTTGTACCGCGTGAGAAAGATTTCGATAGTCAAAGCATTCCTAATCAAATGCTAGAATCATTCCCTAACCACCAACTCCCGATTGGTGCAGAATCACCGATAGTATAAACAATTGTGATTGTAGGTGAGGAGAATGATTTGATGCTCACAGCGTCATAATTTTAAGCATTGATCACCAACTTAACTAATAATCAGGTGTGACTGTGAAATGTTGTGACTGGACTAAAGTATACCCTCCACTTTAGACCAGTTCAAGCGTTCTAAAGTCGTCTTGCATCGTGAAAACACTGTGAACGTCTTAATGATTTGATGTTCATCTGAATTCCTTACAGATGCCAGTTTTGGGTATAAATATTATTATCCATTTTGTTTTAGCTGGTAACTTGAGGATCGTGATATTCATAGATTACGCTTAATATCCAAACCAGTTGACGATAAATGATTACACATGCACTAACCAAACGTAATGACAGCTAAACGAGCATTCTCAAGAAACGTCAACTCTTCTCTTACGATTGTCAATGGATTCTTACAAAACGGTTTATGCCCTTTGAAGACTTCAAAGCGTCGAGTGATATGCATGACTCAGTCGGGATTGCTAGACACTGTTAGGACCACATCCCACGTTTTAATCAAAGGCGTCTGATATCGCAATGTTGAACCGTTGCACAATTGGCAAAATTCATGGGTCTCCTACTCGTCATGATCTATTCTATCACTCTTGTACCGCTCCAACATTCTTATTCGATCATTCTTCATCTTTCACCATGAAACTAATAAATGTTAGCCGAAATGATAATCAAATTGAATCACACAACTACCAGCTTGTTCAAACTGCAATCTATTGATGAAAATTTATGGGCTCTAGACATCCGTATAAAATTTCCGAATATAATAATGTGTGCATTTCTAAATACTTCCCACCGTACGGGAACTTCAAGATCCAAGATTTCGAAGTCTTAAGCATCACAGAATGTAAAACAAAAATTAGGAAACTACTCACCGTCTCTTCAATGAGTCAAATACAGACTAACTTCTTGATCCTCTGGAAATGAACGAGCACCTAAAGCTGCAAAAAAAAAAAAAAAAACTAAAACACAACAACACAAAGAAAAAAGTTTATAGAGGTCGAAGAAAGTTTGTACAGTACATTGTTACTGTCAAACCGTACTTCTCTGTGAGCAAAATGTACAACTGTACTTCTGGTTGAGCAAAATGTACAGCCTTACTTTTCTTTAACAAAATGTACAACCGTCCTAAACAAGTGGAATTTTTTGTCAAGCGACAGCAAGAATTTGTTAGATTTTTTTCAATCACCCATCATGAACTGAGATCTAGAGATGTCTTAGTACTTCAATTATTTGTAGTAACTTATTGCGCAGTTTTGTTGGATGCTGCTAACAAGCAAGGCAGTTATAACAAATTTGGTTCTGGTGCACGGGACGATGTCAACTCGATAGTAATTTGATATTTAAGTTATTATGTAGCCTTGGTTCACCACAAATCATAATTGATAGATTTATTAAGAGGTAATTGATCAGTTTTATTAAGTTTTTGATAAGAAACAATACAGGAGGAGGAAAGCCTTATGGACTACACAAATAAAATTAAAGACAGACTGTCACAGATAGTTACCGTTAAAGACAGTTATGCAGCTGTAATAGACAGACATGACACTAAAACGTGTGGTATACACACTTTACATATTCTCACAGTCCCCCTCAAGCTGATAGTGACTAAACTCCATCAGTTTGCTAGCCAAAGAAAGAAATACTCCATGCACAAGTCCCTTTGTAAACAAATCTGCAATCTGCTCAGAGGATGGTGTATAACAGATCTTGAGAAATGAAGACCTGACAAGTTCTCCAAACAATCTCACCAGCAGCAACAACCACAAAATTGTACTCAGCTTCTACAGATGACTTTGAGATAGTGGGTTGTTTCTTTGATGACAAAGAAACAACTGATGAACCAACGAAGACACAAAAACCAGAAGTATATCTCCTTGTGTCTGGACACCCTGCCCAATCTGAGTCAGTATAAGCTGTAATGGATGAAATATCACCTGCAGATAGTATAATGCCAGAACCAACTGTGCCTTTTAGATATCTTAGAATTCTTTTAACCAGGAGAAGATGTTCACTTGTAGGAGCATGCATGAACTGTGAAACATAATTCACAGCAAAGCAAATATCTTCCTGGTCATTATGAGATGCTGCAAACCTCCAACTATGCTTTTGTATGTTTTAGCATCTGACAGTAGAGCACCAGTAGTGACTGACAATCTGGGACCATGTGCTACTAGTATTTTGGATGGCTTACACAACATCATATCAAACTTCTGAAGCATATCTAGAGTGTACTTCTTTTGAGTAAGCAATAACTTTTGGGAATTGTCTTGAAAAGTTGCTTCAATGCCTAAGAAGTAATGCATAGTACCCAAATCCTTCATTGGATATACTTGCTGAAGATAAGTAATGTTTGTAGTAGATAATTCAGTTGAGGAACATACCAGAATTATATCATCCACATACAGAAGAAGAATAGCCATTGAGATTCCATGCTGATAGATAAACATTGAGTGATCACAAGATGATCTAAAAAATCCAAACTCAAATAAAGTAGCACAAAATCTTTCAAACTAGGCTCTTAGAGCCTGTTTGAGCCCATATAAACTTCTCTTCAACTTGCAGACATGATCAGGTCTAGTAGAATCTACAAATCCCTGAGGCTGCTCCATATAGACATCTTCAGTAAGGTACCCATGTAGAAAGGCATTGCTTACATCAAGCTGTTTGATAGACCAATTTCTTGAAATTGCAATTGTTAACACAACTCTTACTATTGTAGATTTTACAACTGGACTAAAAGTTTCAAAATAATCAATTCCATCCATTTGGTTGTATCCTTTTGCAACTAGTCTTGCCTTGAACCTTTCTACAGACCCATCAGCATTTAGCTTGACTTTATATACCCACTTACATCCTAGAACATTATAACTAGGATCAGGTGGAACAATATCCCAAGTATCATTTTCAATAAGTGCAGTATGCTCATTCTTCATAGCTACCTGCCACTTAGGATTTTTATTTGCAGTTCTAAAGGATTTTGGCTCAGAAGTATTAGCTAAATTAGCTGTAATGCTGAGTGTAAGGGATACCTGGTAATGCAATGTGCCACAAAATCCAGAGGAAGTTGTTTTGGTTTGGAGATGCCAGACTTTGATCTTGTAATAATATTTGTTGGTGGTGTATCATTAGGAAGTATCTCAGAGGAAGAAGTATCTGATGACAAAGAAGTATAGTCTTCCAAATCACTATCTGAATCATCTGAAATATCTGAAGTAACTGACTCAGCTGCACCACTGTGTTGAGAAGAAACCATAACATCTAAACTAGTTGATGTAGAAATATCCTCAGAAGAAACTGAAGTATTGGAAGTAATATGATTCTTCTCAAAAGGAAAGCAGTTCTCATCAAAAATCACATGAGCAGAAATGTATGTCTTCTTAGTTTGTAAATCATAACATTTGTACCCTTTGTGAATGGGACTATAACGTAAGAAAACACACTTAGTAGACTTAGGACTCAGCTTGTCATGTCGGTTCTAAATTTGGATAACAACAACATCCAAATGCCTTAAGAAAAGAGTAATCTAGTAATGTATGAAATAAGACTTCATAAGGTGATTTAAACTTCAACACTTTTGTGATAAGCCTATTAATAATGTATGTAGCTGTCAAAAATGAATCATACCAGAAAGTTTTTGGCATATGTGCTTGAAAAGCCAAAGTATTTCCCATTTCTGTTATGTGCCTGTGTTTGCGCTCTGCCAACCCATTTTTGTTGATGAAGATATGGACATGACACTCTGTAAAGAATACCACACTCATCTAAAAAGGATTTGAACTGACCTTTGACTAGCTCCAAAGCACCATCACACTGAAAAAACTTGATAGTAGTAGATAAGATATTCTCTGCAGTATTCTTAAAATGTTGAAAACATTCTAGACTTTTTGTTCTGCACTTTATAGGATAGATCCAGTGATATCTGGAATAATCATCCACAAACAAAATATAATACCTAAAACCAAGATAAGAATGCACTGGTGTTGGTCCCCAGATATCATAATGTATCAAATGCAATGGAGAAGGAGTTGTTCTTTTTGACAAAGAAAAAGGTAACTTATGATTCGTATCCAACTGACAAGCTTCACACAAACACTCAGTACTTGAAGTAGAAAGTTGAATACAAGAGGATGCAGCAATCTTATCACGAATTCCTTTAGATGTATGTCCTAATCTTCTATGCCATAGAGAAGTATCATTTGCATTTGTTGTAGCTGTAAGTGCAAAAGAAGCAATTCCTTCCATGGGATACAAATTATTCTGTATTTTTCCTTCAGCCAACACTTTCCTAGTCTTCACACATTGTATCTCATATCCCCAATCAAAGAATTCCACAGAAACTTTGTTGTCTTTTGTAAATTTAGCTATGGACAAAAGATTATGCTTAATGCTTGGAACAAAAAGTACATCATCCAGATGAAACTGACTACAATTTGTATCAAGAACAATATTACCAGATTTCTCAATAGGTAGCATAGTGCCATCTCCCACCATCACCTTATCTGTAGAATCAAATTTTCTAAAACCTTGGACAAGACTAGCATCTTTTGTCATGTGACTAGTGGCACCTGAATAAGGTAACCAAACAGAAGCAATATTTGGATCTTCATTCCTAATCACAGAATTAGCTTGTATTGTTGCAAAAGCTTGCTGTAAGGAATTAGAAGCACCATAAGTCTCGGATTTACTAGAACTACTGCTAGCTGCATTCTTGTTAGGAATGTACCTAAAATGACATCTGTTTGCAGTGTGACCATTTTTCTTGCAAATTTGGCAACATATTTGACTAAAATCAGTGATAGATTGAAAAGTATTCTTGTGTTGAGAAGTAGTTTTTGAAGTTGAACCATTTGAATTATTGTAGTTTTTAGAATAAAATGCTGAATTCTGACTTTCAAGAACAGATAAGTTTTCAAGTTCTTCTGCTTTGAGCCATTGTTCATGATGTAAAAGTCTTGAAATAACATCACTTAAAGTAAATTCAGTTTCCCTATTTTGTGTTGAAATCACAAACTGTCTATACTCCTTACCCAATCCCATTAAAGCATACATGACAATATCCAACTCTTCTACTCTTTCACCAATTGCTTGTAAAGAATCAATAATACTTTTTGATTCATCAAAATAGGCAGAGATTGATTTGTTACCTCATTTCAGAGAATGTAATTGACTACGCAACATAGACTTTCTTGCTGAAAATTATTGAACAAACTTACGTTCCAAATAAGACCGAATTTCCCTTGTTGTAGTGAAACCAATAATTCCTATGGATATCGAATCATCAAACGTAGCATTGAGAAAAGACATAACAACCCGATTTGTTTTCCGCCATTGAATGAATAAAGGATTTATAATCTGTTGTCCATCAAGATCCACAGACTCAGCAGGACATGGATTAGTTCCATCAACCAGATCATCTAGATCTGTAGTAATTAGTATAGACTCAAACTTATTTTTCCAAATCAAATAGTTTGAACCATCTTCTTTGAGTTTGACAGACACAAAGTTGGTAATATTTTGAAACGGTAAAGAAGAAGTAGCCATTGGAATCAAGAAAGGAACAAAGAAGCTTCAAGATTGAAGAAACAGAATGTTGATGCAAAGATTGATAGTGAATCTAATGATTTTAAGCTATGTAGATCTCAAGAAATTCACAACCATAGTTTGAGTTGAAGATAATAGTTGTTTTTAGTAATGATAGGGTTTATAGCAATTTGTAGCGGAAATTGTTAGAAGCATTGGATTGAAAAGAGATGAAAGAATCAAAATCTTCCTTTAGGTATCTGATACCATGATAGATTTATTAAGAGGTAATTGATCGGTTTTATTAAGTTTTTTATAAGAAACAATACAGGTGGAGGAAAGCCTTATAAGGACTACACAAAGAAAAGTAAAGACAGACTGTCACAGACAATTAATACAGTTGTACTAAACAGACAGGACACTAAAACGTGTGGTATACACACTTTACATATTCTCGCAATAATAAATTCACCATCCATAAAGATGCATTTTTCTTCTTTCTTCAGGACATGGACAACCATTGAGGCAAAGACCTACGTGTGACCTCAGTCAAACTAGTTAACAAACATATATCCAACATAAAATAAATAAATAAAAATAAGATTGACTGCTCCGATCGGTCCTAAATTTGATGCCCCTCCTGGAATTAGACTTCGACTTGGTGCCGGAGTGTTTGGACTGGCTCTGGTGTCTGCAAGGATAATTTTTGCCGTCAACCCGCATTCTAGAACTCCATCAGGTACCGTTTTTATCCTGTTTACAGCCTCCGCAAAAACTACGCCCATGCCCATATGCAAATGAGGTTCGATATGGCAATGAAAGGGCCAAACACCTGGATTATCAGTCACAAATCTTATTGCCGTCCATCCGTGAGGGAATAGAACGACATTGTTTCTCAATGGCGGGTTCTCCAGATTCAACTTACTGCTATCACTTGAAAACTTCCCTTCTCCATAACCCAATACCCAAAAGTCATGCCCATGTAGATGCCATGGGTGAACTTCACTTGTATCCTGTGCCAATGCATTAGCATTTTGTATAATCACATCGATAGTTTTGCCGTAATCAAACTTATAAACACTACTTCCAGACTTTGAACTAGGATTCACAGGTGGTTTCATTATGTCGTAATTAGACGGGTAATTCTCAGCTGGTTTTTCACTATCGAAACCGTTTTGTAATCCGAACTTCAGAGAACCCAGTAAAGGTGTTGTTGGTAGGACTAAGGAGACATTGTTGATGGACCATTTGATATACCCGCTGTTATTATTTTGAGTGTTTAGAAGGAAGATTCGACGGTCGAAACTAGTTGGAGGTTTGGGTATTGTTAACTTATCAGATTGCAAAGCAAGAATTTTGTTGGCGAAGAATTTGCTTTCAGCAAAATCATTCCATTCAGGAGAGCTAGGAAGAGGGGATAAGGGTGTATCAACGGGTTCAGGTATGTAGTTTAAGATGGTAAGACCAGGTGGAGGAAGAGGAGGTTTTCTTGCTGTCTGATTTGCTGATATCCAGTAGTTTGATGGATCTTGATCTGTTGTAATAAGAACCGAATACGTATCGCCCGAATAAATAGTGAGGCTATGTACTTGCTCTTGTCGAATGTAGTTACCATCAGCTTCCACCAATGTCATTGTATGATTCTGAACATAGTTCAAACTTGATTAGTTTAATTCCATATTTTGCATATTATGTAGACTGAGGGTATGCGTATATCATGGTATGTACAATTGTTATGATGATAGCACCAATATGAATATCTTACCTCGATGGAAAAATTGAGCGAGGCAAGTGATGTTGTGCTTGCAATCCTCACTCTATATACTTTGTTTGGATGGACACTAAAAACTGTTGGTTTGCACTGCTCATCGATGTCTTTAGAACACAATTCGGAATTCTTGATAAATTTTGCCCCATATGAGCAACCGAATTGTCCTTTTCCATTCATCAAGATGGACTGTAAAATATCCGAAAACAAAATTTATCCTCATTTATGTATAGAGAGTACTTTGTTAATGTCATGT
Organism: Papaver atlanticum; assembly: GCA_023531105.1. NCBI lineage: Eukaryota > Viridiplantae > Streptophyta > Magnoliopsida > Ranunculales > Papaveraceae > Papaver > Papaver atlanticum. The sequence continues at coordinate 2,148,926 of JAJJMB010014087.1, forward strand.
GGGTGAACTCATACCTGAGGCTCCCCAATCCAGCGGAAGCGTTTAGACGAAAGACCAACTTCTTGTTTATGGACACTTTGATGATACCAATCACTCAATAATATTGTGAACTCATCATCATAATGAAAAGGTTCTTTCTGGCCATCTGCCACATCAACGATTATTGATCCATATAATCCAGCTGATCTTTGCATCCCATAGTGACCATGGTAGAAATATGTTCCTGCCTTGAACCATATTAAAAAGGTAAAAAAGTTAAGGCTCCATTTTGATAGAGTTCAAAGGTTCATTTTTCCACTCCTAGATAATACATGAAATAAGTGTTGTTAATGCTAGAAGTATTTTGATAATACCCATTCCAAAGAAATGTACTAGATACCTTGTCAACTGTGAAGTTATACAAAAAACTGTCGCCTGGATTAATAGCACACTGTGAGATAGCTGCAGTTCCATCTGCCCATGGTGTTTCTATCTGTTGCATAAGAATGAGAAGCATTATTGATTTTAAAGATTACTCCGTCCATTCTCTAACATCGAGGTTGGGAGATTTCTACTTTTAGTTACTTGGTAAAGTGATAGGGTGTGACTTAATAGACTCTTATAACGGTTGTTATGTTGTCTATTAAGTAAGACAAGATAGATTCTTGTTATGAAATCATTTTCAGAAAAAGTCTTCAGACCGAATGGAAGTGAGACCTACTTGTCAAATGAGAGAATATTAACTGCGCTTTTACGCATTAAGCACTTACTACTTACTCGTCGTATGTTCTAAATGCTTTACTGTACCTGATGCCATGCCATGCCAGTGAATGACAACTCCCTCAGTGTGGAGCTTGTTATTGAGCTTAACAAGAATGGTGTCACCAGCTTTAGCTTTGATTGTAGGACCAGGGAACTCACCATTAATACCCATAACTAGACTCTCCACACAATCTGGTTTCCAATACATATACTCGACATCCCATTCGAAACTTTGAACTTCAGCAGAAGCCATTAAACATGTTTGAAATACTAAAGGTAGGAGGAAAAGTGCTGATGACACTAGTAAGAATAAGCTACCCATAATGGAGTTTGGACTACTGGTAGTCCCACCTTGTTGGAAGCAGTAGTAGTATGTTTGGGTTGGTGATAAGGAGCTTTTTTGATTTGAACAAGACTGGGTATAATACTGATGTTTTATACTGTAAATTTGTTATCTCTCTGTAATTAACTTTGTAAGGAAACAATTTTTGAGTGGTGTAGAACAAGTATGGCAAGTATTAACCATATCTTATCCTCTGCAGGAATCATGTGCCTTAAAAACGAACCAGTCAAAAAATTTGGTGTGTTACACGTGATGTCTGGAAGAATCCAAATATGTCCTACTGTTTGTCTTGCAGGTTTATGCATTATGGGAGCCTGATTCTGTTTTATGACCATTGTTTATTTTATTTTATTTTAATTTTGATTTTGACATGGCCCGCTGGGTTAAGGACACCCAAACCAAAAGAAAAACAAAAAAGAACATAACAGAAAGAAAACAAAAACTCCAAAAACTATCTTCTTCTGCGCCTGTGATAAATCTGTTGAGCCTTGTCAGCAGCTAGTATTTCTCTGAAATCAGGTGAGAAATCATCATGTCGAAGCTCCACCCAAGTACCACCAGGATACAACCCTGCAAGATAATCAGCTGCTCTATTCGTTTCTCTAAAACAATGAGTTACTTTCCATGAAGTAAACCTCCTTCTCATCTGCTTTATTCTTCTCCAAAATTTGTAAAACATTCCAAGGTGGTTCAGGTTCAGGGTTAGTAAGTAGATTATACACATCCATGGAATCAGAAGCAATATGAGCTCTGAGTTTACCAAACTTTAGAGCCATCTTTAGACCTAGCTCAACACCCTGCAGTTCATGGGCTAAAACTGAAATAGGAGGGTTGTCACCACTGGCAGCACTTAAAACCTCAGCATTATGATCTCTAAGAATGGCACCAAAACTCCCAGCATCGTCAGACTTAGAACCATCAGTATTTATCATAATTTCATTAGGAGCAGGATCAAGCCAAGTACAGTCAATGAAATCTGGTTGAACAAATAAGCAGTCAACTCTTCATCTGCTCATAAACCTTCTCACACTTATGTTATCCTCCTCCTTGCACTTGGAAGCAGACATTTTAAATCTCACATCTTGAACAATTAACAAACTAACTTGATCTTGAGAGTTAAAAGAAGTTCTAAAAACTCTATTATTTCTTTCTCTCCAAATGTGATAAATAAAGGCATTAAGCACCATTCTTTTAATAACAGAAACACAATCATGGCCAGTGAAGTTTTGGGCACACCAGCTGATTTCCTCCTCCCAAGAATTAGCAGGCACTCTGAAGAAACCTAATTTTAGAAGAAGCCCATGCCAAATACCAGAAGAATAAATGCACTCATGAAACAAATGATCCTCAGTCTCTCTCTCTTCACCACAGAAAACACAAGAAGCATCTGAAATAATTCCCTAGCTTAAAAGTTTGCTTCTAGTTTTTAACCTTTTATGAAAAGCAAGCCAGGAGATGAAAGAATGTCTGGGAATGTGCTTTTTAAACCAAACAAGATGATTCCAGGAAGGGGAAGATAAGTGATCAGAGATAGCAAGGTAAGTATGTTTCATAGAGAACTGACCTGTGATGCTAGACTTCCAGAAGATTTGATCACTTTCATGAATATTGAAATCTGTAGTAGTGATTTGCTTCACTATGTCTTGGACACTATCTTCCATATAAGTAGGAAAATTCCATCTGTCATTTGAAATAAAGGAAGCAACTTTTGTATCATTAGAGGCAACAATTGTCTCTAGGGTGTTTGAGTCAACCCAATCCACTAGTCTTCCTTTTGAATGCCAATTATCATAAAAGAAACTAGTGGTAGTTCCATCACCTAACAGAGTGCCAATATGCTGCTTTGCCAAATCTCTATGCTCTAAGATTCTTCTCCAACACCATGAACAATCCTAGGGAACAGTCATGGTCCAGAAATCATGATCTTTAATAAGATTACTTTTAACCCAGGTAGTCCATATGGTCTCTTTCTCAGAAGTGAGATCCCAAATATACCTAAGATTAGCAGCAACATTTGTATACTCCAAGATTTTAACACCAAGACCCCCTTCCTCATAAGCATGACATAAAAAAGTCCAACTAATAGGATTATAACTCTTTTTCATGTCAGCTCCAGACCATAAAAATCTCTTAAATTTTGAATTAAGCTCCTTGATAACTCTTTTGGGAAGGATAAAACAAGAAAACCAAAAATAAAGCATGCCACTCAAAACAAATTTGATAAGTAAGGCCCTTCCAGGGTGAGCTAGAAATTTAGGTTTCCAAGAGTTCAATCTATCATCCACTCTCTCTAGCAAAGGTAAACAATCTCTGTAAGATATCTGGTGGATAAAAGAGGAATACCTAGGTATCTGACAGGTAATTCTCCCATAGAGCAATCCAGAATAATAAGAATTTGTTGTAAAATATCATCTCCAATAGCAGACCAGAATAAAGAAGTTTTTTTATTATTCATTTCAAGACCAGTGCATAAAATAAACTCATTCAAGGCATTCTTAATACTAGAAGCAGCTGAGGTAGTACCATTGAAGAAGAGCATAACATCATCAGCAAAACACAGGTGGGTAAGAGATGTGAGCTTGCACCTTGGATGAAAACCAAAATTATGTCTACACCTGTCTGAGAAGAGTGTCACTTAACATCTCCATAGCAAGGACAAACAAGTAGGGAGAAATTGGACATCCTTGTCTAAGACCTCTCTTAGCTCCAAAAAAACTATAAGGAGAACCATCCACTAGCACAGAGAATTTAGCAGAAGTAATACATAAGGAAATCCAATTAATGAAAATGTATGGGAAACCCATTTGTTTCAAGACATAAAATATAGCATTCCATTTAACAGTATCATAAGCTTTTCTCAGGTCAATTTTTAAAGCACATCTAGGAGACTGATGTGATTTTAAAGTGGTAAGTAAGGTTGTCGTTCACTCGGACTTGTGAAGAATAGTTTTTAGACTTAATTTAGAAAACTAGAAAAATCAAAATAATTTTTTGGTCAAGATTATAAAAAAGCACTGAGACTCAGGATTCCACCAAATTCCATTCATGTGATTCAAATAATAATTTCAATCAATTATAGCTCAAATATTAAAAATATGGACTCTTATTCTTTGCCAAAAGTAGATTTTTGAAAAGCAATGACTGTAAATCAAAAGCATGATATATCAAAAATACATTGACCAAGCATACATCATCAAACAATATCACACCCATTCAATAAAAATCATAAATCAATTAAAAATCAATGCAAATAGTCATAAAAGAATTATTAGAATTACCACATGCGTGAAATAGGGCTTCCTCCGTCATCCCAGTGTTGGGGTTTAGCTCCTCATAGTGAAAATATGCTCAAAAGATAGAAACATGGCTCAAAAGGTGTTTTTATTGAAGGAGAATAATAATACAGCGAATCTGCAACGCTTTTCTGGCGTTACAGAAATCACCGTTACAATAAAGTGTTGTTTATAAATGATAACTGTGGTCTGCTGTTGAAGAACGATACTTCTTTGCGACTGTTCAGTGTGGGTCAATGTTCTTCGTGTTCTTCAGGCCTGGCAGCAGCAGCGACCTGTAAATCTTTGATTCTCGCCTCATCAAGCCTTCTCAGCCCCCCAAACTCTCGACACCCCTTCTAAATGACCCAACCAATCTATTTATATCAAAAAGAGCGATTAAATCTCTCAAAAATCTTCCAAAATCTCTTCCTTTCTCTTCACGGCAAAGTTGCGGCAATTTCTTGTTTTAGAATTTATACTCGTTTCTGAGCTTTCCTTTTGATTCTAAACTCTTCCTTAGATAGATACAAATCTTTGGGAAGGTTTATAGCACTTTAATCCCTCTAAAATTTCCTAAAACAGGTCACACACGTGACTTTCCATATTTTGTTGTTGAGATAAAAATCCGTCGATTGAGCCCAGTTTAATCGATTTCAACACCCATATTAGATTCCTAGACCCATAAGGAGTCTATCCTATGAAAATTAGAGGTTTAGTCGACCTCAAACACCTCTAAAAATCCATCACCAAATCTGCCAGGAAACATGCTTTACGTTTTTGGTTTCCCGCCAAAAACAGAATTTGAACGTGAATGGGAAAGGTTACCCCTTATCCAGTGGTCGCCCCTTATCCGTTGCTGGAGTCCGCATAACACTCGTCCCTCGGGTTGCATTTATCAACTTTTTGAGCCAATTTTGCCGCAAAAGCTTATTTCTCCAAAAACACCTACAAAGAGATAAAATACCAAAATAAGTACAAAAATTGGTACTAACAATATACACAATAGAGATGAAAATAGACACATAAATGCGTCTATCAGAGACCCTGTAGTTCTATGATAGTTCCTAACCAATTCATGAGCCAACATAATGTTATCTTGTATACTTCTACCAGAAATAAAAGCTGATTGATTTTTACTAATAAGACCCCCCAAAATCCTCTTCATTCTCAGAGAAATGATTTTAGTAATGCACTTATAAGTAACATTGCAGCAGGAAATTAGTCTATAATCTGAAACTACTGAAGGATTCTTGTTCTTAGCAATAAAAGTGATAAAAGTACTGTTAACTTCCTTTAAAAGGTTGGATTTAGTAAAGAAATTTTGCTCAGCAGCAACCAAATCATCACCCACAATGGACCAACTTGTCTTGAAAAAATGGCTGGAGAAACCATCTGGCCCATGAGCCTTGCTAGAACCAATGGAGTTTAAAGCAGTAACCACTTCCTCCCTTGTAACCGGCTTGATGAGGTCAGCTACATCATCTTGTTTCACACAAGCCTCAAACCTTAAGTTCAGAAAATCATCATCACCACTACCCTCTAAATCATTACCAAAGAGTTTAGAATAGTAAGCAACACATTCATTAGCAATATCTTTGTCCTCAGAAAGCTTTACATTATCATTGTTATAAAGAAATAAGATATTATTCCTAGATCTTCGTTCCATGAGGGAATTATGAAAGAAAGAGCTGTTTGAGTCTCCCAAATTTAACCATTTGACTCTAGATTGTTGCTTAAGAGCAGATTCCTCATACTTGGCCAGTTTTACATACTCAGCAACATAATCTATTTCTCTTCTAGCTAAATCATGATCAAGAGGATGAGATTGGAGGAGCAGTTGAGCAGAATCCATATTTTCTTTTGCGATCCTAACTTTCTCAGACATAATTTTAAATTTCCTTTTCCTCCATTTAATAAGATCACTTTTCGCATTCTTAAGTTTATTCACAAATTTGATCATAGGGTTACCTCTCACAGATAAAGTCCACCCTAGTCTAACCACTTCCAGAAAATCCTCTTCCTCGGATAGAAAATTATTAAAGCTAAAAGGTGGAGGGCCATGATTTCTGTTTTCACAAATAGATACAATAGCAGGAGAATGGTCAGAGATACCTGGTAAGAGAAATTCTGCTTTAGACAGTTGGAATTGCTGAATCCACTCCATGTTCACCATTACTCTATCCAATTTAGATCTGATATTAGCACCATCATAATGACAATTTGTCCAAGTGTAGAAACAGCCAGTAAAGGAAATGTCCAAAAGTTGGGATAACTGGCTACATCTAGCAAGACCTTGATAATGAAATGGTTGGATAGGAGCCCCTCCCACTTTATCAGAAGGCACCAGAATAGAATTAAAATCTCCAAGAAGAACCCAAGGCTTGCTATTTGATTCAGCAAAAGAAGTGATCATATCCCATAAGTAATTCCTAGTGAAATAATAGTTATCTCCATAGACAACAGTAGCAATAAAAGTTAACCCAGAATAAGTAACTTCTAAGAAAACAGCTTGAGCAGAGGCTTGAAGTAAAGTAACATGAATTTTATTTGGGTCCCAACCAACCCAAACTCTTCCAAAACAGTTATTAGTATCATTATCTAAAAAACTCCAAGATAGATTTATTGAATTCCTTATTCTTAATTTATTGAAAGACTGAACATGAGTTTCCACTAATCCAATTAGAGAAAGATTATTATTCCTAATAATATTTTTAACTTCCAGCTTCTTCAAAGGGTCATTCAACCCCCTGATGTTTCAACATCCAATGTTGAACATCATTTAAAATTATTAGGGAGAGATAAAGTACCTCTAGCAGACTTCTTTAAGTCTGCAATCTTGGGAAAGAGGTTCATAGCTGGTGGAACAAGTGATTCTCTCTTCTGGAAGTGAGCTCTTGATCATGTACTAGAAGATCCAGGTACACTAGACTTTTGTTTGGCTGCTTGAAAGCATGCTTGGAAATTCCCCTTATTCTGCTCAGACATCTGCTCTTGAGAAGCATCCAAACTTTTATCCAATATGAAGAAAGGGTTTGAAGAAATTAGATCATTGACATTTCTATCTTTCCTTAAGACAACTTCCTGTAAAACATTGTTAACTCCTTGGTCAGAGTCCATAGGTACAGCATCAATTACTGTAGGAGTAACCACAATATTTTCAATACAAGGATTTAGCTCAGTTATCTTAGCCACATTCCTTGATTTTAAAATCCACCCATCTTCATCCATGTTACTGTCTTCTTTGGAACCCATTTTTGAACTACTTTAGGCATTGGTTTAACATGCTTAGGGCAGTTAGCAGTAACATGACCAAATACAGCACATTCACTACATTTTGGAGGTTTCCAAGAATAATCCATCTTAATTTCAACTGTATCTCTACCACCCAAAGTGAAAGTGAAAGAGTCTGGAAAATCACAAGTAACATCAACTTCAACACATATCCTAGCATAACTCATTCTAGTCTTATTAAGAGTTTGAGTATCCATCATAAGAGGTTTCCCAAGGTAGCTAGCAATCATGCTCAGCCCCTTATTATTCCACATGAATAAAGGAACATTTGTAAAATTCATCCATACAGGGAGTGATTTTAATTCAGCAATTTCCTTTTCAACCATTCTAGACCAAGGCTTAACAATAAATAATCTATTAGAAATGAACATTGAACCCATCCCTAAAGCTCTAACTCTATCCTCAGTAGATTTAAAATAAAAAATGAACATGCTCTCACCATGAATGGTCATTTGTATCTCACCTTTTGGTTTCCAGGCCCGATTTACTGCACTTCTAACCCAATTAAAAGGCAATCTTCGACCAACAAATGCTCCAATTACTTTATCTTCACAAAGACGAATGTCTTCATCAAAAACCTCATAAGGAATATCCATAGACTTCTTGCCATCTACCACTGGATACGAGTAGAATTCCATATCAGCAGAGATAATTGATTCTTTCTGCTTATCAAATAAAGAAGACCAAGCAGCAGGAGAAACTGAAGAACCCGTAGGTGGAAAGGCTTCAAAACCAGGAGGAACAACAGGATTTGTAGAATAATCACCACGAAGAACTGAAGAACTTCTATCCCCCATTTGAGAATCCCTTGATGGTATGGAGGAATCCACCAGAGGAATTGAAGGTTGAGAAGGTGATTGCATCTCACCAGAGGAGATGCGAAGAGAAGACGAAAACAAACCCTAGAATCGCCTCAGAATCGCCTTTGACTTTAGACGTCGTATTTTTTTTTACCATTGTTTATTGCAAGTGACTGCAAGGAAGAAATGAGCTCAACTCTGCTGCACGACACAAGGATGGTCTTTGGTAACGTTAGGTCTCCATACGGGAGAAATCTCGAGTGTTTGTAAGGAGTATTAGCCGTCAAAGGTAATGTCGGAAAACCCAGAGTCAAAGAAACACAAACATGTGTGTAGCTCCGTAGGACAACTTGGGACCTCATCTCACGATTGTTGGAAGTGCTCAGATCAAATCTGACTATGGTTTTCTCATCAGTGTTCCGAGAGATGAATCCGGCAGGTGGCTTCATCTAGAAGAGATCTATGTGGTGTTTGTTTTTTCCCAACTTATCACATCGACTCAAAAACGGTTAAATTGTAGGATTATAGAAAACTTTATAATCCAATAGGATATTATAAGGCAACAAACTATTGGACATGCCCGAGTCAGATTCAGATCCTGTGAGGCCTTTCTATTGGCAATTTCTTTTCAAGTTTAGTTGCAGTTGAGAGGGAAGGTCTTACACCCAGCTAGACTTTAGATTCATTCTGTAATGGTCTCTTTCTGCAATAAGATGGTTGTCTTATTGTGCAAAAGGTAGATCTGTGGTGTGGACTGTAATACAATAATACACAGCACCAATTATTTACTTCTAGACCAAAAAAAAAAAAAGTGAAAAATTAAGGGTAAGTGTCAAATGTGTCTGGTATTATAACACAAAACACAGATCAACTTTGGGCAGTAGGCTAGTCAAGTACCGCAGTTACCAGAGTCTACATTTGTGAAACCTGAAAATGCATCTGCCTGTGAAACGAAAAATCTGAACCTTTCAGTATACATGGTACTAACAAGGGTGTCATTGCCAGTTGGCACAAGATAAAATATATGATGATAATTAGATAAGTTAACATGAGAATCCGAATCAGATCAGTCATCGTTACTCGATAACAAGTTGCAAGACACGTTTCGAGTAGTTTTTTCACGTAACTATATTTTACACAGAATTACTACATTTTATCCTCCAGCACAATTATATTATAAGAAAATATACCTCCCAGCCGTTTCAAAATAGACGTAAAAAGAAAAACAAATTTTAACACGAGGTGGAATTTTGGTCCGCCGCTTTACCCATCTTTTCATGAGCAGTTTGTATCATACGCTGCCAGTCCCTGCAACTCTGGACCTTCAAGCCGAGGGTTGTTTTCGAAGCTAACAATGATATAGTAAATCAGTTAGTTTGGTGGTATTTTCTAATCTAACAGAAAACGGGGAACACTTTAAACTAACATAATAATCAAGTAAGTAAAACTGCGGCCAGAGAAATCAAATATTTACTAAGGATTAGGATTATGTATGTGTTTTTTGAGAGGCAGAAATAGTTAATAGTGTGGGAAACCCAAAAACACCACTGAATTAACTGATGAAGTATATCAAATGGTTCCATGGTGACATTTCAAACCACAGATGTTCACATTTCAACTGTAAACCAGGGATCAAACAATCAAAACTAAAGTACCAAACCGATTATTCTTATGGCTATTGACAATATTTCATGATGATGTGCAGGTTATGGTGTCCAGAGAAACAACAATTGAACTAGCTAGACATCAAAATCACAACTGGAGATTTCTCAGACCCCACTCTAACTGTGTTCTAGATATTGTCCCCAGTAATCCACCTGAAGATCCAACATTAAAAAGGAGCTAGAAATTCACGGCTCTCCTGCAAACAATGTGGACTGTGTACAGCCCCTAATCCGACACAGGGATGTACAGTACACACTTGTGGTCAATTTAACTAGATAAATCATCTGGTACTGCTAACCAGAATATGAACAGGCCATTATCATGTAACCTTAGTCAATAGTTAGTTGTATCCTAGGGTATCCTAGCTTCAGAATCTCTCCTATTTTGCTGTTTGAAACTTCTTTGAGAGGACTTTCTCCAACAGAAAAGTGATTCACAAGCAGATCTAAAATTTTAACATTTATAAGCTTGCACTGAGCTAGGGCATGCAGCTTTTTTTATTTTTTTCTCATCTTTTATTGTTCCGCTTCTTCTTGTTTTATTCCACTCACTGAAACGGTACAGTTCGGATCCTAAATAGTAATACTGAGGCCCTAGGGAAAGCTTAAGCGGGCCCCTACAGTCTCACCTCATCTAAGATTAGCAAATCAGTTAACAGTGACAGATAAGCTTACTAGTGTAAGAAGAATTACAATGTAAAAGGTGAGTCTTTGTTTTTGCGAATAAAAGCAAGGTTGCACATAACATGTTGTGCCAAAGCTAAGAAAGACAACCCAAGATAACTAACTTGTATCTAGAAGTAATAGCTTAATAACCTTGAAATCTGTAAACATTGGGTATAACTTTAGAGGTAATACAGCCCCAGGAAAAGCTGACACACTAGCTCCTCTATTTGCAAACTACATATGCAATTATTATGGTGATGATAGTGAGAGCTGAAAAGACTCAAACTTCATCATGCCAACAACCACACATCAAACCTTTATGGGATTCTTGTCATTGGAACTAATACTATCTTCTGGTTTTTCTAGGAGAAGAACATATGCATGTTAAATTTGTAAGTCAACAACCATCCATTAGATTTGAGCATATTACAGGCTTAAAAGAAGCAACAAAACTTAGATGCATTTCCGAGAAACACAGGACCACGACCCAATACACAATGAAACCAAGAAAGTTAAGAATTTGTAAGAACTTACTTGTTCAAGGGAATGTGCTCAAAAGGCCCGGTAGTGGGGATTGTTCCACACAGATTGTTGTTTGAGACATCGCTGAAAGCAAGGCCGGGGACATGTGGGAGTAAATAATGGTTAAGCTTGCCCATAAAAAAACTAATCAACAGTATAAACTATTTTCAGCAGGAAGAAGATATGAGTTTGATACTTACACAACTTTGAGGCTTGAAATGACACCGAGCTCTCGTGGAATTTGCCCATTTAGCCGATTATCATTAAGTCGTCTATTAAAGAATCATAAATTAGATAAGATTTATGAAAAAACACCCTTGGGCACAGCTCAGGAGAAGTTACAACTAGTAAAGTGATATAACAATGCCCCAAATTTTAATTACGACGATAGTTCTCATTTCTGAGCCATTAATGAGTCAAACAGGTCAAGAAGCGATGCTAAATGCTTTTTGGAGCAAAAGCAAACACCCAATTTGCTCAGATGTAAACAGGACAACAATAACAAAGTGGCACTCGACTTACAGGAATACTAAAGACTTAAGTTTCCCCAATGCAGGTGGAATGATCCCAGAAATGTTGTTGTTATACAGATCCAAACTGATTAGGCTGTTCAAGTTTCCAAGCTCCGCAGGAATCTTCCCTTGGATGCTGTTCTTGTATAGCTCTCTGCATCAATAAGATATGAGAAAATGAAGTACAAGCTTGATCTCAATGACTTAGTTACAACAGAGGGAGTCCCCAGCATGGAAAAGCACATTAAAGACTACACAGATTATCACAACAGACTACAGAGACTTTTAAAAAAAATTGCAAACCAATTTCATCTTATTATGAGTAAGCCATACCAAAGAGAACATACAGAAAAGGGTTACAGAAAGTATAGATACGTACAAATACTGTAGGCGCGCAAGATTCCCCAGTTCAGGTACCAAATGGCCGGATAAGTTGGAATTGCCAAGGTCCCTGCAGGAAGGTAACATACCATAGTTAGTAAACCCTAGAGGATCCATACTACCATTGACAAGAAAATAAAATGCTCTGATCTCTACATGTGAACATGGCTAAACACAAGGGGAAGCAGTACCAGAAAAGTTAATAATGAGCTGTATGACAAATAAACTGAAAGAAGAAGGCGGAATTGAGAAGTAACACAATAAATTTCCCTCCATTCAAGTGCAAGAATTACTTGTGAAAAGCTAAGAAATTTAGAAGAAGATCACAGTGGTCTATATGAAGGACGCGGGAGTAACATGAGTTCAGAGTTCCAATAAGGTGGTTAACCCAAGCAGCAGAAAGATTCACTTCTACTGCCAATTCATATTCTGTATAATCAACCACAGAAGGCTTAACAGATCTTTTTCTATCTCTAAATCAATTGCAAAGCCCGAATTGATAGCTCCAAATTACTAGCTACAGGACTCGGTAAATTGATTGTCAGCCATAAATCCAAGGTACCTAATATAGCTATATGCATCAGTATATATCAAAGTTACCCACCATGGTCATGACTTCATGGTTATCTTATTCACGCAAAGAACAATACAATAACTTAAAATTGTTTCTCAGCAGACTGATGGAATACCCAAATGCCCAAAACGCAAAAAAAAAAAAAAAAAAAAAAAAAATCAAACACCGAATTATATAAATTAATAATCCTACATAATAGTCCTACAAACACCAAATTCGACAATTTCAGTTCCAATTTATCAATAACCGGTACAATAAACGGATGCAAATTAAACTAGGGTTTCAAATACTATCTACTAGAGCTTAATATGAAATGAACAGAGAAAAACAAATAATCAGAAAAATTGATATAAGAAATAGAAAAACAAAGTAAAAGGAAGAAAATCTCACACTCTGGTGACATGATTATCTTGATCACAAGTAATGTGAAACCAAGTACAAGGGGTAACAAGAGTAGGATCCCAACTCTGAAGAACATTATCAGGATCTGATAAACTTCGTCGAAGCGTATATAAAGCGTCACCTTCAGAGTTAGCAGATATTAAGGGTAGTAAACTTAGGGTTAGGGTTAGGGTAAAGAAAATGAATTCCACGCTTATACCCATAGCCATATCTTCTTCTTCTGAAAAAATATTCTTTGATTTAAGTTTTTATCTTTATTAAAAGACTTTTCTGTGTCTCTTATCTGTACTAACCTAGTTTAAGTTCTTCTTCTCTCTGTCTTGTTCGTGTGTTGTGTTTTTGTCTGTGTTTCCTATAACGAGTGAGAAGAGAGGAAATAAAGAAGGAAGAGGAGAAGAATGAGAGATCGGTCTTGGAAATAACAGAGTAAAACATGGGCGGTCTTTTAAACTGTTTTATTTTTCATCAGTAAAATAATTTCTAATTTGTTAATCAGTAATACACCATATCCGGTGTTCGCTGCTTTATTTTTTGATTTGCTTAAAATTTAAATTCACTATATTCTGGGGCATCACCAGGTGGGATCTTGGCTTAAAATAAGGGAAATAGATTAGGGGACCAGATTTGGTTAAGTATGGGGCCAAATAACTCACCCGTTAAGCATCGGACCGAATAAAAAATCAGCTGCTGGTTTTAAAACTGAACCGTAAAGTGATTTTTTTTCAGTTTTAAATATCGAATCGTATGTTAAATCGTGAATCTAATTGTAGATGATGAAATTTGAATAAGCGGTAAAAATATCATTTCAAGATCATCGACAAAACTCAACTCTCACGAGAGAGATTAAGCCCTTGGTCCTCAAGGCACCCATAGCCACGATTTGTAGTATACGTCGATGCAAGACACTGCTGTAGAGCGTAAAACGTCCCCGGCAAACTTATGAACCAGAACAGATACAATTCCAGCATGTCTTCACGAGACGCAGCTGATTGTGATGTCATGACTCCTAGTATACATCCCCGCGAGATACTGCTGGTCATGTGGGCTATGTAGATGCGTAAAAACGTCACCGACGGACTTATGACCCATAGCAGAGACATACATGTCTCCTGTAAGCACGACTCACTCTATTTGAGATAAAGGACTGATTCCTAGTACATCACCGCGAGATACACTGGTCATGTCTACTCTAGGCTTTGACTCGACTTACCGAGGCTTCCGAATAGTTCCTAGGACATCCACGCGAGATATGCTGGTTACTTTGCCTCTGAGCCCTTTCGACATTCTCCTAGAACATCCTTCCGAGATACATTGGTCATGTCGACCCCATAAATACGGACACAATTGACTCCTAGCACATCTCTGAAAGATATGTTGGTTAAAGATAAGTGAGCCGAAGTCTTACAGAGACGTTATTAGGCATGCAAGCCTTCCTTTCTCTTCTAAACATGTCCCAACTGACTTCGGGGAGACTAAGTCACATCGGTCAAGTTTCGGAGAGACTCAGTCCCGTCGGCCAAGTTTCAGAGAGAATCAGTCCCGTCAGCCAAACGTCGGACAACCTCAATCTCATCGGCCAAATCTCAGACAGCCTCAGTCGCGCCAGCCAAGTCTCAGATAGCATCAGTTGCTTTAGTTAAACCTCAGATGGCCTCATCCGAACTGAGCCATCTCATTTGAAGAGTCTTATACGGGCATAAGCCCCATCTAGCGCTCAAGCCTATTTCTCAGCGTCTCAAACACACTGATAGTAAATTAGGCCTGAACCGTACATATCTATCCAAAATGTGGATAACTTCTCTTGATCTCCGCATGCTCGACAAAGGAACCCACAAGCAATAATATGGTCTTCACGTGACATATGTGACCGGCCATGGAAAGAGGGAGCTCAACCTCAAGTTCTCACACTCTACACACAATTTCTGAGGCATTTCATGCCTTTTCACATGACTCATCTTAGTCATTCTCACAAATCAGAGAATATCTCTCTATCTTGGCCAACTCGGATAAAGAGAATATTTTTCTCTCGTAACACATCATCACAAAGGATGGATCATATTCACACAAATGGAGGGATAACAATTAGGGTTTTGGTCTGGCGATCTACGTCACATATGAAAAATACCCGACCTATGTTTCACCGTAGAAGAGAGTAAAGGCGGTGGAATAAAGAGATAAACTCGTCCTGGTTTATCTCTATCTATTCCTAAAGAGAGGGAGAAGTGCTCCGCACGGCAAGCAATCCCTATATTCACCAACCTGAGATTAGAGAATTCAGCTATAAATAGGTCCTTTATTTTCCAAGCTAACACACAACTTTCTCATAACCTCTCAGAGTAATAGCTTGTTCTCTGATCTTTCTCTTCATTTGCTTCCCTCCCTAAGACCGGCCCTAATTCTCCTTCTCTGTGACTGAAGCATCCTTTGAACGGCATTGTGCATGGCTTAGGCGAAGACTGTTCGTGCTCAACCTCCCGCAACTCACTTTCAAACCCTAGAATCTCATTTTTAGCCCCTCGCCGATTTTAGGTAACTACATTAATATTCATGGTATATATCAAAATTTATATTGGATTCATATAAAAAACTCTTGTACACTCACTGTGACTCGTTTGAGTGAAAATCCAAAATTGTGAGTGCAAGTATTTTTTAAATATGTGTATTAAATTATTCGCGACTTGTAGAATCCGGAAAAGCATAACCCATAGCCATGGATATTAGCGATAATGTAAGTTAACCCTTCGCGTAAATAGATCGGGTGTATTGAAAAGAAAAATCTTGAATATAATGAACTATATTCGGCATTCGTTTTTCATAACTTGTCAAATATCTTTACATTGTCACTCTTACCATTATTGTTTGTTTACTCATGTTAATGCTAAAATAAAAAATCAGTAATTGATACACTAACTATATATATATATATATATATATATATATATATATATATATATATGTATATGTATATGTGTGTATATGTATGTATGTGTCTGTGTGTGTCATGTTTATACCTTCTTCTTTTTTATGCAAGTGTTTATGCCTTTGTTACTACCATACTATGTTTATTTTTTTCTTATGTTTTTTTTCATGACGTATTATCGTCTTTTCTTACTAAATTATCATCTTCCTTATTATTATTATTACCACTGTTCATATTGTTTTTTGTTTCGTTGCTAAAAGTGATTACTCATGATTGTTAGAAGTAAGTAACACATTTTAAAACCTAATATTGTTTCTAGCAAGTCATCTTACCTTTACTTGCACTATATATATTATCTTTACTTTCACTACTCAAGCTAACGACGATCCAAAATGTATTATCTTTACTTTCACTATTCAAGCTAACGACGATCCAAAATGGAGGACTGCTATGAATAACGAATTTTTTGCTCTTGTATTTGCCAATACTCGGAATTTGGTTTCATCTCGACCTTATTTCAACTTGGTTTGATGCAAGTGGGTCTTTAGTGCTACAACATTTCTTGGTTGAACCCACGGGCATAGTATGTTAAGTTTAGATGTGAAATTTATATGCCAAAACTATACGGTTGACTTGTACTACTAAAGTCAACTTCAATCTTAGGTTGTAGAGGTGAAGGGCGAAAAAAAAGCAACTTCCAATTACGCATGAAGACTGAAAAACACACGAAGATATTCGTTAAATAGGTTAGTAACTGAAGATTAATTATCCTACCTACGATTTTTTCCCCTCTATATTATATTTGTATATATATTAAAAATAAAGTATTGACTTCTGTAAGATAGACTTGATCATTGAGGTGGTCAAAGCGTCCAAAATGAATTATTTACAAGAGTTGGATTTTGCTTTTCTCTGTAGAAATTTCCAAAACCAGTCATCCTGGTTTCGTAACTGTAGGATAAACATCAAAGAACTATGTTCTGTTTTTTTATTTGTTGAGGTTTCAGAACTAGATGAAGGTTTCGAAAACTGAAGCATAAAAGCATTTTCGCTTTTTTCTGTTGAGGTTTCAAAAAATACTCTTTTAGATTTAAAAAACTAAAGTATATTCGTCCTTTCCTGTTAACGTTTCGAAAACAATTCTTATTGGTTCCGAAAAACTGAAGCATGAATTGTTTTGCAACAACTCTATTTTTTGGAACCAATATGGGTGTTTGGAAAACTGTGGCGAGATCATCATTAAAAGATGTTTTTTTCATGCTTCGGTCATATTCATTTACACGCATTGCTAAACTTTCAACATATTTCTCTAAGACAAACTCGGCTAATTTGGAGAAGTTGGAAAAGGATACCACTTCCACTTAAGGTATGTTTCATCTCGTTCTAACAAGTATATAATTCAGTTTAGTTAGTTGCAATTAATATTAGTTATACTTTGGCCGAGTAAAAATTGACTACACAACTGAATTGGAAGATTAATATAGTATTTAAGAACAATTCTCAATGTTATACTTAGCATAAGCATTTATGCGTCGAGCGTTCCATAATTACTAGTATCCTTATTTACTGAAAATGCATCATATGCAAGTAGCTATAAACAATAGTAAATCTAGTGGAGATCTTAAACATCAATTGAGCTTCAATTTTTTTGGCAATTTTATTATGGAAAATCTATATAATTAATAATTAATAAAAATACATAAATGTGAGTATTGTATCTCTACCATAAAGGTAGAAGAGAAACTTGTGTCAAGGAAGAACCAACACCGATTATTCAAAATCCTAGATGACATAAACTTTCTAAGATGTAACTTTTTGTTTATTTTTGGGTCTACTCTTATGATATAAGACCACTCAACAACAAAGTAGAAAGTTAAGCAGGTATTGCTAGTAATCTAGAAACCAAAAGATAGAACTTGCATGGACGTATCATCGTATTTATAATCTGAAAAATCTTCGGAAAGTTATTATAAGTCGTTTCGGGGAATCCAATATGACTTGTAAATTAGGATTCGATTAGCTCTACATAAAAGTATTGAGCATAATAACCTTGATAATTGAACTATTTGAACTCACCTTATAATATTTCACAGTCGTTTGGTAGTAGTAATTATAAAGCAGATTTAGTCATATGGTTAGTGGTTGGGCAACAATAGTCTTCTCGACGGACCAGGAGCAACTTCTTTCCCAGCAATAGACATATGTTAGGGGATTCATGGTAGTGTTTGTAGTCACAGGGATAGTGCAGAAGTGAGGTAAATGAAAGGGTGTTATTCTATTTTAACTACATTAGAATGAAGTTGCACAATAAGAAAGCGTGTAGCAACTTAATTTTGTGAGTATTCGAAACTGGACGAGATCCCAGAGTTTTTTATGTACATTGGAGTTTCCTATTTAACAAAATTTTATGTGTTTGCTTTTACTTTTATTTTATGAATTACATTATTTTATCTTTACAACTAAAGTAAATGAATCAATATTTGCAAATGTTGTAATTAAGATTAAGATCTTCTGTTACTCCAATAAGATCATTTACATAGTGTGTTTGTATAGGTTTGAACGAATAAAATAGATGGGGTACTCGGTAGTTTCGTCTTTTCATTTATAATTATTCTCTAGACAAATACAACAACAACAAAATCGTTGCTAAAGGATTTCACCAACAACCTATGAAACGTTTTATCCTTTTTTTTTATTTTCTTGCAATACATTTTTACCGGGATATTACTTAACTGTATGTGATTAGGTAATGCATTTTTTCATGGCTATCTTATTATGGATCTTTATGTAACACAGCCTCTTGGTTCTCAAGCTGCTACAAATCCAAATTTTATGAGTGAACTTCATAAATTTGTTTATGGTCCAAAACAAGCTTCGAAGGCCTGGCATACCAAGTTACATGATGTTTTTGAATTTTCAGTATTTACGGCTTCACATGATGACTCCTTTATATTTGTTCAAAAGAAAATAAAATAAGATCATCATTATCCTAGTATCATTGGTAACTCTACATCCCTTTGCTCATTTCTTATTTAAAAATTAGAATTTTATTTTATTTTGGTCAAAATTTAGGTATACAATATTACTTCGATTCTCTTAGTGTAAAAATGAGGTCTAGTTCATATATTTTTATTTTAATCTATAAATATGTTATTAATCTTCTAAGTGAAATAGGTATGTCGGGATCTACGGTTGTGACACCCCTTATAACTTATATTGTTAGTTGTAGGTACGGCTGTCAATGAGATACCGAATCCCGATAACCGTTACCGATAATCCGAGTTCATATAGGTAATTTTCCGACATAACGGTACTCGGAAATCGGTAACAGAATTTTATCGGCAATTATTGTTTTAATGAAATAGTATCGGCTGAGGCACATACCAGTTGGTTAACTAACGATACCGATATTTATCGAATAACAGTATTTACCGGTACCGGCAATTATTGTCATAGGATGCAACTGTTTTTGAAGTTCTTTGTGTTTTTTTTTTTTTTTTGCAAGAACATGTAACTAAGCAAATTTGGAACATTTGTATGTGTTTATTTTTTATTTGGCATGTATTTTGAACCGAAAGCTTCTTACTTTGAACTGAATTTGGATCTGAAAAATAGGTTATGTAAAATTCTGTCAGAAACAGTATTTATCAGTAATTTTTCCGGTATCCGATAACCTTCACGAAACGGTATCAGATAGGATTTTTAGAATTCCGTCGGAAATTATCGGTATCATAATTCTGGTTTAAATTATCGTTAACAGTACCGGCTAAGGTAGTTACCATTTCGATAGGTTCTGTTGACAGCCCTAGTTGTAGGCTGTCCCTAAGATAATTTTGGGTGTTAGATAAAACTTCTCAGTTAGGTAGGTAAAAATAAATATACCTAAGTTGTTTTAGTTTTTAGGAAAAAAAATAAAAATAGTTTTCTACAGACGGCAGCAACAAAGCTAACTCAGGTGAAAGCAGAGGGAACCATATGGATTTGAAGCTCAAGCCAAAGGCAAGTTGATTCTTGCTCTATCAATTCTTATTATTGAGGATTGAGTTTCAATTTTATAGTTACAGGGAACCTAATTTAGTTGGAAACCCTAGTTTTAGTTTTGATTTGATTTTCTTTTCTATCTGAAAAAGTACTGTTTAAATCTTAGAGTAAATTTGAACCGTTATAAAATATTGATGTTTGGATATGCTGTTCATAAATAGTTCATAAAGGTTCGATAAAAATCTCATGTCGACAAGATAAGTGAAGTTAGCCAAAACAGCTGTGTTACAGAGACTTTAGGTACAAAATCCTGACGTGAACAGGTTGCATACCACTAGATTTGAAGTTAGGTTGCGTAGAATTAGATGATTTTTGGGTATGTGAAACCCATTTACATTATTATGCTACTATAAAGTACTCCAATTAGACAAACTTTTACAGCTGCGACTGTACGTTTTCAGTTTGAACTGTACATATAAACCATGTCATAACTTGACATCTAACCGTCACTTTTACTTAAAATTTATATGAGATGTCCCTAATACAGTCGTGAAGGTGTGGTAAAATTTTGAGCATGATCCTACCAGTTTAACATATGATTTCTTTAGGAACATCAGACTTTGTTTTACATGACTTATTCCTGAATTTCTTTTGTATATAGTTTGGGCTTGGGGTTTGTATGAATTATTGTCCAGTTTGAATGATTACACATCTGAAAATATATATTGCAGCATGTAAAGCTGAATTGGTTATGGTTTAAGACCAGAATCCTTATTTGAATCGTTATTATGTATTGAAAGTTATTTTTTGTTAAACTATTTATTGAGAGGTCAGTCCACAATAGCTATCGTGCTTGTGAGACTTGTAAATTGGGGTAGTCTATCCTATGGGAACAGGGCCACAATAGCTATCATGCTTGTGAGCACCGGTGTTGAATAAATTTGAATGTTTATGGGTTGTGTTAGCGTGTAGTTCCTTGTGTATTAACGACCAAAGGTAAGCGGTGTCGTTACGGGGTTTTGTGTTCTTCTTGTACAGTTTCCAGGCTCTCTTTGACATGTTTTATCATAATTGTTTTGGATTGAACCTTGGGTGCTCTTTTACTTAATAAT
Organism: Papaver atlanticum; assembly: GCA_023531105.1. NCBI lineage: Eukaryota > Viridiplantae > Streptophyta > Magnoliopsida > Ranunculales > Papaveraceae > Papaver > Papaver atlanticum. The sequence continues at coordinate 2,170,110 of JAJJMB010014087.1, forward strand.
AAAATTGATGGTTTAAGAATGAACTTGCAAATTCAAGGCTCTTACCTTGTGTTTATTTTCCTTTCAGGTTATAGAGTAAAAAAGTGAGTAGGTTGGAAGTCTTTCTTGGGTTGCCGTTGTAGAGTGTGGGAAGATGTATGATCTCTTCCTTGTTGTAGTTCTTTTAGATTGGTTTTTCCTTATTATCAATAAGGTTATTACAGAGAGACACGGTGCTTCCATCACCATATTGAGAGTTTTTTAAGTATAATCTTTTGAATATTTTCACGTCGAAACTTTAGTCAGACTTATTTCTTTTATTTGGTCGAATTTTTTTAGAACCAGACTTAATGCTCATTAATATGAGAATGATGTTCTTTCTTTATATTTGAAAAGACGAGGGTACCCAAATACACCACAATCTTTTATTTATCAACCTATAAGTCCTCTACCGAATGTGATCGTTTATGGACAGAGTCGAGACAATATAACAGATTCGGTTCACACTTCGTGTAATCGTTTATGGATACGAGATCGAGACAATACAACAACAAGATCACTTGTGTGATTGACTATGGATACAAGATCAAGACGATACGACAACAAAGTGTACACTTGATAATTGGTTCGGTAATAACCGAAACTCTATAGGATCAATATCAAGTGTTACGGAGTTAACGTACGTGTATATTTTACTTAATTATAATAACAATTATAATGCGGAAAAACAAAGTAAAAGACACGACAAGGTTTTGTTAACGAGGAAACCGCAAATGCATAAAACCCCGGTACCTAATTGAATACTCTCAGAATTAGGCCGCTATACAAAATCTAACACCAACTCTGTATAGTTGAGACCAAGAAGACTACCGCTAGCTACTTAGTTTCGTCAGTATCCATGCACCTTCAATTTCTAGAGTCACGCACGTGAATAGCAAGTCCTTTGGATCGTATTCTAAACAGCAAAAGAAGAATCTGTTTGGTAACCACTCTAATCAATCTTGTTAGAAAATATTAATGAGTCTTTGACAATGGCTCTTATGTTTAATTTAATAAACTCCTTTGTCTGGTTAGATCAATTTAAATGTTCATTACCGAAAGATTCGCAATCAATCAATATAGATATCAAAGAGAAACTATAAAGTGATGCCGATCTCATGCAACTAATCAACCAATTCTATCAAAGATAAACTGATTCTAGTTGGATCCCAGACGATCAAGGTTTGTGCACTAAATCCACAAGATACAAAAACTAATAAGAATTCTTCTTCGTCTTCAAATCTTCTATTGCCTTCAATAACCTGCACAGCAACACTTGAATCCTCTTGTGATCAAACACGTATAGAACGGAGTCTGTTAACAATGGATTATCACAATATGTCTTTAGATTCGAAGGTGGTTCTAAAAATCCTGTCAATATATACTTTGATCTAGTCAGAGTGAATCTTATATCAGAAGAGAAGATTCTCAAGAATAAACAAACTAAACAAAGTAGGTGCAATCTAAGTTTCAACAACCGTTATTCAATCAAATCAATAATCGAAAACTAATAACACTGTAATTATCTAGTTTCCCACCAATGGTACTTGTAGAGCTTCTTGATCCCACAGAAGTCTTTAAACGATCGATCATAAGAGATTTCGCCTAATTAGGGTAATTTCCTCTCCAGATAGACGACTCCACCAGAAAAAACAAGAAATGAAGTTTGCCTGACTCTTAGGGTAGTTTGAAAGAAATGCAAACTCAAGTATTTATAGACCAGGGTTGTTTGGACAACAAGGAAATTCCAAAACCGAGAATATTCTCAAGATATACATTAAAGTACCTAAATTCGGTTCCCTATTTCCAATAAATGTTAACCAATATTTCCAAAAACTCTCATGGAAAAACCTTATATTATTAGTCTAGCACATTAACTAATAATATATTCCAGAGGATATGTTTTAAATGCTTGTAATTAAAACATATATGATGAAAATCATAATTAAATGCTTTTCACTTTTTCGGACCAGGGATCATCTTGAGTATCAAGGAATATCTTTGAACAATAAATGATAAGAGTTATGTACATGTTCAAATATGTCGACATCTATAAGTTTCTTAGCAAACCCTTATTTCAAGTTTCACACAAAACATACAGAGATATGTGAATATTGGAAACTCGGTTTTGCATCTTGGGATCAGTTGTACCAACCTCACAATGTAAGTTGTGATCGGTTATACCATGTTTCCCAAACCAGGTTGTGACCGGTTACACCTTGCTTCCCATAGGTAGCTTAGTGATCGGCTACACCTTACTTCCTAAGTTAGATTGTGATCGATTACACCTTGCTTCCCAAAGGTAGCTTGTGATCGATTACAACTTGTTAGAGCATAGCTCGGTTGAACCCACCAAGCGTTGGTATGTCAAGTTTGGTTGACATATTTTAGTGAATCAAAACTCAATTAAAGAGTCGCTTGATTATGTACTAGAGACAACTTCGTATAGGTTAGACTAGAAAGATTAGGATTATGAGACAAACAAGTATTACTCGAAGACTTTAAGAATGTGGAGAAGTAACAAGCTACAACGACGACATCATCCTTCCTCTTGAGGTTAGTAATATTTTTACTTGAACTGTTTCATTCCTAACGTATCTTTCAAGTCGTGCTATATTGAAAACATAACTGCGAAGCTGTGAATGATTATACTCTAGTAGTGAGACATGATCACATGATCATAGTGTTAAGGAATTAGGATACGAAGTATAACGCTTATCTTTTGAACTTCGTATATAAGACATCGACATAATCGTATGAATGCTATTGTGATTATGTGTATGGGTAAAGGTGAAGGTTTCATCCTAGGAAACAATGTTTACATTTGTTTAAAGAAAGTACATTCATGAACTTGTTTTATGAATCAAAAGGGAAATCGCTAGGCTTATTGGTATTGTTATTCATTGCATATCTTTGGAATACCAATATGTGTGAGATAGTAGAACCGATCATAACTTGTTATGTATCTTGGTAAAACTAATCACAGTGCCTGACTTATGTATTGTATGACTTTTATTAGTGTAACCGATCCTAAGTAATCACCTGAGATGGTATGATCGATATTTGTAATTGGTGTGACCGATCCTAGTAATTGGTGTGACCGATCACAAAATAGTTGTGTGTAATCGATCCTTGTAATTGGTGTAGCCGGTCCTAGTAATTGGTGTAACCGATCCTGGTAATTGGTGTAAACGATCCTAGTGACTTGTGTAACTAATCACAAGTAATACCATGAGAATATGGTAACCGGTCCTGGTAACTGATGTAACCGGTCCCAGTAACCATATTTAGGTAGAACCGATCCTTGTGTTTGGTAGAACCGTAAACCCATGATTAGTGAATTGATATTTGATCAATCACATAGTTGTTCTTGGAATACAGATGAACCAATTCTAAACTTGTTTGGAAGTGTGGTATAATTGATTCAGAGATTGTAAATATGAAAAAGGATTTACAAAGAAAAATATGTCGACATACTTCGAACATGTTCAGTAACTCTTATCTTTTATTGTTCAAAGATATTCCTTAATTACTCAAGGAGATCCTGGACCGAAATAAATTAAGAATCTTTTAATTAAGGTTGTTAGTTTTATATGTTTTTAATTACCAACAATTAAATTTATATCTATGGAAAATAAAAATTGGTAATGTGCATTTACTAATTGGAGATTTTCTAGTTAGATTTCGGAAATATTGGACAAAGCATTTCCAGGAATTATGAAAACCGATTTGGGCATTTATTGCATATCTTAAGAATATTCGGTTTTGGAAATTCCTTGGTGTCCAAACATCATGTGTCTATAAATACCCGAGTTTGCATTTCGAGCAAACTATCCTAAGAGCCAGGCAAACTTCATCTTTTTGTTGTTTCTGGTGGAGCCGTCTGTTCGGAGAGGAAAGTACCTTAATTAGGCGAAATCTCTTACGACCGCTCGTTTAAAGACTTCTGTGGGATCAAGAAGCGATCTATGAGTACCGTTGGTGGGAAACTGGATAATTGCGGTTTATTTTAGTTTTTAATTGATTTGATTGACTAACGGTTGTTGAACTTTGATTGCACCTAGTTTGTTTATTCTTGAGAATCTTCTCTTCTGATGTAAGATTCACTCAAACTAGATCGAAGTGTCAACAGGATCTTTAGAAATGTTTGTTGATCTAAAGACGTCTTGTGATAATCCATTGTTAACAGACTCCGTTTTGTGCGTGATTGATCACAAGAGATTCAAGTGGTGTTGTGCATGTGTTTATTGAAGATTAAAGAAGATTTGAAGACAAAGAAGATTTCTGATTTGGTTTTTATATCTTTGGGTGTGCACAAACCTTGATCGGATGGGATCCAACTAGAATCAGATTTATTCGATTGATTAGTTATGTAAGATCGGCATCACCTTATAGTTTCTTGTTTGATTCTATATTGATTGATTGAAAATCTAAACTCTGCTACTTCGGTAGTTGTTGGATAAATTAATCTAACCAGGCAAAAGAGTTTATTTGTTAAACAGAAGAGCCTTTGCTTATGACTTGATATATCTTCATCTGAAAAAATCAAGAGAGTTGTTACCAAACAAATTTGTTGTTCCTTTACTGTTTGGAATACGATCCAAATTAATTGTTCCAGTGCGTGCACTTATTGAATGTCGGAAGCGCAGGGATACTGAAGAAACTAGGTGAACTATAGGTTTAGTTGCTTGGTCTCAACTATTTGAAGTTTGTTAGATTTTGTATAGCGGCTTAATTCTGAGAGTATTCAATTCTGGACTAGGTCCCGGGTTTTTTTTGCATTTGCGGTTTCCTCGTAAACAAAATCTTGCTGTGTCTTTTACTTTTCTATTTCCGCAATTATAATTTTTTATTATAATTAAAAGTAAAATACACAAACGTTAACTCCGTATTACTTGATAGTGATCCTATGGAGTTTGGTTAAGTCCGAATCTATTATCAAGTAATCACACTTTGATTGTTGTATTGTCTCCATCTCGTATCCATAGACGATCACACAAAGTGTGAATACCGATTTGTTGTATTGTCTCGACTTTGTCCATAGACAATCACTTTCAGTTAGAGGACTTATAGGTGTATAATTTAAAGATTGTGGTGTATTTGGGTACTCTCGTCTTTTCACAACTAACTTTCCAATTCATCATGTGACCGGTTATACCTTGGTTCCCAAAGTAACTTGTGACCGGTTACAACTTGCATTCCAATATAACTTGTGATCTGTTACAACTTGATTTCCAATTAAGCTCATAACCGATTACAACAAACTATATTATATAGGCTATGACTGGTTATACCAAAAATCTCAACAAGTTAAGATAGGTTCTACCTTGTCATCTTATATTGGTCAATCAAAAGATATTCAATAAAGAACCCGACCAATCATGATTTCCTTTCGATTATGAAGCAAGTTCATAAACATACTTCCTTTAAACAAATGTTATAGAAACATTGTTTCCAACGGTGAAATCATTCTTATATAATGCACACATAATCAAATAACTATATACAATAGATTATGTCGATGTCGTACTTACGAAGTTCCAAAAGATAAGTGTTTATACTTCGTAATATGTTTCCTTTACACTTTGATCATACTATTATGACCAAGTCACATCACTAGAGTATTATATACAATATATACAGCTTCACATGTTATGTTTTCAATATAGCACGACTTGAAAGATACGTTAGCATTGGAAACAAGATCAAGTCAATATTACTAACCTCAAGCGGAAGGATGATGTCATCGCCGTAGTCGTTACTTATTCACATTCTTCAGGTCTTCGGAGTAATACTTGTACGTCTCAACATTCTTAGACTTTCTAGTCTAACCTAAAAGAAGTTGACCCTAGTATTTAATCAAGCGACTCTAGATGAATTTTGATACTAAAATATGACAAGCAAACTTGACATACCAACGCTTGGTGGGTTCAACCAAGCTATGCTCTAACAATATTGTTTTCAAATAAATGTTTTTCTTGCCAATTTGAGCTATGTGGACTTTATGTTCGGGTAGTAAAACCTTGAACTGCTAATAATAGGGCCGACGGGACTATCTTACTGATTCAGGGTTGTCACAACGACCTGTGCTACTTCTTGGCTAGCTAATTTCAAGCTAAGTAAGGATATCAAGGGTTTCCTTTCTGATCTCATTCCTAATAGAACTTCTAGTTGGTGCTCTTATATATCTTACATGCAAAAAAAATCGACATATCTTTCTTTTTTAATCAAGTTTGCCAGTGTATGCAACATCACGCCACATCTCATCTTATAGCTAGCTCCAAATTGAGTATTAATATATATATATATATAATGAGCATTGTATATGGCATTAATTTATCCAAAGGTTTATTGGTTTTCAATGGCTTTAATGATGCAGATTGAGTAAGTTTTCTTAATAAAAGATATCCATGAATAGATTTAGTGTTTACGTAAGTGATATAATTTTAAATAGTGGTAAGAATGGGTTCGTTCAGATTTGTGAAGATTCGAGTTTTTTTAAAATCAATAAAAATTATATACAAAAATAGTACAATTGGTGCAAGAGGTACTGGGACTAAGGATTTAATTTTTAGAGTGAAAATAACCAAGACACTAGATTCCACTATTACACATGAATAAATGATGAAAAGAATTCCAAAACTCTAATTATTTTTAAAATATCTTTTTCTTAATTCACAAATTATCAAGCATATTCTCAAACATTAATTGTATCCCTTAAGCATAGATTATCTAACCAAAGCATAACCTATCTAATTGAATCACAACTAATTAGGAAAAATTATGCAAATAATTAAAATTCTGCAAAGCAGTAATTTGAGTGAATTATAAATTGCAAAATTAGAGAAAAGTAAAATAATTACCAATTATTCATGCAACAATAGCTTCCTCCATGTCTTGGTTACGCGAGAATTAGCTCATCATTATCATGGAAATATACTCAAAATTCATCTTTATTATTGCTCAAAAATGGTTCACAAATGATGAAATAGGAGAAAATTGACAAAAACCGGGTTTGTAACACTTCTGTTTGTTACAAACTGAGCTGTTACAGAGAACGATAAAAATGAAGTGTTGTTAACACTGTCGCATTACGACCCTCATCCTTGTGTCGCTGTCACTGTTGAAGAACGACGGTTACCTTGCGTCTAATGTTCTTCGCGTTTATCAGCAGCAGCAGCAGCAGAAAATGGAGTTTTCCTGCAACTTGATTTCTCGACTCCCTGGTTCTTCTTAGCTCCCCAAACTCTCCACGACCCTTCCTTGTACCTGTAGAAATCTATTTATACTCCTAATCCTCATTTAATCCGGCCATATCTCCCAAATAATCTTCATTTATCAATATTATTCTCCACGGCTAAAATTTCCATTTTTTGAATCTTCCACGCGTTCTCAGCTGTCAAACTTCGTTATTTATCTTCTTCATGAATATTTGTAGTGCAACACACTCGAAACTCATGCATTACATGCCTCAAACTCGTGTCAAATTCACTTGAACCCGTGAAAACTTGTGTCCACTGTTTTGGATTGAAACACGTAATTAAGCCAAATTTGATCGGAAACAACACCCATACCAGCTTTCTATAGTCATATCACGTCTACCCATTAAGTTTCAGGGATTTAATCTCACTAAATCACGTCCAAAAATCCAACAGAAAATTCTGCAGAAAAATGAATTTTTTTCCCGCCAAAAATATTTTTCAAACGATGAAGGTGAAGTGCCCTGAATCCAAAACGCGGGTGCCTTTAGCAGCTTGGCTGCCTTGGGGGTGCCCTTATCCATTTTTAGGGTGCCTTTAGTAATTTTGGTGGGTGCCTTTAACACTTTTTTCTGGGGTTTTTCCAACACTTTTTCGGGATTCTTCCGGTGTATTTCTGGGGTGCTTCCGGTGCATTTCTGGGGTGCCTTTAGTACTCTATCCTGGTGTGTAAAGCACCACTTTACGAGCCAATTTCGTCGCAAGAGCTTATTTCTCTAAAAATACCTACAAAGACATAAAACACCATAATAAGCACAAAAATGGGTACTAATAATATATACAATAGAGATGAAAATAGACACATAAATGCGTCTATCAGTAAGCTCTGGCCATATTCTAAAAAATAGCCTACAACGGCCAGAAGCTCAACTGAAGAAGAGTATAGTTTTTTAGCACATTTTGCAACTGAACTCTTTCGGGTTTGTCAACTTCTAGAAGATCTTTGTATCTTCTTGCCTTTATGACGACCAAAGTTCAATTTTCTCTGGCTTCACAAATCCAGTTTTCCACAACATGATGAAACATGTTACTATTTAAAACGTTCGCTCATGATGATTGTCATTACTCTTCTTTAAATAACGACGTTTAATAGCAAATAATAACCGTTTTTAAGGAATATTTTCACCCATGTTATAACCGTATTTTTATTGATTAACTTTGCGATTTTTTCCTCCTAAAAATATTATAAAATAAGCTTTTTAGGATCGTTATTTGTGATAATGCATATTAACATATATTTAAAGTTTTGAAATATAAAGACTTAAAGGCCTAGACAAATAAAGCTCCCACGTTGAATGGTGAGGAAACCGTCGCTTCATATTGGCCGAAATAAGACTTTTTCTAGTTTTGTGAAACGAGAGTTTTGGTGAGGACACTTGGCACCATATGATTGGTTTAAAATTTACAAACTCAAAAGGAAATAGTAACTTACCGCGTTTGGAATTTTATGGAAGTCCAAATTCAATTCGGAAGCCGAGTACCTACCATATTATGACTCTTTTTTTTCCAAATTAATACATAGAGGTTAAAAAAAAAACCCACATATTTCTGCAAAAATAAAAGGAAAAAAATATAAAATATGCACATATTTTCTATCTTTTCCCCATCTACTTAATGTATTCGTCCCGTTACACCAAATAAAAAATGCATCGCCCCAAGACGGGCCGAAGCCTCGCGCACACCAAGTTAATGGAGGGGAAAAAATGCCCCGCATGTAGCACGGTCACAAATCTAATTATAATCAACATAAGTTATTGTTATGATGTTCGTGATTTAGAAGAAAAAAAAAAGGTTTACGAACACGATTTTTTTCAATATGACGTGTTTTTTAATTGAAACATGCTCACACCCGTCAAGATAACACCGTAACCTAGGTAGTGAAAATTTCTCGTAGGAGAATAAGTCCAGCAGGACTCCAGGCTAAACTGTTGACAAACTTCTGCCTCTAGGATGTATCTTAATTATAAAATAAAGTAAAAATTGGAGCCCCTTAGGCCGGTTCCTATGGGGGGTGGCTAACCCACCCATTTGCCATGCCAGCTGGCCTGGCAAACTGGCCGCGACACTATGGGAAAAAAGATAAGCGATCGAGTCTCCACCTAGCGGTCGAGACTACACCGCTAGCGGTCTCATTTCGATCGCTCGGTCTAGTTTACACCGTTAGCGATTTAAAATCCACCGTCTTCGGTCAGTGCTCTACCGCCTATAAATACCACCATTCCCTTCAGTTTTCATTCACAATTTTTTTTAATTCCCGTCTTTAGAGAGCTGACCAGAGCGATTTTTTACTTAAAAATGAGTAGTTCCAAAACAAATAGACAAAGGAAAAGAAACATGAAATAAAAAGGAAAATCTGTTGCAGATAGTGATATCGTATGGGTTCAGGATAAACAGCAAGAGTTCGCTAATGTTAGGCAACTAGTTGGACCTGGTGTATTATCTACGCATTTATGTAACCATCCCGAGCGAGTTCTGTTACCTAAAGTAAGAGGTGGGCCTAAGCTGTTCAAGAATCCTTGAGAAGATATCCTTGGCAGCGTTTATATTTCATGAAAGGCGAAAACCACATGACTCAAATTGTGCGAGTTATTTGTGAACGTTGGTAGAACACTGCAAATACGTTTTTTTTCAAGGATTTCGAGTGTGGTAAGTTCTATTTTTCCATTCAATAGTTTAATTTTTAGTTCAGAAACAAATTTTAATTTTTAGAGATTCAATTTTTTAGTTTGATACAAATTTTAGTTCCACATACAAACTTTAATTTTATGACCATGTTGTTTTTAGGGTTCACATCGTTAGATTTGTATATGTTTACTGGAATAAAAAGTGAGGGTGAAATAGTACAATTTAACCAGTTAAAGTGGATATCAAAAGGAAGATGGAAACAATTACTTCCCTTGTACTCAAATGATACTGAAGGAAAGCCAGAATCCAGACAGTTACACTTATTTGGATTATGAGTGTCTGGGTTGAAGGATTTTTTGAGCCGTTACCATGCCAAGGGGATACACAGAGCTGAAGATTATCCCGAGCTTGAACGTATTTTTGTATTATGGATGTTAGGTCAAGTTTTTTCCCCAATGGTAGCTCAGTGACATTAATTGGTTTTCTGGACTCTTTAGAAGATTTAACTAAAGCGCCAAATTATGATTGGGGTTCTGCAATTTTAGATGAGCTATACATATGTCTCGATGATTGCTCATGTAAGAAGACAGAGAGCTTTAATGGATTTTGGGTCGTATTGGAGGTAAGAACCACAATCCCTTTCTAATTATTAGATTTATTATCGAGTTGTCAAACTAGTGGTGAATGTACTAACACATCAATTTTCGTCAATGTTATTTTTCAATATTGGTGGTATACTTACTTTAAGGTCAGAGAACCTGATCTTCACGATACACGATTAATTTTTCCAATCGTGTACAAGTACAAAGATGATAATTGGATTGGTCAGATTAATGATGGTCAAAATGTCGCTGCTGTTCAGAGGATGCAACAACTGTGCAGAACTAGTATCAACATTACGCCAATGTCGTATACACAAATTGATGAGTTCCATGAACCAACGACACAATCCATGCTACAGTTAAGCCTTAGGCGACTTGTTTTTTACAGTCAAATTAGTGGTCAGGGTATTTGGTACTACGGAGAAAGACATCTGTTTCAGCTACAAGGAAGAAAGGTAAAAGCAATCAACCCGTTTCCAACCTCAATAATTTCACATGATGATTGGATAAAGTTGATAAATATTGGACAACTTTGGGAAGAAGCTGAAGATTTGATCCAAATTCCAAAAGATGACTATGATTACTTCAGTTGGTTTCAAAAGGTATGCAAGCTAAATATTGCTGTTCATCCACAAAACTTAGGTAGTGTTGACTTTCCAGCAATTGGCAATTTTCCACTTACATATCTTCCATCCCAACCTCCACCACCGACGGGCGAAGCACATACGTATCCTAGCAGTCAAATGGGGTCGTCAAATATGCCTCCAATATATTGGGAAGTCCAGACTTTATCACCAAGTGGAGATATTGTTACAGTTCCACTTACTAGTGAAGGTCACAGAGTTATCCATACTATGGTGTGGTGCCATCACAAGAAGAGTATTAGCCAGTGCAACAATTTTTCATTTTTTATCAATCAATTCCAGAATTTTCACTTGAGGCAGATGCAGATACAGAGGGAGAATATGAGTTATGAATTGCACGAGACTCCATTAGGGTCAAGTTCTCAAATGCCCGGTGATAGCAGTGCAAGAAGTCATGGAAGTCGTGGAGGTCATAGAAGTCGTCATGACACTCCAACTATGGTGGAAGAGACTCAGCTACCAACAATAGCAGGAACAACACCAGCAGCAAACCTGGAGACGGATTTCCAGTCTCCTATTGGTTTCATGCCCCAAGGTCCTGTACTTACTCCTGGGGGTGGCGTAAATATGGATGCATTTAGGCAATCCGTAATTTATACCCCAACAACTACTTCAGCATTTCACCGATTCCAAGCACCTCCAATTCAACCATCTCCGGTACCATATCAAGGTTATGAATCACCTGATGCTACTTAACCACCATCTCAGAGTCCAAATAATGAGTTTTCACAGGATCAAACTCACTTAGGGGAATATATATTTGGTAATCGTTAGTTTGATAGATAAATGTTAATCGTTAATATGAATCGTGGTTTGTTTAAATCGTTAATGTAATTGCACTTAGGGGAATATATATTTGGTAATCGTTAGTTTGATAGATAAATGTTAATCGTTAATATGAATCGTGGTTTGTTTAAATCGTTAATGTAATTGCACTTTTGTTTGATAAATAATAATCTTCATTTAAAGTTTTTTATTTAAGTTAAAATTGAGAACTTAAAATTGATATATTAGATTGAATTTGGGCAACACTTTTAAGATTTCATAACAACTTGCATATCGGAACTGCTTTTCGTTGTCACGGAGCCACTTTGCACGACATCTTTGATCAATCTCCAGCAGGGATTCACCACTTTTCATGTTTCGAGCCTCTTCCCTTATCATACCAATATACTTGTTAACATTCTTAGAAATTATGGTGAACCGAGAACTCAACACCATCGAATCACGATTGTTGAGGTTCGTTGTTTCTTCTTCAAATTTCAGTAAAATGCGCCCCCAAAACGGAATCGCCTGTAATGCGCCATCAACGATTGGATGATTAGTGAAGAGAACATAATTCCTGTAGATGCATTCATCTTCTAACGTGCTAAATTTGCGCTGCTGTGCAACTCTCCAACTATTTCTCCTACTATTTGCTCTTCTTATTTCATTTTGCACACTAGCTCAAAGTTCAACTCTTTGATTTTCAGCTGCATGTTGCTCTTCTATGAATTGAGCCATAGACATGTTTTGAGCCATTGAAAAATCTAAGAAAATAGGAAGAAGGTGTGAGTTAAAATGGAAGAGGAATTTGGTATTTATAGGGGGGGAAGATTTATGGCTGTTGGATCAGATTCTACGTAGCGGTGTAGACTAGACCGGCCGGTCCTATTAAAGCCGCTGACGGTGTACAAAACACCGAACGGTGTAGTCTTGGCCGAGCGGTCGAGACTCGACCGCTCGGTAGAAACTTGGCCTGGCCTGGCTAAGTGGCAAGTTTGCCAGCTCCATAGTGGGAGCAAAAATGGCAAACTCTCAAGTTTGCCATGCCCATAGGAACCGGCCTTAGCATCGAATTCAAGTTCCGGCACTGTCTGCCTCCTCGTTCCCAAATGACTGTTTCATGACAAAGTAACAGTGGTGGGCTGATGATGGCAATGTAACCTTTAACCTAGCAACAGTGGCACCACGGGAGACGGGCATTATTAGCTAACCTCTCCTTGTCCTGATGGTCAAGGAAAATAACCCGTTTAGGGGGATTCATTTTTGAACACCGGATTTGGTCTTTGAATTTTCATTTAATTTTTTTATCATTTCACCTAATTGTGCATGCCAAAATTGACCGTCTTAAATGGCCATCTATTTGATTGTCGTTTGAAATCATTATCCCATGGTCAAGTCGAGCATGTTTGGAACGTAGACAAACTGGACCCACGAAGACCATTAATATCGACTGAATATCAAAACAACTCAGAGACGATATATGACTCGAAATTCCCAATAAGACTGGAAAACCCCTGAGGGAGTCAATGTCATAAATTGTGCCCATCCCCATCTAATTTCGTATTGTTTGTCAATAATCTTTGATAATTATCCACCACATGAGGTGGAAATCAAACTCGAACATCAAAAGAAGAAGCACGCGACAGTATGAGAACAGAGATTTTTCAAATTTTAAAAGGAAAACCTTAAAATTCCAGTAATGACAATAATAATTGATCCCATGTAATACTTATAATGCTAGTAATTGATGCCATATGTGAGATCTGCCAATCAAATGAGCCTTCATAGTTCATAGTCTGCTGACATTCAAAATAAGTGAGACAAGACTGACTCATAAAACACTACAATGTACTTCAACCTAACATTCACCTTTTTTAGTTATCAACTCCACACATGCATAATTCTTTTTGGTTTTGGAATAAGGCCTACTTTGTTAGAACTTACGGAACATCATCTAACCAAATCACTAATAAAAGTGAATTAAGGAACCCACAAAAGAATCCAACCAGCTCCACTGACTAATGAAAATCATATAAACTGATGATAAAGACTCTTTTTCTAAGTGGACTTACTTTGGAATTTGTTCTAGTCTTTAAATTTTTTAAGCACATTATTTAAACTGATTACTGCAACGATAGCACTAATAATGGGTGATTAGAAAAGTTAAGACAATTGACTTTGTTTTGTACAGCCATCACCACACAGAACAAAAAACTTTTAGAGAGTGCTTTAATTTGTTTCAACTTTCTCTATTCTCACC